>JAEBUT010000015.1:248978-349570 GCA_020011035.1 Amanita subjunquillea | reverse complement strand
GTCGGCCACTCCGGCCAGTCGAACGTGTGGTAAAACTCTTTTTTGAACAGGTACATGTAACAGTACCCGCTCCTTCGCCAGGGTTTCTCCTCTTGGATATCCGTGACGGGCGCACTTGGTAATTTTGGACGGGTCAATGTTTTGACCCAGGTGTCCGTGTACGTGATGTCTTCCCCAACGAGTTTGAGGAAATTGTCGAGTCCCAGCAGGGGATATGTGCCAGGGTCGGTTTTCATAATAAGCGGGATACCAGGAACGGCGTGTTGTACCTGGTTGGCGTTTTCCTTTTCAGACGTGCCTTCATATATGGATCGGATCGTTTCCCATCCAGCCGTTCTTGGTTTGCGATCTCCGCGGTCGCCCTATTATAGCTACGGGTTTTGATGTTCCCGTTTTCGGCGTGCATCAGCCGATTTCGCTCCTTAGCTGACAAGACTAAGCCGTTATGTCGCAGTGTTATGATGTTCCAGCCCATTAACAAGAGCTGGATGTTTGACGGCGTGTCAAACAAACGTTGTCGGATCTCAGATTCTGGATCCATGTCATGTAGCAGCCCTTCCAGGGTCTGCCGGTCCTTCTCCATTTGTTCGAGCTCTTGCTCGACCTTCTTCTGGTATCGCCGTTCCTCCCGGCGCTGCTTGAGCAATTCTTCCCAAGCATCCTCCTGAATGCGGAGGGTTTCCTGTTCCAGCTGCCACAGCTGAAACGCTCGTTGTCGTTGTTGGAGACGACGCTCCCTGTGTTGCGCCTTGCGCCATGTGTAATATGCCCGTACGTGGGCGTCTCGCCGCCTGTTGTCGGTAGAACAATGACCGACCTTTGCAACATCATTACAAGATCCAGAGGATCAGAAAGCTGTGAACAAGGCCATGGAACTGATCGTTGGGGTTCTGATCAAGCTGAGAGCAGTGACAGCGCTATCCACCGGCTCACAGGGTTCACGCCATCCCAAGCCAACTACTTTGCCCTAGCTGCAGCCTTGAGGAAAGGCGAGATGCCTTCAGCCCCTCTCCCGCACCGCACCTTCGCCATGGCAGATGCTGCTTTCCATCTTAGGAGAGATCCATTGTACTGGCGAGTAGCAATTGAAGAAGCAGCTAGGATCTACAATTTGCCTGATCTTCCAGCAGCCTTGGTCCATTATGCCCATCGTGTTGCATCTGGTCACCTCCTCCACTCGGTTGGTGGCCACTGGCAGCTATCCTCAAATGCTTTGCTACCCTTCGATGCGATTGATCTTTGGACAACGATGCAGATACAAGGAAAAGCACGCCACTATCCACACAATCCACTGCCTCCACAAACAATAAATGCTGCACCAGCCTCTGCATCACCCAGCTGGTACCACGGGCACCATGATCCAGTCATAATCAGCATTGATCCCAGTTCTCAATGGCCCAGGGATGGCCTTAAAGGCAAGTTTATCGTCGCCACCCTCACAGATCCTCAGCCTGATTCGGATTTAGGGCATATTATTGTGCAGCTGCAAGCCATCATGCGAATTGTGCCATCAATGGATACCCCATTACTGCTTCAGCAGAATCCTTTTATTGCATATGTGCGCCGATTCGATGTTATACCCCAATTCAACCAAGCGATGCAAACCACTGGAAAATTCCCTGAATCTGCCACATCGCTTTATGCCTTGCGACGGGCTTTTCGGGCTGACAATAGTCTATTGGGGGATGTAATTCCTTTGCACCAACTCTGGGGTTTGGTATCGCTGGTTCCGCGTTTCGGCGTGGAAGCTGACCCGCGGCTTAACAAAACAAACACCCTCGCCTGCAGTAATGAATTTTGGTTAAATAAGTATTTTAATAAAGAGTTATTCTATGCTCTCCAGTAGTGCATCATTCCAATGCAATGCATTTTATTGTTTCTACTTGTGCAACTGCGCGATAGAAATTAGGCCGAAGAGAGCCTAAGAGAGTTTAAAAGAGAGAGCCAAAGAGAGCCAAAGAGAGAATTGCCACTTTTGGCAAGGATATCCACGAGGTCTGCTAAAACGACTCTCTCGCTTTGGCGGCTCGCAGCCCACTCAAGATCTCCGCAGTTGTGTTCCTTCAACTGTGCGGCACAACAATCAGCCCAGGCAGCAGCAGCTTCTGGATGTCCAACAGGTCATATTCGTGCGCACAGCGCGCCAGTTTTCTCAAGAAAAACCCCCATGAGCAGAAATCACCAAATGGGCTCAACCAGCTGCTCAAATACATTTCCGCCATAAGCTAGAGTATGTCCCGTGCGCTTTTGTCGCATGCTTTTCCTCACTCTTCTCTTTTTCGGCAGACCCCCCGCAACAACCTGCCGCAAATGGCCTCATCCAGCCTGCGTCCGCTCAATCATCTACCACACAACTCTTCAGCCTGCTTCGGGCGCAAATTCAAGCTTTCAAACTTTTATCTCGGGGCAGTGCTGATCCGGAACACCGCAATCCTGAACTCTGTTATTCACGACCTAGAGAAGATGTTGCAAGGCCCAGATGTGCAGTCGCGCATCGTGGATCCTGCTGCCAAGGCTTCCAAATATGACACACACTCTCGAATCAGCAGACAACAAATGTCAGGCATCATCTAACGCCAATATCAAATCAGATGATCAGCAAAAGATAGATCAACGCAGGCAGTTGACTTACCCAATGGTCCGTTCTTCGAAGACAACGCCAACTCCGATAAATACTCATGCAATGCCTTCCGGCACCCATTCGCGCGTCTCAAGCGCCCAGCCGATGCTGATCCCAAGCTTTTTGCTACTCGCTTACCAAATCTCAGATCCCTACCCTCGATGCTCGCCGAATATATGGCCAAGGCATTCGAGTCGGACGTAGATTCTGACAATAAGCACTCTCGACAAAAGCCTCCTCGAGATGAAGAGGAAAGAGAGGGCGGAGAAAGAAGAGAGGGCAGAAGCGGAGGAAGACGATCCGTCGTTCAATGCGGAATTGACGCTCTCTTGTTTACCTACCTCACCGTCCACTGTTGGTTGGTGAAAGCGCCGGAAATGGTCAGGCATCATCGGTATCAGCGTCGTTGTCGGCTTCATCAGCGTTGCCTGCTACCCCTGGTGCTACTTCTGCAGCTACAGCAATGATGACGCCCATGAGTCCCACCAAAGTCCAACACCAGCAGCAACCAATGCAAGTTTGTCAACGTATTCCACAACAGCTCCTGTTTGCACTCAGATGTGACCACCTACACCCACACCTCAATTGCTGCTATCTCCTGCATTTGGAATGCAACAACAATCAGTTACAGTACCAACACCAGCAACCCCTTCTACTGTCCTGTTAGACCCAGCTCCGGCGGCGGCAGCGGTCCCGGTCCCATTCCCAATATAATCCCCACTAGTACTACTGGTGGTGGTGAACCGCAGGTCAAAACTACTACTTCAAGCAGCCACCCAATCATCAGTGATTGTGATAACAACAAGATGATGTTTGAGCCTGACCAATCTATTTGGGATGCTTTTTTTGCCACGATTCTTCTTCTGCAGGGGTAGACTAGATATCACTCTTCATATCTACGTACAAAACATACCATATTCTTGTCTTAGACATAGTAAACTATAATAGACCTTTTTCGCTTGCGAAAATGCTGAAACTCGTCAAGCAATTGTCCAAGGCTCCAGCTCTCGTCAGCTCTCAGTCGCTTCAAGTACTGTTGCCAGCTCCAAAATTGATAATGCAACCCTGGAGTATTTATTGTAATATTGCGGTGCTCCTGAGAGATCAGGAGGAGAATACTGAGGTGGGTAGCATCCAGGAGCTCTGGGGAGAACCAGTCATTCTCTAGAGCACTCGGATCAACTCATCAAAAAAGCAGTGCACTCCCATCAAAAACTGGGATTGCTGATGATCATTGGTTTGGTTGACTCATTTTCGGCGGATTGTTGTGGCCATGCAAGAGCACGTGATTCCTCACGGTCCAGGTAACTACATTATCCGTTGTATGTACGAGCTTGAGGAGATGCCATTAAGCATTGTCTGATGGTGGCCAGCGATGGCACATCGCAGTGGGTCCACGAGGGCTGGAGCGGGAGACAGCGAGCGTGGTGGAATGGTGTCCACCCCGGAGGAGCTCGAGGACTCAGATGAACGGTTCGACTTGTAGAATCAGGTATTCGTCATATTACTGAAGGAAACACTGCCTTGTTCTATATCTGCGTCGAAACCATGGTGTACTGATTAAGTGATTAGTGATGGTCATGGGAAGCGGCAGACATTTGACTCGGCAGGGCAGCTGTTTGGTGATTGGCTTGGTGTTTAAAACAAGTGTTAGCGGGTTGCGGTGACGCATGCATGGAAAAAAATGCTACGTAGTTGACTTGACGACCTCTACATTACCAATCTCGGGGTGGCAGATGACCAGCATCTTCTTCTTGGCATCACCATTGGATTTTTCGAGGATACGTATAACTTCCTCCCGCTTTCCCTCTAATTGTTTTATGCAGATAGGGACTACAAATTCGATTTTTTCGAGGTTCCTCAGCTTAGAAAGCCAGCTGACAAATCCCTGCGATTATGGCATGTGAATACCCACCAGACATGAATGTTCTATGCTTACCGAATAGATGAGATTGAAATGAATTTGCACCGATCGGAGTTTTGGCAATGTAGATATGACCACTGAATGAATCATGAGCTAACTAGACCATGAAGAAACAAATACTTACACTCCATGAAATTTTGACCTAGTTCTTTAGAACAGCCAAATTCTTCCACATTTGGACAGTGCCCAGCCACTTCAAATAACCACTTTTTGCAACTATCAAACAAAACACAGTATTGGCGGTGATACGGCGCCCAACTCAGGTTCAAATACACTCTTTGGGCATTCAGAAAGCAACGGAGTAACCCGTGAGCTCGCGGTGATAAAATCACATGCTTTATCGATGGAAAGGTGTATGATTTGAACGCTTTTGCAAAATCAGATTCGTGGACAGCAGAGTGATTCGGAGCTACAGAAGAGTCGAGTAGGTCAATAATCTGAATTGTCTGCAAGTTAGGCATAAGCGCGAGACATCGGGCAAATTCTCGCAAGACTTTATAAGCAGAATAACCGGAGATCGCAACAGACACGGTCCTAATATGTTAGAGTCACACAAGGAATGAGTTTCATGTCATGAAGCCACTCACTTTACAAAGCTAGCAAAGGATGGCTCGCGAATAGTCACTATTTCCAATTGCTCGATGAGATCAGTCGCAATATTTTTGCACCAGTGATTATTGAAGGAACGCAATGTGTCTGGCGTGTAGACTTCAATCCGTTCCCAAACGAAAGGCAGAAGAGCTGAGCGCAGAGATTGACAGGTTTGAAACAGAGCGAACAAGGTCATCTTCCTCTCCCTCTCCTTGTTTCGAGCCCTCATGGGCTCACAAGTGCAAGGGATTGGCATTGTCTGCATGTATGATAGAATCTCTAACAGAATCTCTGCAGGCACGGTTGGAAGACCTTTGGCGTTGAGGCCATGGGTAGGCAATGTAGGTTTGAACGGCTTGAAATCTTGTTCATGGATCTATAAAGAAGGGGACGAAAAGGTACCAGGCACTGCTGACAAAGCGCTGACAAATCGTGTGGTAATGGTGACCAAATGCTGACTTAAGGGTGCTGTAAGATTGGTCAGCGCTGACTAAAATGACTAAGCATTGGTAAGCAATCTTTGTCCCCTTCCTATATGCCTGTCAGTCCATGTCAGTCCACCAGTCACAAATTCACACACCAGTCACAGGGCTTCACAACGCACTCACAACAGTCACAGGGGACTCACACCAGTCACAGGGCGCCAGTCACAGAGCACTCACACCAGTCACAAGGTACTCACACCAGTCACAGGGCACTTGCACCAGTCACAGAGCACTCACACCAGTCACAAGGCACTCACACCAGTCACAAGGCACTCACAACAGTCACAGGGCACTCACACCAGTCACAGGGCACTCACACCAGTCACAGGGCACTCACACCAGTCACAGGGACCTCACACCAGTCACAGGGACCTCACACCAGTCACAGGGCAGCTCACAGGGTACTCAGATCTCACAAACCAGTCACAGAGCACTCACACCAGTTACAGGGCATCACAGGACACTCACAAGTCACAAGGTATGCACACCAGTCACAGGATGCTCACACCAGTCACAGGGCACTCACACCAGTCACAGGGCACTTGCACCAGTCACAAAGCACTCACACCAGTCACAAAGCACTCACACCAGTCACAAGGTACTCACACCAGTCACAGGGGACTTGCACCAGTCACAGGACACTCACACCAGTCACAGGGCACTCACAGGGCACTCACACCAGTCACAGGGAACTCACACCAGTCACAGGACACTCACACCAGTCACAGGGCACTCACACCAGTCACAGGGCACTCACAGGGCACTCACAACAGTCAAATGGCACTTGCACCAGTCACAGAGCACTCACACCAGTCACAAGGTACTCACACCAGTCACAGGGCACTTGCACCAGTCACAGGGTACTCACACCAGTCACAGGGCAACTCACAGGGTATTCAGATCTCACACACCAGTCACAGAGCACTCACACCAGTTACAGGGCATCACGGGACACTCACACCAGTCACAAGGTATGCACACCAGTCACAGGATGCTCACACCAGTCACAGGGACCTCAACCCAATCACAGGGCACTCACACCAGTCACAGGGCAACTCACAGGGTACTCAGATCTCACACACCAGTCACAGAGCACTCACACCAGTTACAGGGCATCACAGGACACTCACACCAGTCACAAGGTATGCACACCAGTCACAGGATGCTCACACCAGTCACAGGGCACTGACACCAGTCACAGGGCACTGACACCAGTCACAGGGCACTTGCACCAGTCACAGAGCACTCACACCAGTCACAAGGTACTCACACCAGTCACAGAGCACTCACACCAGTCACAAGGTACTCACACCAGTCACAGGGCACTCACACCAGTCACAAGGTACTCACACCAGTCACAGGGCACTTGCACCAGTCACAGGGACCTCAAACCAGTCAAAGGGCACTCACACCAGTCACAGGGCACTTGCACCAGTCACAGAGCACTCACACCAGTCACATGGTACTCACACCAGTCACAGGGCACTCACAGGGCACTCACACCAATCACAGGGCACTCACACCAGTCACAGGGAACTCACACCAGTCACAGGGCATCACAGGACACTCACACCAGTCACAGGGCAACTCACAGGGTACTCAGATCTCACACACCAGTCACAGGATGCTCAGTCACAGGGCATCACAGGACACTCACACCAGTCACAAGGTACTCACACCAGTCACAGGATGCTCACACCAGTCACACCAGTCACAGGGCACTTGGGTCAGTTACAGGAACTCCCACAACCTGTCACACACCTGTCACACACCACCACAGGGAACACAAGGTACTCACACACATGTCATAGGGCCAAACACACATGATCAAACATGGTTGGCAACAATACTCTGAAACTGGGATTAAGCATGCAACTCTGACAACTGTTCAGTGGGATAAAGCATACAACTGTGGACTTGGATAAAGCATACAACTCAGAACTGGGATTTACGGGGGTCCAGGGGCTTGCAGCCCCTGGCAAGCTGAAGGGGCGAGACGGAGGTCGCAGTTCGAGCAACGCGAGGACACGCCAAAGGTGGGGCCCCAGAAGCTTGTCTATATAGAAGGGAACAATGACAGGCTGAATAAGCGCTGACAAATTCTTACTTAATGCTGACATAAGATTGGTCAGCCTGACTAATAAATTGACTAAGCATTGGTAAGCAATCTTTGTCCCCTTCCTATATGCCTGTCAGTCCACCAGTCACAAATTCACACACCATTCACAGGGCACTCACACCAGTCATAGGGCATCACAGGACACTCACACCAGTCACAAGGTACTCACACCAGTCACAGGGCACCAACGCCAGTCACAGGGAACTCACACCAGTCACAGGGCAACTCACACCAGTCACAGGGCAACTCACAGGGTACTCAGGTCTCACACACCAGTCACAGGATGCTCACGCCAGTCACATGGCACTCACACCAGTCACAGGGCAACTTGCAGGGCACCTGGAACTTCCACACAGGTCACAGGGCACTTGCACCAGTCACAGGACAACTCACACCAGTCACAGGACAACTCACACCAGTCACAGGACAACTCACAGGGCACTCAGATTTCACAGGATGCTCACTGCCAGTCACACCAGTCACAGGGCAACTCACAGGGCACTTGGAACTTCCACACAGGTCACAGGGCACTTGCACCAGTCACAGGGCAACTCACACCAGTCACAGGGGAACTCACAGGGTACTCAGATCTCACACACCAGTCACAGGATGCTCACCACCAGTCACACCAGTCACAGGGCAACTCACAGGGCACTTGGGCCAGTTACAGAAACTCCCACAACCTGTCACACACCTGTCACTCACAAGGTACTCACAACTCACACACACATGTCACAGGGCACACAGATGTGCCCAAACATGGCCAATTACTCACAGGGCCAAACACACATGATCAAACATGGCTGGCAACTCACATACCCAACCACCTGGATGGCCAATGCACATACCCAAACATGGCTGACACTTAACATGGCCAAACACACATGGCCAATGACTACATGGCTGACAACTCACATAGTCAAGCACCCACATAGCCAACCACACAGAGCCAAACATGGCTAACAACTCACATAACCAACCACACATGGACAAATATGCCCAACAACTCACAAGGCCAAACACACATGGCTAAACATGGATTACAACTCACACAGCCAAACACACTAGGCAAAACTGACAACTCACATAACCAACCACACATGGACAACCACATGTGGACAAATATGCCCAACAACTCACAGGGCCAAACACACATGGCTAAACATGGATGACAACTCACATAGCCAACCACTAGCCAAATATGGCCAACAACTCACATAACTAACCACACATAACCAAACATGGCCAACAACTCACATAGCCAACCACCCACATGGCCAAGCAAACATAACCAAACATGGCCAACAACTCATATAACCAATCACACATAGCCAAACATGGCCAACAACTCACAGGGCCAAACACACAAGGCTAAACATGGATGACAACTCACATAGGATAAAGCATACAACTCAGAACTGGGATTTACAGGGGTCTGGGGGCTTGCAGCCCCTGGCAAGCTGAAGGGGCAAGACAATGGTCGCAGTTTGAACAACAGTTGTAAAGTTCACAAATGGAATGAAAAAGGCCATCACTCCTGAGGACTTCACCATAAACAATGCCAATGGAGAAGTGGAGGCACAACACTCACAGGTCATGGTCAACACTACCCACTCACAACTTTGAAGTTGGATAAAACATACAACTCTGAGATGGGATAAAACATAACACTCTGACTGGGATACCCTACCCTATTGAGTGAGTGGTGTTGTCCATGGCCGCCAGGCCATGGGCAACACCACTCACTCACACCCATGGCCGCCAGGCCATGGACAACACCACCCTCTCCCCTGGCCGCAGGCCAGCCCCAATGAGGAGCTCCGCAGGAGCGACTCCCCTGCCCGCAGGGCAGCGGGTCTGAAAGACTCGTGTATTGACGTGGTGACATCGTTGGTTTGACCGTCACGGTTGTCACATGAGCGCATGCAAGAGCACGTGACTTTCTTGATCCAAGGATTTTCTCACCCACTGTGCACAGCCTCTCACCATATCCAATGGATCACGCCACCATTTATCGTTGTTTTCTCAGCATGGGATTTTGGATTTTCACTGTTTCGTTGAAGTAGCGGACCTGGATGGGCGAAGGGACGCGTCCGCCATGATGCATGAAGCGGGCCGCATGTTTCGATCGCACCGAGCAACTAGTGGATACCATCAATCGGCGCTGTTTGTCCGTCTGGGAGTCGGTTGTTGAGTCGATAATTGCCTGACACGCGGCCGAATCCTATATATTTTTCCTCGTTGTTCTGAAACACTAATGCCCATATGGTTTCGATCATATGACAAGCGTTGTACGGTAACGAAGTTTGATGGTTTCCAACAAAGCATCGTGCGACTTTACATCGCACGGGGTATTCCGCAGACGACATGCAAGAGTGGGGCTGGTACTCGTTATCTTCGTTACCTACTCTGCTCGACCAGCCCCTCCTTATTAAACAAAAAAAACCGTGAGCGACCCGATACCTATTAATTAGATCCTGGACTGATTATTATGAAGAGTTGTCATGATTCAATTCACTTTTGTGCTACTTTTCTCTCTGATTTTCGGCATATCTGTTGCCACAGAACCGTCGCGGCCAGATCTGCCAAAGCAACAGGCCGAGAAGCACCCTTACGAACGAGGTCGCCTCTACCTAGCGTGCCCGCTAGAGTGGGTCAGTAGATCATGGTCCACTCTGAGTGCACAATGGGGTACTGATCGAGCTGACAGGGTGAAAATGGCCCGGGCGGGATATGCTGCACCCCGTCCTCGTCCTCGGACCGGATCCCTTAACCAACGGCCGGGCACGCTCATTGTGGAGATATCGCACCATCCGACTGCCTCCTTTGTCGAAAGGGCAATACACTATTACCTAAGGGCACCATGGTCCCTGCAAGTACGTTGAAATGATGTGAAAAAACCACAGCTCAACGCAGATCATCAGCGGCGTTTCAGCCGCCAAAATACTCGACAGGGCTCTAGGATCAATGTTGGAGAGGTTCGAGTAGTGCGCACCTCGGACGACGTGATTGTGAAATTTTTGGGGATTTTAGACATGAGCGAAAGAAACGTGAGGAGGATTGAGGATAAAATAAGTAAGATTTATCACTGAATGCGAAATTTCATAAATTGGCACCTTGCAGAGCGCCATAATCTGTATCAGTGGCGTCACGAAAGTCTCCTCAAACGTCCAGCTGTGCGAGGCATGGGGGAGAATTATGGAGTTCCAGGTGAATCGACACTCTAGTATGAGTGGCGAATAACTGATGTTTGTCAAGGCACACTTCAGCCTACGTGGGCAGGGATAACTCAGGCGCAATACATACCCAAGCCTGAGCCTGAACCTGAGCCTGAGCCTGAGCCTGAGCCAAAAAAATACCTTACATTTAAAAAAAAAAAAAAAAGGGAGAGGAGGGAAAGTAGACTTGAATAACGACAAGAAATAGTTTTGTATTGGAATATATTGCGCTGGGCGTTCACTTCTCACTCTACATTGACTACAGGGCCAGATGTGCCTCCTCGAGAGAGTGGCGATCCAGACTGACAGACTGGCTCGACCGAGATCCTGGCTTCCACCGCCACCGCCACCAGGAGTCGGGCGCCGCCCTGCCCAATATTGTACGGTAACGAAGGATTGTGATGGTTATGAGGGGAAAAGGCTTCGTGATGGTTTCCAAGTATATAAAGCTTCGTGATCACATGGGGTGTTCCGTAGACGATATGCAACGAGCGGTGCTTGTCCTCGTTATCGTTGTCACCCCATACTGCTCGACCACTCCACTCCTGATTCCAAGACAAAAGAAACTGTGGGCGACCCGATACTTTTCAATTGTGTCCTGGACTGATTATTATGAACAGTGGTCATGATTCAGTTCACTCCTTTTCTGTCTGCTTTTCGGCCCATCTGTTGCCACAGGACCGCCGCGGCCAGAACCGCTAACACCAAAGCCCAAACAGAAAGCGCGAGGTCGCCTCTTCCGGGTGTGTCCAAGTAACTGGGTCAGTCGGTGCTGATCGAGTTGACAGGGTGGAGAGAGCGATGTTT
Organism: Amanita subjunquillea; assembly: GCA_020011035.1. Lineage (NCBI taxonomy): Eukaryota > Fungi > Basidiomycota > Agaricomycetes > Agaricales > Amanitaceae > Amanita > Amanita subjunquillea. Next base: position 337,806 of record JAEBUT010000015.1, on the reverse strand, counting down.
TGCATGTCGTCGTCCTCGGTCCGGATCCCTTAACCGACGGCCATGGTACGCTCATTGTAGAAATATCGCACTCTCCGGTTGCCCTTTTCTACGAACCGGCAATCAATCTTTACCCTAGGACACCGTGATTCCCGCATGTACGTTGAAAAAACTGTGGCTCAGCGCAGATCATAGCGACGAAGAACTACGCCAGACGAGCAGTATATGATCAATGTTGGAGAGGTTCGGGTAGTACCCTCCTCGGGCGAGGTGTTTGTGCGATATCGGTGGATTTTAGACATGAACGTGAAAAATCGAGGACAGCATTAGTAAGATTTGTTACTGAAGTGCGAATTTTCGTAAATTGGCACCTTCATAACTTGTTTCAGTGGCGTCACGAAAGTCTCCACAAAGAACCACAAGTGCGTGGCATGGGGGACGACTATAACGTTGCAGGTGAATCGGCACTTTGGTATGAGTGGCGAGTGACCTGAATGTTCGATAGACAAAAATAATCGGCGGAGCCTGATAAGAAGCACTACCGCAGATATGCTTGACGTCTGGACAGCATGCACTGAGCCGCAGCGTGGCAGTGGACTAAAGGAACCGAGCTGCGCTGCGCCAAATAGCCCGAGGCATCCAGCGGAAAACAACAAACTTGGAAGTCAAGGCCCATCTGAGGGCATACGTGGGCAAACATAGCCGCGGCGCCGCCTAAGAGGGGAGTTAAAACCAAAAAGAGAGAGGAGGAAAGGTAGACTTGAATGACGACGAGAGATAGTTTTGTATCACAATAAACACACGGCGTAAAAGATGGGACGATGTCACACGATGTTGAGCAAAGTGTCACGAGTCACACATCACACTAGTGACTAAAAACTTACTTCATCGAATGGCATTTTCGAAGAGTCAAACTGTTTTTCACCCTATTGTCGTGATTTCGATAAGGTGAATTAGGACCGTTGGTGGTGGTTGAAATGGCGATGAGGATATCCGCGATATTAAGGTATATGTAAGTGACATATGCTCTTTTGAATATTCGTTGACATCCCCTCCACTTTTACAACATCCTCTATTGTCCCTTCAAATGGGCAGTAGACGTAAACTTCGCGCCAGCCGCCGTTTCTGCACGATTGAAAGTGAAAGATTCGGCATTGACATAGTCAACCTTGGCTATGAGGTTGGGTTGTTTCCAACAGTCACATCATACACCCAGCGTTCAAGGTCACTGTCCCCCCAACTACCACATCAGTGACAGTGCTACCCGCTTTGAATTTCAAAGCAACAGTTCCGGTGTTTTTCACCTCGACTTTTTCAATGGAAGACCTTAACAGCATGTATTAATGAGTACGATAATCTTCTACAGACACACTTACATTATTCACAATCTTCAACTTTATCTCAGACACTCGTGCGACAGCAGCCAGCGGGCTTTGGCTTGACCTCTATGGTGACCTGTTCTAGTTGATTATATAGACGTTCGGTTCGGGATTGTTTATGTTAATCAGTTTCACGAATTGCCCCTATTCGTGCGATGAATGAAACCACGTCGGTGTTCGGACATTAAAGCAAACAGCACCATATGTGTGGTTCAGGCCGCGGAGCTCGTGACTCTTATCGATGGCAGAAGAGCCCCATTTTGTTATTGCAGGGTTACAGCCATGTATATCAGGATTCAGAACGAAGAGGATAAATATAAAACTGTAGTATCCTGAGCGCCTGGATACCGCTTTCTTTCCCCATTTGCAACCAGCCAAGCATTCCATTTTCCCACGGCACCTTGTCGATCCCCACAGGGACCGCAGTAAGTGATTTGAGAAAGGTTGGCAATGCCCGATCATAGTCATCTGGCTGCCAATGTTGGTCCAAAATTATGTCTTGCAGACCAGTAATACTTTTTGTCATCCAGTCTTGGTGCAGGGCTTAATAATATCTGACATGGGCAACGAATATTTACTTCTTTACAGTTCACATATTCGCAATAGGCTGATGCCTGCCCTACTACATTCCCTCCACGGCTAATCATTTATTCCTTCCAATGAACAGTAGAGGTGAACTTCGCATTGGCCGATGATGCCCCGCGTTTGATGCGGAAAGAATCAGTGGTGAGGTAGAAAATTTTGGCGATGACTGGCGTCGTGTTGTTGCCATCGGGAGTAACATTATACGTCCCAGTGTTCAAAACTTTCAAGTCGTTGCCAACTGGCAAGGACACGTCTTTACTAGTATCCACTGGCTGGAAACGCAATTTCAAGTACCGTGCCAGTGTTTTTCACCTCAACCTTTTCAATGGAGGACGTTGACGATGATGTTATGAGTACAACAATTTCTGTATTAGTATGTGTCAGGCTTACATTGTCAAGAGAACGCGGCGTAACAGATATGAAGACTTGAGAGCACGAAATCCTGTTAAGGCATCAGTTATATAGACGTTTGCAATTATTATTATTTTATGAGTGGATGGTTGTTTAGCGACCCAACGGATCGCTCACCACCGGTACCATGGTCGTGATTGGGAGATGCCAAACGAATTGGGCAAGGTCGTTCTCATCGCCACGATTAGTGGTTCCCACATCAGGCCACCTTGCCAATTTTCTCTCCAGAGCATCTCTTCCCGTTTGGTCTCCATTCCTGAACCAATACTTTCTTTGTCGACGCTTCCCCCTACCACTCCACCACGCCGAGCAAATTTCCTCACCACAAGTTCCTAATCCGGCGATTACCCCTTCGAACCTGCACATCATTCTGTGTAGAGGGCAACGCCGGGGTCTTGCACTCGTCGTTAGCCCTCCACTCCCTGGAGAATTTGTCGTCAAGTCGTTCCTTTAACAAGATTTTGAGGACGGTCCTCCAAGTACTGTCTAGAGCAGCATTTACCCATGGATGCCGAGTACTGAGAGCTTCTCCCGCAAAGTGTAGAAGACCGTCCGACAGTCATGCTCCTGTACACGTTTTTAAACTTTTCAGGTCCAAAGAAAGAAACTTAATAACAAAGAATTAATGAGATTGGAAATTCCCATCAGAGACACGATGTTCTTACCCATAGTGTGCATATTGTTCGTCCAACTCTATGCAAAAGTATCGATCAGCTTCTCATGGAGGAAACGTGACTTAAGGCTACGAATCTATTCCTCCAAGACCATTTCAACGAGCCTTGGTTTATCTCTTTCGATCAGCGCCGCCAGTCTTTCAGCGCCCTCAGCCCAGGCATAACTGGCCATCAGCACAGGTGACCTTGCATCCCTAAACGAAGGGTAGACGACAGTTCTCGAAGGGGTGTCTGTCTTGCTTTGCGCTCCGTTCACAATCTCGAGAGGTCCTCCACCAGGCAGTTTTGAACAGCATCCCAATTTGGTGCATAGGGAGAGAAATGACATGAGAAAAGCAATGAGTGGTTTCCTTGTTGTCGGAAGTTCTGGCGACCACATCGATTCCAGGCTCGCCGTCCCTCCTGAGTCCAATTGAAGTAACTGTAGAATTGAGCTCAATCGCATCAGGGCGGATTTTCTTTTCCATGTAACTGCGCGATTTGTTTAGCACCGCCACTTCGGACAACCCAAAGGTGGTGCAGGCCAGATGGCCCTATAAAACTATTTATGCTAAGCTTTTCTTGGGAGAATTAGTTGCCATATAAAATAAAATGGAGAAAGAACACGGACTCGATGTATTCCCACTTATCAGGAGCTACCGATTCGAACATCTTGCTTTCCAGTACGAAATCGTGTGAAGAGTTCTTGTAGTCGGGCCGTAACGGGGAAACGAATAGCACTAATGTCGAAAAAATTATACGGCTCCCCGGTCATATTACGGAATATATATGTGAATAATTGACCACCGACGAGATTTGAGCCTTGAGCATTTTATATGGAATTTTTAAAGACTCAAGCATCATCGCCGCATACAATCCCGCGAGACCTGCATGCGGATAATGAGCGAAAGATATAACATCGTAATGGGACGTTACGTGCCTGCTCCAAGAATTCCAACTGGATTTTGTAGAGTGGGTGCTACAGTTGGAACGATGCGAGATTAGAGTAGTTTCGCCACTTCGAGAGTATGAGTAGAAACATCTGCTGGTTGAATATAATCGTACGGAAAGCGATTCGACAGCAATTTCAGCGTGAAGCATTCCGAGTAATTCTGGTGGAATAGAAATGAAGGGTGCGACCTTGAAATGCAATGCCTGGGACTCGGGGCACTCGCCCGAGAATACAGGGTCGTCCGACAATGAAGAGGATGATGTTGGGGACTCGTGTTTTGCGTTCAAGAAGTCTGCTGCTACCAATCGCCCACTCCGCGGGAGAACAAATTATATCGCAAATACTTTAGTTTTCACTAGTGTGGTAATATAATCTACGTAGAACAGGTTCAATTGGGTTAAGAATAGGATCGAAAAAGACGTTGCCATTAGCAATGAAATTTCCGAAAGGAAAAGCGGCGTTCCGCCACCATATGATCTGACAGCATGAGAAAAAAAGTCATTGCTGAGCGCTTACTTCACCTCGACAACTTCTTAGGGAGACCGGGCAATCCAAGCCGAATCATAAATCAAGAAGCGGCGACGTCCCGATATTCAATGACAATATTTTCAAAGCATGCTGTTCATCAATTCGCATGACTCGTGTCAATAGAAGATATGCATTAGGAGTGTTGGGTAGACAAAACGCGTGCCCTTCTAAATGGCGTAATCGAGTATGTGAGATTTCCTAAGACTCATGACTAGTGTTGCCAAAGCTCGGCTCAGCTCGGCTCCGGCTAAGCTCAGTCCCCGGAGCCGCTTTTTCGGCTCGGCTCAGTTGCCAGAGCTGGCTAGAGCTGGCTCTGGCTATGTTTTTCAAGTTGACGATGCCCTGCCCCAGGTAATGCCTCCTCAGGCATTATAGACATTTCTTGAAGCTTTTATTTACCTACCCCTTGCCTCAAGAAGGTTGGAGAGCACTGCCTGCATGATGGGAAGCCAGGGTAGGGTCTGGGCACAAGGTGAGTAAAGATATGATCGTATCTCAGTCATTTCTTGACGGATTCCCTTCAATGTAGGATCATCTGAAAGCTCTTTTCAAGCTAATTCTAAACGTGCAAACTGTTTGGCACCGCGCACACTTGATCCCGCCCATCAAGATAAAGTTGAGTAACACCATATGTCTTTTTATCATATCTCCCCCATTTCTCCGTGGTTTTGCTTCAATCTAGCACCATTTAGAAGAGATGTTGGCCCTCTTTCTCGTCGCATTGACCGTTTGATGCGGCGTTTTTTCGTTCTTTTGTTATTTATCAATCTTTTCACCAAAACCATTTTTATCATATCTCATCCGTTTCACAATGGTTTTGCTTCTATCCTGCGTCGTTTAGAAGCGCCTTCCACTCTCTTCTTTGACGTGGTAACCGCTTTATGCGCTGCACATTCAACTTCTTGTTATTCACAAATCTGTATACTTGGGTACTGGTTTTTTCTGTTCTTCAGTCATGTAGGCCCAGTTTTGCATGTAATTCTATCACATACACATGGATAAAGTTGTTTTCATTGGAATTTCAAGCTATAAGTGGACCATGATAAAATAGGCTAGGTTTTATTGTGTTTCATTGCTCCATCCTGCTCAAAAGTGCTTGCAATGCATTAATCCCATGTGTAGAGAAAATGGTTCAAAAAGCGACATAATTGGAGTGAAATTGACCACAAATGAGTAAGATATGACCCCACATGCATGTAAAATAAAATGTGGATGAAGGATTGGTGAATGACAAAAGAACAAAAGCACGCTACATCAAGGAGTCAATGCGACGAGAAAGAGGGCCAAAATCTCTTCTAAATGGTGCTGGATTGAAGCAAAACCGTCAAGAAATGGGGGAGATATGATAAAGAGAATATATGGTGTTACTCAACTTTATCTTGACAGGCGGGATCAAGTGCACGCAGTGCCAAACAATTAACACGTCAAGAATTAGCTCAGATGGAGCTTTCAAATGATCCTACATTGAAGGGAATCTGTCAAGAAATGACTGAGATATGATCAAATCTTTACTCACCTTGTGCCAAGACCCTACCCTGGCTTCCAGTCATACAGCCACTACTCCCCAACTCTGTAATGAGTGAAACTAAACATCCTAAATGCTTAAACACTGCAGGGGAGCTTTACTCAAGGCAGGGTGCTTACCTATGTGTCAGTACTGGGGCCCAGCTACAGCCAGCTTGAGCTGGCTATAGCTGGCTTTGAAAATTCAGCTCCAGCTTGGCTCCAAATCGGCTCAGCTAAGTTCAGAGCTGGCTCAGAGCCGAGCCGGTGGCAACACTACTCATGACAATAGAAGACTTGCCGTAAAAGTGCTGGGCAGAATTTGACAGCGGGGAAACTTTGGCGTGATGCTCCAAGACCCAAGGGAGATCCCGGATTAATGTTCGTGGAACAGATCCAGTAGGTGATGGAACTATTACTACAAGTAAAGGGCGGTGAATGGTCCAAATTGAGAAAGCGCAGGTAGATGGGCTGTTTTCGCAGAACCCAAGGGAACGGTCGAAGAGGGCGAAATCTAATGATGGATTTCTGGTATGGATCCATCTCTTCTACAGTCAGCTTCAGATGTCGCTGAGCACAAACTCACGTATATGGTCACAAAACCACCTAATCTGCGATTTTCTCTGCGTGGCCATGAAATACATTTGACAGGCTTCAATCTCTGCTCCACATTTGCCCTATATTTTGTAATGATACTGACGAGTGCTTGGTCCAGCCATGTCATGACGAGGGTATTTCCGACAGAACTCGTTGCCTTGCAGAATTGAACATTTTGACGAGTCAAGCTGAGCTTGTTTCAAACAACGTACATCCATCGATTTAAATAAGCAAGTGTGTATATAAGAACAATAACTGGATCTCAATCGCAACACTCAAACCCGCTTGCGGAATAAAAGCTCCGCTATTGGGTTTACTATCGCACTTGCTCCAGACCAAAAAGGTTGCGGACGTCCGCCACTGACTAATTTGACATCATAGTTCAGTAGAACATGGGCAAGCAGTGTCTTCAATTCATTGGCCGCGAAGAATCGGCCAGGGCTAGATAACGACAGTCAACAATCGTTTAAAACATGAGTTAAAATTTGTTACCATGCGTGACGGCCTTGACCGAATAATATGTAGTCCAGTTCGATGGAAACAAATCGATGCTTGGTATTCTCTCCCTCCTTTTCACGCATCTTCTCGAAGCGGAAACCATCGAAGGTTTCTGGATCGGGGTAAATATCCTGTATAGATTCATTAGTGCTTTAAATATTATTCAAGGGAGCATATTTACTGGGTCGGTGTTCAAGGCCATAGCGGGGATGCATATGGTGTTACCAGCGGGTATCGTTGTGCCATCCGAGAAAGTAAAGTCCTTCATTACTTTGCGTGTTACTCCAACTGGAGAGGAATTAGTTTGCGAGGCAGATACCAAGACCAAAATACCACATACAGACGGCCAAGGATGCTAACCGCATCGATTCCTTAACAAAGCTGTCCAGCTTGTTCATCTTTCCAATGGAAGCCTTGGACCAGCCTTCCTGCTCGATGATTTCTTCAATTTCTTCACGCAAAGGCTGTACATATTCCGGATGTGCTACCAGGTCAAACAGTCCATTTGTAAGCGTCTATATAGAAGAGGCAAGTAAGTACAGTTCATAAAGTTAGCGACGGGAACATGCGCACCATGCTTGTCGTATGAACAGCAGCAAAATTGATTACTAGAAGGCGGGATGTTATGTCCTTCAAACTTTGCTGTTTTCCTTTTGAGACGTCAATCATCCAGGTAAGCATGTCGTTCTGTAACAAAGTGAATATTGGTCTCAGACACAATTAATGGAATACCAACAGGTCTGTCAGGCCAGTCCTTCCCGTAAATTTCCTCCTGTTCCAAACGTTTCGTTACAAAGGGTCCCATGTGCTTCATCCCCTCTTGAATAGTTTTCGCTACTTCTGTGAATCGTGAGGCAATGCTAGATAGATATCAACAACCATTGACTACACCCACAGGTAGGAGTACGCACGGTTTCAAGAAGGGGGGAAAGTTGTTGATAATTCTACTCGCTTCCACAATATCATGGGTAACCTTCTTGCTAAGGTTCAGATATTCTGGATTACGGCCTATAAACCAAGTGAATGAGAATTTGGGACGTTGCAAATGAAGTAAACCCACAAAGGGGTAGGCCGACTAGCATCCTGTTACCCGCCCTACAAACGATTTCCAATATAGTTGCGTAAGTCCCGACCTTGACCCATTCTGAAGACAGTCAGACCGAATGATTTGAAAGATTAGATGATGTATTTACCATCATCCTTGATAGGAATGTGGTCGTCGAAAGCTGCAAGTATCTCTTCTCGGACGTCATCGTACCTGGCCCCAATATTCCGTGTAAGCGGATTTCTTACGGCTTCAATGTGTATCGGATCGTCGAACATGGTCGGACCGAAGCTCACGTCGAGGTGCAGGTCCTACATATATGCAATCAGACATGAATATGAACCGAGGAAATGGAGAGTTACGTCTTTTACAGCTTCATTGAATGAAAGATACTCGTCAGAGGCATGACGAATATCATGAATCTTGTCAGGGCCAGAAACGACAATCATCCACTGTCTCATCATTGATACTTTAAAGATAGATCCACGATACTATGATCTTTTCGTTGGATTGCAGAGCAGGATAACTTGGTGAACACGTACTTTATCATAGCCCTCTTGGACTATAGATTTGGCATCTTTCAAAAATCGCTGGGCTCCAAAATATGAAGTTAACAAGCCAGAGCAACCAACGGTTGGGATAGAACGAAGCTGAAAAAAAAAACACGTTTAAGCGGAGCGTCAAACAATGTTCCGTTCTAGATCACCTTGATGTTGTTGACGATCTTCCGGTATATGGTGGGAGTACAGTATATCAAGGTGGATAGCAGAAGCGCGACAAGAGCTTGTGTCGTCACCGGAGGCATACTTAGTTTTCTGCCCATCATGGATTATGGGCGCTTTAAATATATAGAGTTGCGCCATATTTTCTCAAGTAAAGAAGATGACAATACGAGCGCCGAGATAGATCGTTCAGGGTCATGGCGATGCAGGGAGGCGCGGATAACGATCTATTTTCTGCCACCCTGGGCAGTGCAAGCAATCTCCTTCTCGCAGTATAGCCCTCTTAGAAACTAATCTAACGCAGTCCGGGTAACTTGGCATCTTTGTCAAAGTACTTGCCTGGCTGCACTGTGATAGGCAGGACCACATGTATGCTGGCTTTCCATCTCAGTTCACGGCTACTACGGCACCCCCTTGGTTACCGCGGTATCCGGGTACATTTTTTGCTCGGCAAACGGCTTCATCTCGTGTTGACTTTGTGTCCTCGGTTGCAGAGGGATGCTCTCAGGCCGGTCAGGATTCAAGTCATGCTCCCGGGCCTGTTCTTCGACCACGCGGGCATCGCGGACTACGATTCAGAGATCCCTCGGCTCCATCAAGAACAAGAGATCCCACAGCGAGCTACCGTGAAGCCAGCTCGGTTTTCATTCTGCACTTACGGTATTAGAAGTGGGCCACTAATATAATGAACCTTCAACCCGAAATGAACAGGCCCAGGTCCAGACTCTCCTGGCACACCTTCTCTTTAACAATGGTGCACAGCATAGACGATATCCGTGGCAATCACGATCCAAAAACCTTTCGATGATTGACAATGGCTTTTCAGAGGCCGGATGCAAGTAGGGTAGTAAACACCTGTGACCGAATTCGTTATGCTAATTATAATTCATTTTGGACAAGTACCTGAATCATGGTCTGAAACACGTCAAATTCCTCATCTTGACGTGTTTCCATTTTTATTGATATGTGAAACGCAAAAAATGCAATGAATCGGGTGGTGGCGCTTGCGAGTTCCCGATAAAAGTTCGGAAGGAAAATGGACAGGCAGGTACTAAAGGGACCTCGGAGAAGTACGGCGCTACCACACGAAAACAAAGATGCACAGGGCATGCACCGCCTGCATCCGTCTGGTGATGTGTCAGAGCCGTCTAGTGTGCATCCGATAAAAACGGGGTTTTCGGCCATTATGGGCTGCTGTCACCGTTGTCTTTCTTCTCACGCCAATTTATTCAAGTCGGAAGACAATCGACCTGTTAATGTAAGTAAGCCTCATCCTTCCAGGTCATGATATTGACTCTCAGTCTCCGCCCATCTTTCCCAGTTTCTCTTTGTAGCAAACGGTCTCTGGTGCTCATGAATCGCCCTTGAAAATGAAATGAACGCTCCATCCGCAAAAGCTTCAGGGAAAAATGAAGCAGCGAGAAGAAGAGCAGACACGTACGCGTCAAGACGTTCAAACGGCCAAACATCGACAGGCTAAAGGGCACAAATAAGAAACGCGGACAGAGTAGTGGTACAATGAACGACTAGGCACGGTTGATGTATGAATTTCCCGAATATTTCCGACTTTCACACGTCAATAGATGAATCGTGTCTGGGCTTTCACACTGCGCCGAGATTCTGCTCTCCGTGCGCGAGGATATAGAAGATGCTGGCGATATGATTGGTTACGACTGGATCCCTCCAAGTTGATCGAGTGAGTGAACTCTATATATGCTATGCTATCGACCAGGTTGTTTTCCCTCGTGTATTATCATTTGTTTCACGAGATCAATCGTCGATCTTTCATTAAGCGATACTGCGCCGGATCCCTGAATACGACAAGCCGCTGACAGACCCTTAGCACGTTCAGTGGACGTCAAAAAGCCTGTTCGAATCGTGTCGTTGACTTATCTTGACTAGATATGTGTTTCTCGATATGCTTGTCCACGTCACCCCTCCTTCCAATGCGCTGTTGCGGACGAGGCAAAACTCTCCGGACGCAGAGAAGGACTTGGCGGATTTATGCTGTCTTTTGACTGCTGCCCTCCAAACATCTCACGATGCACAGACACTGGGCGATCTCCAGATTTGCAGAGATGAGATGCTTGAAGCAAGGAATATATTGCAGTGGGCTTTTTAAAATATCATTGAAAGGGAACAGCAATTGGCACGCCAGCAGAATAGCCAGTTGCTATCGACGGCCACACGAAATCCCAGGCAGATGTAAGGTTCCTTACATGTCGGATGCTCTCCACAACTACATCCGAGGTCCACAATGAAATTTGTTCGCAGAGACAATCTCCGTGCCGAATAGCTCAAATAACCAGCCCCGCCTCCCAAGTGCCCCAGCTTCTCGAACGGTGCACCGGTCCGCCGACCTCAAGCCAGCCCAGAAGATGAATTGGTCGAACTCTCCCACACAAATCTCTCGTAAAACGCGTATACCACGGCGGGCCAAAATAGAACTATTTCGCAATCGCCCTGAGAGCGTGAACACTAGTGCAGCTCGCTCGGGAAAGCGGTCCGACAGCTTTGCAACTCTGACCGCTCTTGGCGCTCTCCCAGCTTTCGAGTGCGCCTTTCCTGATGAAGGTTTTTAACTTTGAACACAGTTTACTCGGATAGCCACGAAAGCCCATGGAGGAGTGACGTCACGGATCATCATGGTTTGAACATTACCTCGGCTACCATCATTCTATTTGCGTGTAAGCCAAGTGGCTATAGGAGTAGTGCGATTATCTGTTTCCATATTTGTCAAGAACTTCCTAACATTCGAATCGATCATTCCCTTGTACGGATGAGCACGAGGATTTAGCTTGCTTGGGAAGTGAATCACCATATGGTCGCTTCGGATAGCATGCTCTCCAGTACTGTTTTCGACGACCCGCCGTCCTGGAAGCAAGAGTTCCATCCATTGGATCTTGGATGTTGATTGATCTTCCGAGGATTTACTTTGTTAAGGCAGGATAAGACAAGGTGGCTGACGGTGAACCCACCCGCTCTCCATGTACTCTCATCTCATACTCTCGTTCCTGTTAGCCGCCAATGTCTGGGCCCTGGTGCCACACATCACGGTCAACCTGCAACTGACTGACGACATTCAGCACTGTTATCCGGCGCTAGGATGGACAACTCCTCCCGTATCTCCTGCAGACCTGGCGAACTGGTGGTGCGACCCCAGTACAGAATATGCGTTCCTTGGTTTCAGCTACGAAGTTTCTGCTTGTGGGCGGCTTTTTGAAGCAATCTTTTATACACAGCTAACCTTCTACGAGGCCAGAGTCGTGAACAGCTGATCGAAGAATTTTATGATATCAGGCATCATTTCAATTCACGCTACGTTCGCCTCTACGGTGCTTGTGACCGCGACGGATTTTAGTGGGTGGTTTTTCGAAACATTATTCATCATGTTGCTTATCTGCGTTCAAAGCGATGACATCGTTGAAGCGGCATGGAAGAACTCGCTGGGCGTCCATGCACTAATTTGGGTGAGCAAACGATCACAGTAGTTTGAGGTTTATTAAATGCAATTAGTTTGGCTTCGATGGCGACGACGCGTGGATTCAGCGCCGAGATACCTTATTCGCAACTCTTCATTCCAACCCCAAAGCGAAATTCGTAACACGAGTTGTACAATTTGGATCAGAGCCGCTGTTTGACGATGTTCTATCCCATGAGCAACTGACAGAGCAGGTTGTTGCCGCGAAGGCCCATTTATCGTCTCTTGGTATTCCTGTAACCGTCTCTGAATTGGCCTATGGGTAAGATTCCCCTGTTCGTAAACTTTGACAGTGACTGCATACCAAAGTAGATATCAAGAACGTGGCGGCGCTCAGGATGTGCTAGACGCATTGGATTCAATCAACATGCACGTTCTTCCCTTTTTCTCTTGGCGAGCTTCAACTGCAACAAATTCGTGGAACCTAGTCCAAAGTGACTTGCAATGGTTTATAGATCACGGGAAAGGCAAGAAGATGTATTTTGACGAGGTCCGTTTTCTCTGGATAAACCTGTTCCGCTCACAATAAAGCCCACTCAGAACGGATGGCCATCTGTAACTTCCCAGGGCGTCCGACCGAATAGTCCCGACGCCGTAGCCAATGTCCAGAATGAGCATGTAAGTATTTCATTTTATTCCGCATTTCGAGTTAATTTCGTGCATTTTTAGGACTATTTTGCGATGCTGGATGCCCATTGCGAAGACTTGAAGGCGGTGGTTGGTGGTGGAGTCGGTTGGTTCGCACACATTTATAGCGATAGCCAAGAGCCGGGATACGGAATCTACGACTCGTACGGGCGCATGAAGTTCAATTTCAATCCACGGACTCGATGCTGACGTGTCGTGGATGCCTGCAGGATGGGTCACCTTAGAGCGATGTCCCACCACAGGTTATTTATATTATATAGACATGAATATATGTATACCTAGAAATCTGATGAAGTATTGACAACGTTGGTAATGCTTTTAGTGGTTTAACCCACGACCAGGTTGGTCCCCGCGAATCTTCGAGTAGAGTGCAAGGCTAAGGCAAATGTATTATGTAACCATGAAGAAAGAAAAGATTTCCGTGCTTTTGGTCAACCGCTTACGCAGTCTAAGCCCAGGGCCCACGACAAGGGAAGCACGAGGAAAAGAGACGTTTGTCTCCCCACCATCCCTGGGAAAGGAAATACTCACCGTACCAGGCGGCGGGCGAATTGGGCGAACGAGGCGGGCGACGGGGCGTGGCGATTTCAACCTAACTAAAATCCTCAAACAAGAAAAACATATCAGCCGATGTCACTATGAACGTTTATAGGGATAATCAAACCGTATATGCGCCCCCTCCCCCGCCAGCCACTCCGCGTTCGCGAAGGGCTTACTTCTTGGCCGACGCAAGCTCAGCCCAGACTTTGTCCGCGATCTCCTCCGCCAATGCCCGGCTGATATACTGAAGTGAAGGAGGAAATGCTTCGTCAAATTCCTCGGAAGTGCAATAATCCAAAGCTGATGTCTTGAGAGCGAGACGAGCCTTCTCATTCTCCTCATCAAACGCGACGAGATAGCCCGCATGATGCAACAACCTTTTCATATTTTCACCGCCAGCGCCAGGGACCTTGTCCTTAGACATCTCGGTGATGCGGGCCTTCCACTGCTTAACAGCCGCAGCAGCCGCAAGTAGCCTTACCTTTCCTCCTTCCTTGAGCATGGAGAAATGGGCACTCGCCTTCCTGCGCTCCACGGCTGAGAGCAACTTACGTACCTTGTGCTCTGGCAACTCGGTGACTGGCATGTCCTTCGCCCGCAGCGTCTGGAGATCTATAAACACGTCCGGCATATCGGGATATGCAGGATCTATAAATGAAAAATGGGATTGGCGACGACCAGCGCCGACAGTGGGAATGTGCGTTGTGGTAGTGTGCATGATGGATGTACGTGTGTGAGTTGTAATGAAAAGGAGCTGACTGTGGGGCAGTCGATGAGGCCATTTCATTGTCAACCGCACGAATGTTCGGCCACAAGATCGGTCAGCCGCAAGATTAGGGGCCATCTATCTACGATATATGCATGGACAAGCTGGAGCGATTCGTTACCCCGGCAGGCATATCTCGAGTCGTTCATCTTTTCTCTGCCCTTATGCTCCAAACATAACGAAATTCATTTCGTGGAGTATGATATGCAGTCGCATTCGCCAAATTCAATCAGATTATTTATTCCACCATTACCGAAACGGCGATAGGAGCGCGACCAAAGCTGCATCCTGAGTGATGTAACACCTTGCACTAGGGGCCTCTGCGACCACAGTGACCGTGTGCATATTCCAATACCAGGTTGTGTTACAACCCGCAGCCTTATTCATTCGTTGTAACCCCCTCTGGGATTATTCCAATCGTCTGCTCTTAGCCCTACTGTTCTGCCATTCTCACTTATCTCCCTTGTATCTCGCGTATCACGAGGCCGAGCCCTCACTGATGCAAAGCTGACGTTACAGGAAAACACTCCATACATCCGTTCCTAATCTCGATATGTCGAAGTTCAGCTCACTCGAAACGAAGACCTGGTTGGCATTTCCAAAAAACAGTCTCTCGCTATGTGGTCGCAATTGGGGCATTCTAAGACATTGATGGAAATAAGGGTGAAGAATAGAGGTTATTAACCTCATCCAATTGCTTTCGAAACGCTTCGTGACATCAAGCCAACGGTCAACAAAGTTGAAGTTCAAATTGTCGAAGCGGACGAGTCGTTACAGCTTAAGGAACTTAGGCGACCACGGGTAGTCCCGACACCTGCTTTGTGAATAAGTAACCCAATCAGATATGGATTGCAGGATTCATTGATTTTCTGTCACTTAGAACGAATCATCAGATTGCATGTAGAAAGGACATATTATCGCCATCAGAAAACACGAGAAGAACAAGGTTCATATAAGTATCATAATCAGATGTGGACGAGTCCACCGAGTATGGAAGCCTCGGGAGTAAATGTGTTTTTGTTGCCGAAAATGGATGAATGCACAATGTGCATTTTATATTAGGTCGCATGACTCGAGCACTCACTTTTCAGTGTTTCCCAAACGATATTTTCACGAATTCGAGTCGTACTCACCACCTTGGACATTTTCCGAGTGGAGAAAAGTCTCAATAAGGCTCGCCGCCAGGCGGTAACTATAATTGATGAGAAGAAATCTTGTAGCAAATGATAGACATACCAGCCAGAAACCCAGAACTTCATGCACTCCAACAATCGCTTATCCGAAATGTCGTTATCGGAGAGAGTAAGGTACCGACGAATATCTGATAATATTTATAAACATCCAATGATGAACCCCTGTCAGGAAGAAGCATGCGAAGGAAGCCAAGGACGGCTGACGATATCCGAGAGTCGTACGTACTACGGGAGTGACGAACCAAGCTATTAATAGGAACTTCATCCTGAGCTGTTGCAGCGGCAGTTTGAACAACAGGGGATATTATATTAGTAGCGATGACACGTAATGGAGTACGACAAGCAAGATCTGTGTGATTAACATCATCGGTTCAGCTTTTCAACAAAACCAGAACTGCGCAATTGCTAGATTCCTATGTCAACCTTCGTACAAGAAGGGGCACTTTCGGACCCTCCTCGCTTGCTACCTTAGGACTCCCAAAATGCCAACTAAGTTCCGTCGATGGCCCATTGCGGAACTCAAAGCCGAAGTGGGTGACCAAAACCGCAAGAGCAGCCTAGATATTGTCAAGTCAAAACAACCAAGCAACCGACAGGAGCTTCGCCATACCTTCATCTCCAGTACGGCAAAATCTCTCCCAGGGCACAGCCTGTTGCCAGCGCCGAAGGTCAATACACTTCGGTAGCCAGGTAGTTGCACGCTTCTTCATTTATCAAGGCCCTCAGCACTCAGCCATCTGCCTGGATCAAACGTCCCCGCGTCCGGCCCCCAAAAGGCTTCCGATATATTCAATGCCCCGATGGGTACGCGGATGAAGGTACCTTTCCTCACAAATAAGGTATTAATCATCGCTCCAGACGCTGTTGGTATGGGATCTGTCAGCGGTATCACATCGTCTTCCGCTGCCTGTTCGGATGATCAACAACAACACACAAAGGCCAGATGAAGAGAGAAAGAGGGGGAAGATACGAACCACACGGGATACCTGCATTTCGGAGGGATGGAACCTCAATATCTCGGATACAAAAGCATCAAGGTATTTCAAATCCTTTGTCAGCTGGTCATATGTAGGGCGTTCTCCGCTTGCCAAGCATTCCCTAAGTTCGGTACGGAGAGTCTCTTGGATTTCTGGCCGGCGGGCGAGTTCAATGAGACACCACTGAGAGAAGGCTCAGTTGTCGATCTGGCGGGAATACTCGGAGACCAATGTACTTACCGTTAAGGCAGCTGCAAACAACACAAGTATCAGTGTATGAGGTTCTCGGAAGAAGGGATGACTTGTACAACGTACCTGCTGTCGTTCCATGCCCAGCCATGACAAGCATACCCTGTGATTTTATCAGTTTGAACTGTATGAGCGAGAAGCAGCAGAGGTATGTACTGCCTACAAAGCATGTCAGTCAGTCGTCCGACGCCAGTGCATGCTGAAGCAACGCACCTGGGCCGTGACCTGTGGAAGTGACAAACGATTATTAGAGTTGGCGTTTACTGACTTGACTATGACGGGAAAGCATCAGTACCAAGTCACATAGTCAGGACAGAAACATACGCATAGCCCCGAGGACCGATTTATGAATGGCGCTATCTTCAGGTGCCTTACGTACTTTCGCTAGAAAGTCAGTCACGATTAGGTTAAATTGTTCTGCTATTCCCGCCGATTGCGCAGTTCTGGCATTCGGTAAGGTAAATTTGAAGAGCTTATAGAAGATGTCGTTGGTATAAACGCTGAGCCTTACTAAAAGGTCTGCGGGATTGACTGAGTGGAAAACATCTAGAATGTCCATGATCGGGTTTGCATAGCCCTTCAGGTTGCCGAAGTCGTGCGACAATGCAACTTGTCCGACATTATCCATGCTAAATCATAGTGCACGTAAGAATGGGGGGGAAGGGAAATTGCACATCATACGCTAAACAACCCATCCTTAAAACGAAGATGAATAATCAAGGCTAAAGGGGACACAGGTGCGCCGACTCACCATTTAACTACATCGATTTCGACGGCATATGTAGATTTGTCTGACGATTGAACACATGTTTGCCATCCCGCTTTCAGCTGTCATTCATGTTGATCAATTGGCTGACCGTTCTAAGGTTGGAACTGTTCTAACCTGATAGGCAGAATCCAGAACAATGGGAGTAAAATTGCGAATCGCTGAGACCGCCAAGGGGGAAGACAGGGCTCGGCGTATCCTGCAATCACATTCAATTTCTGCTCACTGTTGAGCATTAAAGAGCGACCAACCTCTTGTGAGCCTCCCCTTCTGTGGCAATTAGAATATCTCCAGACTAGAATTGCTGATAACTCGGGAAAAATGTTGTGGAACATCACTTACCAACTTTCGGTCTACGTGTCGTTGCCCAGGAGGCTGGTTATACGTGATGGTGTCCTTGGAAAATAAGTGTGTGAGAGCCTTGGGGTCGTTCAAGACGACGTGGATGGTCCCAAAACCAGCAGGCATCTGATAAATGGGACCATACATCCGTTCCCATTCTCGATACAACAAGCTGAGATCGCCCGTAGGGAAGACCTTGCTGGCATTGCCAAAGATGAAGCTCTCGCTGCGGGTTCCTTGCAATTGGGGAGTTTCAAGACCTCGGCGGCTTCGGTAGATAGAAACGAAGACAGATAAGGTGAGGATAGCGGTTATCAGTCTCGTCCAATTACTTTCAAAGTACGCCGCCACGTCGGGCCAAAGTTCACCGAAATTCAACATGATGAAACGGACGAGCTGTTAGACTGCTGATGGTTCGCAACCACGGTATATCCCCAACGCCTGATTGCTGAATAAGTGGCGCGATCAAATGTGGAATATAACAGAAAAGTCTTTTCTGTCGAGAAGGGATGACCAGGTCGCTTGCGGAAAGGGCTGATGGACTGGAAATTGTCAAGCAGTGACCGGAGCGGCACTATTGTAATAATTGTATTGCCATCAGAAAAGAGGAAAAGAAGTTCATATAAATAGCCCAACCATGAGTGGAGATAATGTGCATCTGCCGAAAACGGATGAGATAACAGCGTGGATGCACAAGACTTACGTCTTAGTTTGAGTCCTGTGACCCGCACTAACGACTCTTTGAGGACTTCGAGTAGTCGACCATTGCATGTCAGAAAGCAGAAAGTTCGCATGCGAAGAAAGCCTAAGGTGTCAGAAGAACCGAACTGTTGACACGACCTGCTGAGCGGGCCGAAACATCATGATGCGTCACGCGTCACGCGTCACTGCTGAAACACTTATCCGGCTATCTCCACCCGCCCCACCATTCAGCTAGGCCTTTCCCGGACACAGAATGTGGATGACTAGCGAGATGATATTTTTTTCGACCAGTTATACATACTCTCATAAGTGCGCATTTAGTGCATAAGTAATGATTTGCACGTCTATGACCGTTTCGGTTACGCGCGGTCCGGAGCTGCTTTCACCATGAGAAGTGCATTTCTTGGAACGACGAGCGTGGAGCGATGCGCGGCACAGATATGAAACTTATATGAGCAGCCAGGCCAAAACAAACTGAGTGGAAGGGGTCCCGCTCCTCATTCTCGTGCGAATCGCCAAGCGTCCATACTGACGGATCCGTTCAACTACGCACCGATTTTTCGACAATATCAGAACCGCGGGAACAGGCAGTGAAATTATGAGATCCCTAAGTCAACCTTCGTACAAGAAGAGGCACTTTCGGACCGTCCTCACTTGCTACCTTGGGGCGCCCAAAATAATAACTCAATTCTGTCGACGGCCCATTGGGGAACTCAAAGCTGAAGTGGTTAACCAAAACCACAAGAGCAACCTAAATATTGAAGTTAAAACGGCCAATCCACCATCAGGGGCTTCACCATACCTTCATCTCCAGTATGGCAAAATCAATGCAAACGCAGAACTCTAGGACGCTTGGCCATAGCGTTGCTTACTGTCTCTGGACATTCCTCCGGAAGAGAACGCGAATGACTTTGAGCACGAGTAGCGTGGAACCCAGAAACGGGTACTTTCCATGATGAACTGCGGTGGCTGCATCAATCGACTTGAATCGAGGCCGTGGTGCTTCAGATATCCAGCCGCCGATAGAAGGGGGAGATGTACTCGATGTGATATCCTGTTTTTCTAGATGATCCTAATCCCATTGGGCTCTGAACTCGGTCGCGCATTTCTTGACCGGCCACCAGGCATGGCAAGGCAGCATATCGGTGTTGTCTGAGACGCGGCATCATACGCAGATGACGATTCTAGCGAGAATTCCCATTCTCGGTTCTCCTTGTCTCTTGGATCAGTGGTTACCTGGATCGCAATGCTCATGGTCAATTACCTGAGACCATACCTCCTCTCATTCTTTAAGCTCTCGTACCGTATGTTGGTATAGCGTTTGTTGTGGTCGATGTCATGCCAAGCATGGTCGAATAGAGCTGGTTGCTTTCCCAACCTTCGCACACCGACGGGTCCACTCCGTATTACGAGAAAAACCAGACCAATATGGCTCCAACTTCAATGTTTTAAGGAGAAGATGACATAGATGAAATATTTTCGCGGAATAAGAGATACGGTCAGAGTCAAACCGTCCATATGAGGTATTCGTCAACGCTCAAACTCCACCGAGCGGCAAAGCATTGATGAAAATAGCGTTATCTATTCACTTTTTTGTTAACAATGAAAGGGTGCGGTCATGAGGACCACCTCAATTGGCAAGCCGGGATCGTGGACAGGGCACCGTTCCCTCGTTATCAGTCCAGGAAGACCGGACAATCCCGACTCGTCACCTATACCCACTGCGTGTTCTATCCTTGTCCCAGCGGCGAAAGCCTGAAAATATCATGAATCGCGAAAGTGCTAATAGACAGGCTGCGTTCGAATCAAGTCTCCGGCCAGGAACGGCGAATCGATGAGAACGGCGATGGTGCATTCCTGATATAGCGCACGTACCTCACATGACTATCAGCGACAAATCCCACCGAGCGCCACAACGATATAGTCATGTGCATACACACAGTTGGTACAGGTGTACCGTGCATACCAACCACGGGGCGGTTTCGATATGCGCGGCTTTCCGGCAGTCGAGGAAAAAGTGCGACGTGGACATGACCACTCTGCCCATGCCCGCAAGCTCGAGCCATCGTCAATGCAATGAAGGCTGCTATACCGGAAACCTCGCATCAAGCCAATCTGCTGCTGGAAGCCTCTCCCTCACCAGGACCGGAGGCTAAAGGACTCCCTCCGATCTTGGACTTGGTCGAATACAAGGCTCGGTATGCCGCAGGAGATCAGAGCCTGATGCAAACAGGGCTAGTGCGGGACCCTGCGCTCGACATTATTTTTCTCAGCTTCTTGCCATGACTGAACCGTCCATATAGTGCGTTACGTGTCGAAGGGTTGAAAACTTTCGCACTGTGTCCTGGATGCCACCATCCGGAGAATGCATCAAGTGCAAGAAGAACTATACACTGCACTGCTCGAGAGAAAATTCGAAACATGGGACATTTGATACGAATTCTCTTCAACTGGCTCTATTTAAGAGATTGCCCGAGGTTAAACGAGAGAAAATGACGCCTCGCGCATCAAGAAAGAGGATAATGAACCTCGTTAACTCAGAAGACAAGGGTCGACGAGTTTCCGCACGACGCCTGTCCGCATCCGCTCGCAAGGGAAGAAACGAGCTAGGTCGCCGTCGCCAATGTCTGATGTGGGAATTTTCATTTCTCACAAGGAAGTTACTGTCAACGACAAATACAAAGCAATTCAACGCCGTTTCAAAACCGTTACTGGCGCACTTGAGACTTTATGTGGACGTTGATGAGACAGGGTCCCGAGTGGGTATAGCCACCGCACGCCGCGCTGAAGATTCAGAGGGAGGATATGAGGACGGGTTTTCACTTTTGAATACACCAAACGTTGCACTAAACCAACCACTAAACATAAAATAAATTGACGAGGACAAGTCCAAAGAGGAGGAGGAGAAATGTCGTTATTGAATTTCTAATCGTTGTCAGAGAGGAAACAAGAACAATAGGAAGTCCGGAGTTCGAATTGAATGCACCTAGTCCGCATTGCAGATCGTCGACGCGTTTGGAAAAGAATGGCTTCCCCGAGACCGCAGACTAAACACGCTCATTTCAAGCGTTATGTGAGGAAACATGGGGAAGGTGCCTGGCCGCACAAATATCTACCTTTGGAAGTGAATGAACTGAGGAAGGGTATGATGTGATGTCGAAGACGGCGAATGGGGAATTCGATGGCCTGGCCGCCCAAACTCAATCTACATATTTATCCGTCTATCTGCGCTAAGTGGAGCTGAGCCGGCGAATGAATGAATCCTGTTGCTTTGAACTGCGCCAGACAATGATGACTCGCGAAAGGGCTCTCGTTGTTTGGCTTGTCGTAAAAAACTTGAAGCACGACATTGGATGCACAGTTCATGAATGATGCATGCTCTAATGATAACATGATGGTACCCCCTAAACATAATACAGACAAGTGCGTTGCATAGTCTATGATGATTGGTGTGTGCGTGTGAAGATGGATCAAGGATGACAAAGTGCATAATAGATAATGCCGAATAAATACCCATGCGGAGGGTGAAGGTGAATATGTTGCCCAGAAGCTCGTGTAGACCAAGGAACAAAAAAACAATGTCTGTCATAACGAGGTCAGGAACAGCCCAGATGACCACATTGTAAGATATACTGACCAAAAGCCCAAGACGCCGACATTCTTCACGCTATTCCCACTCTTGCTCCCACTGCTCCCTCCGCTCAAGGACCCTAACCATTTCCCAGCTTTGTGCAGATCAAACCCATTGCCGCTGGCCCTACCAAGCAGGCTCGGCAACCAACCACGCCTCCTCCGAGGGCCATCCTTCCTCGGACAACTTTCGCTTTTATCTTTTGTATTTGATCGGTCTACTTCAGGCTTCTGGTCCATTCTCGACACGAGGTGAACGGGATACGAATCGGTTTCGGTTTCGGTTTCGGACTCGACGGGTTCGGGAGGAAGAGCTTTGGACGTGTCGAGTGTGTGTCTCCGGTCTGGAATCCCAAACCCGCCCACTTTTGACCATCCGTTCACAGTCCAACGACGGTTCCGAGCTGGGGTTGGACGAGACCGGGGGGAAGCATGTTCTGAAACGAATGGGGGTGAAACGCTCGAAAGGGTCGTGGGTTGACTTGGGGATTGGGGTGAAGGAGCTTGCTCGGGGGACGCTGTCCGTGGCGGAGTGGCAGGGGGAGACGTTGACGCTGATGACGACGTGTCTGTTGCTTCAGGAGTGGATAGTGGAGATTGGACGGGCGATGCAGCCAGAGCTTCCGCGGCTGCTGCGAGAGTGGAGAGAAAGATGGAAGGATGTTCTGATTCGGAGCCTGTTCTGTGGAAGATGGACCCGATGTGAACGGTGGCACGCCTGGGATGCCGGGACACTGCTGAGCCTCGACCACTCCTTGATTGTGGCGCAGGAATAGTCCCTGAGCGGACGGGAGGACAGCCGCGTGTTGGAGATAAACGCCTTCTTTCCCTGGTGGATGATGATGACGTAGTGTCGGCTGAAGGTGCCGAGCATGAGGCCTGGTGGGAGGAAGACGAAGTCTCTTGGTTGGCAGCTGAGAACGCAAGCCGTTTCTTAGTCGATGTCGAATCGCTCGTGGTCGGAAGAGGTGGCGTTTTCTGTGGTGTAGGGGAGCCGGTCCGAGATAAGAATCGCATTGCCATAGAGAGTGCTGAATGTCGCCGCCAAGATCTAGCTCGAACTGGAGTCTCCGCACTATCCTCCTGGACCTGTTCTGATGGTTTAGGTTGAGCTTCGAGAGCATGTTCAGACTCGAGTCGTCCCCCTTGAACGTCTGATGGAGATGCGCCAGGTGATGACTCTGCGATAGGCCTTAAAGGGAGCAAACACGAGTTACCGTTATTCGTCAATTTTGCACCATCATCAACGGAAAACGTGGGCTGACTTTCGTCTCCAATGACTTTGTCATCCACCGTACCATTTAGAATGACACCCGCAGCATCCATAGACTCCAAAAGAGGCACCCTGGCCGCGCTCTCCTCAGGGGAAGGGGCATTGGACCTGCGGAAGCTATAGTATGGGCTTCTGATGCCTCCTGTCTTCACAGAAGCGGTGCCAAATACGGCGCTCCAACCACTGGTGGAGCTGGAATTGATGCACGACAGTCTACGTTTCTGAACCTCTTCACCTAAATCTGAATCTGACCATTTAATGGGTAATGGAGAGATAGAGGCGGAGGAAACAGAGTAGCGGGATGGAGATGAAACGCCTGAGAGAGAAACGCGCGTGGGCGAGTCAGCGCGCCAGATGCTATCACCCTTTGAAGGCGAGGCCATCTCTGCATCCATGGACTGCGTCAAATGTTGTGGGATATGATCAACGGTGAGCAAGACCGACGAAGGGTCTTCGTACGTCGAATTCCCGGTGGATATTGGTATGGGAAAAAAGTCGCGGGGGCTTTTGGGACTGTGGAAGGTTGAGGAATCGGCCAGGAAATAAACAGATGAGGTATCGTACTCGTGAGCCGTTTGCATTGAGTCGGAGCTTTGTGTCGATATCGAGGCCATGCTCGCGCCGTCTGGAGATAAATAGAAACTTTGTATGGGCGTGACTTCTCTGAAAGCATCCAGATGCGTATTGAGAGTCAATTCAGGTTTCCTTTCCGCCGCGATATCTTCGATTGGAGACTCGGATGCGGAAAAGACAAACTCGACCTTTCCAGATCGAGCGATGTGAACATAGGGTTCGCGAGACGGATGTTCAAGACCATCGTCAAGATGGAAGTCGACGTCTGGCGGGTAGCCGTATGTTGGTTGGTTGATGGGGGAAGGAGACATAGAAGACTCGCACCCCCATGTTGCTTTTGATGAGGTAAAATCCGTCCAAGGAGCGCCAAATGATGACACGTCATCCTCGCCAAGCTAATAGAAGGTGGCCGACTCGCAAAAACAATTTCGGATGTTCCGGAATCGGCACTCCACCGCGACGCATCCGTGACTGCCGTGGCCAACGCGGACTTGGTCGAGTGGGGGGGTAATCCGGTAAGCGAGTCCGCGATAGGCTTGCTATTCTTGCTCGTACTGTCGCAGAACTCTTCGCCGCTACTGCTGCTACTGCTGCTACTGCTACTGCTGCTGTCGTCGACGGAGTATACACCCGGCTTCTTCCGCCAGTCATCAGTTGCGTGTTCATCAATTTCGTTAATGACTTCTTCCTCGTCGGTATCAAGATCCATCCCAGCTTCCCACGGGCATCTAGCCATGCTGCCTTCAAATATTACGCCATCGCAGTAGAACGAATCCATTGTCTTCACTGCTCGACGAACTTCTTGAAGTGTGATGCGCGTTCGCCAATTCACATCTAACATGCGAAGTAAAAGGTCGTTGGCGGCTCGCGAGATGGGCAAGACACTCGGCAAGAATGTCACGGGGTCATGAAGGTACGCTTGGAAGGTCGGATCGGATGCGGTGGCAGATTTCCAAGGGTTACGGCCGGTTGCAAGGTTCAGCAAAACGATGCCGAGAGACCATACGTCATTTGCCTGCGGACAATAATAACCATCCGGGGCGAACTCTCCGCCTTGACATTCTATAATTAATGAAAAGTTTTAGCATAAAATTCATGTAATACGCCACAAATGAACCAAGTCAAGATAAAGGAACCATTACATACCAGGGCTCATGTGATACACGCTTCCAGTTCTGAATTCGTCACTCATTTTCTCTGTCGTCGCGAGGCCAAAATCAGTGATTGCCACCCTAAGGCCTCCATCAAAGCACAGCACGTTTTCAGGTTTCAAGTCCCTGTGGTAGATGCCCAGCATGTGGCAATATTCCACAGCTTCCAGCAGCTGTAGAAAGACGTGCCTGATCAACTCGTCGTTTCCGAGATACCTGCAATTGCGCAAGATCTGCGTAAAGAGATCATGATCGGGGGCATAATCGAGGATGATATAGGTGATGTTGTGATGCTCGATTACGCGGTGAAGTGTAACCACTCCAGGATGCACCGAGGCAAGCTGGTGCAGCGCGATTTCGCGAATGTGGACGTGCCGTTGGCGGGAACTCGCGTTAGGCGGTGCGATTAGGCATTTTACGGCGTATGACTTTAGGTGGCCCGTCAAAGACAACGGGTCGATGTCAATAGCACGGTATACGACGCCGTACCCGCCGACGCCGAGGACGTCAACTAGCTCCAAAGAATGTCCGTCGATGAGAGTACCAAGTGGAGGGTGAACGGGACTCAAAGAGGCACTGGGGCATTTGTTGGCAGACATCTTCACAAGTGGAATAGAGGTGAGGGTGCGTCTAAAAAGATAACCTGATATCAAGGTAGCTGCGGACGAGAAAAATGAAACGATATTCGGATTCCTCGTGAGGACGGAGAACCCGTGAAGAACCAGGCCGTTCGAGAACAGACAGACCGAAAGGGAGGGAGGAATGAGTCAGTATAGAAAGACGCGAAAAAAGCACGCCTTATATGTATGCAGGATACGCATACGAAAGGATAGGCGATGTGCATATGCTACAGCTAAGTGTGATTGACGGCCCTGATAGGTGAGGCAAACACGAGGTCGATGTGACAAACTGGATGCAACAGTCAACGTTGCCAAAGAATGATGACACAAAAAAAGAACTAACGATAGGCTGTTTAAGTTGACGTTCACGAGAGCCAAAGTTAGCTATACGGATACATTGCAATTGAAGGGTTGACCCAGTGCGAGTTTAGGGCGGACCGATCAGTTTTCTGCCACGCGGCAGATTCGTTCTCGATGGATGAGGGTAAGTTTCTGGAACATCGGACGGCTACGCGGAACTAGAAACCTCCACCCACGTCTTTCCCTACGTACCTTGAGAGTACCGGATGTGATTCGGTGCGAATCAAGTAAGGCAGATGACTTGACGCCAAGCCAGCACGTTCGTTCTCCTTTGCCACTAATCCATCTTGTGAACTGCGGAGATTATCACACGTCCGCTCCTGTCCACCAATTGAGCGACTACGTTCAGTTGCACAGCGAGCGGGCTTTGTTAAGTTAATGAACGTGTTGAACGTGTTTCGGTTCCATTGGTACACAGCCATACAATGAAGTTTACGCGATGAAAGATTTGACATGTTTTGTGATCTGATCAGGTGTGCCACGTGGAGAATGCTAGCTCAGCTTTTCAAAAATGTACCCGGCACTGAGCGCCCAGGCGCGTCCGGCTCCGCATACAAGGTGATAAAGGAGCGGTAAGAGCAAAGATAGCCATGGCGCTTGAGATGAGCGTCTAGAAAGCCGCAGCAAGCTAGTCAAGGGCAGTGAAACAAACAGGAAACGCGGCGGGAAAGCCGAAACAGCCGAACCTCAAGGCGCAGGTCACGTGACTGTACACGAGGTGAATCACATGATTTGTTTCCAATTTAAGCGACAAATGAGCGTCAGCGCCAAGTTTGTTTCGTTCGTCGTTGTTGTCGCCGCCGTCGCGCTCACGGGCTGCTCGTCTCGGTTTTGCTGCCTTTGTGATTGGTTTTCACGGGGTTTTTTCTTCTTTGTGTCATTTCATACTAACCCTAACCTACGCAATGCCACCTGTCCTCCGTTCTTTCGCCGTTTTCCAAGATACACCCCCAGCCGAGGAAATCTCTGCCCCGGAGCAGCATAAATCAATGTTGCCGTTGAAGCCAGCCACTCGCTCTTCCTCGTCGAAATCGGAAAGCTCTTTCTGTCCCGACAACCCACCGATCACGGCAACTGATAAGGAGAACCTTCATCCAGTGACAGGCGAGCGGGCTGGCCTGGGCACTGCGGATAAGAAGCGAAAAGATGGTTCCAGCATTTTGGTCACGAAACTACATAATCCGCACCCTCGACCGCTGGGGGTGAAGAAGCATAAGAAAGAGCTCAGCATCATACTCAAGGATGAGGGTTCTCCTGCGAAGAAGCGCAAGGCTTCAACCCTTGCTGTTGGCACTGGTCAAATGGTGTTAAAAGCAAAGGCAACGACGGTGACAAAGAAGGACACCAAGGCACCAACAAAACCCAGAAAAGCGACTACTACCAAGCGGACGACCACGCGTCCCCTTACTCTCTCCATACTGCCTAAAGTTGTGGAAGAAGCAACGGCTGGCGACGGGTCACAGGAAGGAGAAGTGAAGCCGAAGAAAGCCATACAATCGCAGTTGTCACAGGCGGACATCGATTCCCGTTGCTATGAGCTGACTGTGAAGCCCCTTGCCGATGTCTCCCAAGCATACGATGATACATTCGACGTTGTCCCTGTAGATGACAAACCCAAGTTTCAATCGATGAAGGTGACTTAGTCATATGACAGTTCATACGATCGACCCAATCGCTAACAATTTTCAAAAGGAATCTTCCATCGAGCCAGATATACGAGACTATTTCGCCCCGCCTATTGCAGGTTCAGCTTGTTTACAACTCGGTTCATCCCGCAAGTCACCGTTCGAGGAACCGACTGGCTCAACAAAAACGTTCTCTACCCCGGAAAGGAAGGCAATCTATGCTGCATTTACGTTCTCCTCCCCTTCTCCGTCAGGCGAAAGGTTTAGCAAAACAACGCGTGCAGGATCTATTCCTCGCCTGGAGCTCGCATAAAAGGACATTCAGGTCCTATGACCTGGAAACATATCACACGTGCAGGCAGCATGCCTTTGCTCTTCGTCATTGCGATTGGAATCGCTCGTACGTCCTGAGAATCCCGCGCGATGCCGCAACGGAACATCGCTCAAACATATTGGTTCATCGACGGCATTTACTGAAACATACATCTTACCTCTTAATTTCTCCATGCACAGTTTACGCGTTGCACGCTAGTATCTCTGGACCTTGCCTATTGCTCATTTATCATGTTGCATGGCATTAACGCGCATCATTCACGTAACCGCACACTCACACGCAAATTAGGATACCACTCGCTTTCATCACAAGTCCAGGCAAATTTTCTCTTTTGAATCATTGAAACATTACCCACTGCCTTTACACGCGTTTTGCCCTGAATTTAGTATTAGTATCGTCACCGTTGGTTTCTGCATCCATGATGTTTTCAATTCCGTGATAAATGTACATACCTTGTTTCATTATCGAGTATATCATATCCATTCTCCTTTAAACGTTCATCATTGCCATGTATGGTAGCTTGTTGAGTCTTGCAATTGAGGGCTGGCGACACGGACGTTGAGTGCTCAACCAACTATTCGAAGATATATATACCTTCAAGGATCATTCTTCCACCGCTTATTTCTTATCCTTATCAGACGTTTCGGCCGGTAGTCCGGTGACCCTTGGCTTCATGCTCCAACTCAACGCAACTCTTCTCCAACTTTTGATCGGCTATTCTCAGATGCTGGAATTGTACCAGCGCCTTTATGATAGTCGTCAAGAAATATCCAAATCTCCAGATCGCCATCTCATTGTGGGAAAGACTCATCATCAGCAGTTTTAACTGTAGACACTGGGGCTATGTCCATATCTGTGGAGACTTGATCTTTCTGAATCATTGGACTTGACATCTTCCCTTCGGCTGATGAGCTGTCAGCTCTTCTGGCAGATGTAATAATCCACATGGTGCGTTCACATTTGTATTGAAACCGTACGACAGCGCTTATCTCCCCTTCTTAAAAAGAGATAGTGGATGTTGATGACGTGCCTATCTTTCGCCACTATCCTATTCTTACCCATAAGGAGAGCGGCGGCAACCGCGCGGCGCCCAACCTAAATATATCAACGCTTATATATATGTAGAACGATTCGATGATGCTGGCGTTTCATCCTTCCTCTGTGGCACTTGCTCAGGGAGGCCTTATTCGACCACTTGGGCGCTCGTTTGTACCGGTGACTTCTCTCTTCCGACTGTGTCACTAACCCGGCTTCTTATCAGGGCTTTTGTCACACGATCAAACGTCATGGACTGGTTGAAGAAGCTCGAAGTGAACAGAGCCCCCGGGTTAACGTACAGCCAACGGTTCCTAAGCGTACGTGTCTAATTCCGACTATTTGTCTCTTTTCCTTCCCATTAACGCGTATCATCTTATCCGCTCATCAGAATGAGGACTTGGTCCCTGTTTCACCGGAGAAGCGTAAATGGGCAACCAAGAACTTCATATTCTTGTAAATGCGCTCATCGGACATTGCTCAAAACGCTCTAATATGTTCTTCAGCTGGATAGCAGATAGTTTCAACGTGAACACGTGAGATATATCGTGATAAAGCGGTCGTTGACTGTTTGAACTGTCCACAGATGGATGATCGCGTCGTCTATGATTCAATTGGGCCTATCGTGGTGGCAGGCATGGATCTGTGTCTGGATTGGTTATGGATTTGTCGGACCGTTTGTCGCTCTGAACGCACGGCCAGGCGCCATATTCCACATCCCCTTCCCCGTGGTTATCCGTTCGAGCTTTGGTTTGTTCGGAAGTCTTTGGTGCACCTTCAATCGGGGTGCTATGGCATGGTGCGCGCTACTCTCGTTCACTGTAACTATGGAATCTACTGATATGTATTAAAAAAGTATTTGGTATGGCGTGCAAGCGAGTATCGGGGGCGATTGTGTCAGAGTGATGCTTAGATCAATATGGCCGAGCGTCAATAATATACGTGCGTCCTCTCCCCGTCACGGGCTTCAAGTGCGTTGATTTGAATAGCGAATCATTTACCTGCTTCTTCCGGAACAACGACTCGAGACTTCATGTGCTTTATGCTCTTTTGGATAATTTCGCTCCCAGCCATTTGGTTCCCTATACACCAAGTGTATGTCATTATTGAAGTCTCAGGTTTTCTCCATTTCAAACCTCACCAGCCGACACCTATTCACGCTCAAAGCAATCGTGGCCCCGACGGCTGGCATCGTTTTCTTTATTTGGTGCATAGTCAAAGCAAAAGGAGTGGGACCCATCATTTCTCAGCCGGCGACGGTGCACGGCTCCGAGATGGGATGGGCAATGGTCATAAGCGTCATGTCGTGCATAAGTAACATGGCGACCCTCATTGTGTGCGTATCTTCAATTTCATCATAACTGCAGGAGATCAGGTTAATCAATGCGAAACAGGAATGCACCAGATTTCGCCTCACGTGCAACGACACCATCTGCTGCGCTTTTTCCTCAAATGTTCTCGGTCCCGATCACATTCTCTCTTGTTAGCTTTTTGGGTCTTATGGTCAGCTCGTCGAGTATGACAATTTATGGGGAGGCGATATGGTCCCCGCTCGATTTACTGGATAGATTCTTGGATGGGAAGCCATCTAGCTCGACTAGATTCGGGGTACGAAACGATTCACCCGAGGAGAAGATTTTGTCATATAACATATGCTGCCTAGGTCTGGTTCATCTCGGCATCGTTCATAATTGCACAGGTATGTACAGATGTGATCCACGAAGATCAAATTCAAACCCACGCGTTCTCTTTAGCTCGGGTGGGTTCAGTTTCTTCAATTATAATTCCCATCTTAACCGCATCTTCCCCCAGTATGAATATATCAGCAAACTCTATTAGTGCAGGTTGCGATCTAACTTCTCTCATGCCCCGATACATCGTGCGTTACTTGAAACAGTTTCACAATTTCATATATTGATGTTCTTTTGTAGAACATCAGACGTGGTGGCTACATCGCGGCTGTCGTAGGAATATGCATATTGCCATGGAACCTTCTGAAAAGTAGCAACGAGTTTACTAATTACCTCTCTGCGTACTCCGTTTTCCTGAGTTCCATTGCGGGTGTAATGGTGAGATGTTACGATACGATTGAAATACGCTCATGACAAACGATGCATTTTGAATAGATCACAGAATACTACGTTATAAGGAAGGGCCATTACCGCATAGCTGATCTCTATGACTCCAGAAGACACGGCTGGTATTGGTACACCTATGGCGTTAATTTCCGGTAAGAATCGTATTCGATGGAGAACGTTACCTCATTTCCACAGTGCATACGCGGCCTACATTGCGGGGATCCTCATCAACGTTGTTGGATTCGCTGGTGCCAGTGTGTCTCATCCCCATCTATTCATTATCCGACGAGCTTACAAAACACCATGGCTAGCTGGACGAAAAGTCCCATTGGCAGCGACACGGGTATACCAGTTGTCGTTTTTCACAGGCCTTGCCGTCTCTTCCATCGTTTACTTTCTCCTGAACCTCGAATACCCTGTTCCCGGGAAGGCAGAGAAGTTCGAGGAAGTTGACGAATCGAAGTATGATGCTGATGGTGGAGAGGGAACTGTGGTGACTGATGGGGGGCTAGACGAGGACGAGGATGATGTTAGCAAGGGTAAAGATGACGAAGCAGACGCAGTCTAACTCATTCACAAGGCGATCAAAGCCATAAGAGGGCTAACTCTTATTGTACAGTAACACGTTGGATTGCAGTCCCCCTAGCTGCCAAGGATGTGATATGGCAGAAGAGGACTGGAAGTGCCATTTGGTCCAAATCGATGCTGGCATTGACTGCGCATGGCCATGCTTCCCTGAGCCAACGAATAATCTTGACCTTCGATTAGATACTAGCTTCGCAGACGTCCCTGGTTCCCCCGCTCTGCGATATCAATTGTTCTCGTGCATACACGAGTCAACGGCACGCTATCAGTCTACACATTGTTTTCAAGCTTTCACCGTGCCTTCATCTCTGAATAACGTATACTGAATCCTTTATTCCGCTTCCATCTATAACTATTACGCATATTTATGTCCTTTAAGCAACTTGTGATATATTTGCCAAATCGTACGCCAACACCAATAATTTGACTACATTATCCTTGCAGTGGATGCGAATGACGAGCATTTTTTTCTCGAGACCAACCGGGGAGTTTTGGAGAACATGTGTAACTTCCAGTCGCGTTTCCATGACTTCCCGTACTGTCTCAATCCTCTCAAAACGTTTCAGCTCAGAAACCCTGCTAATGAACGCCCAAGATACAAGTGTATGAATGCCAACGAGATATACAATATATTATTTACCTCGCTAACATGACGATCTCATATATGCTCTGACTTAAGTTTTAGCAATGTAGACTCGACCACTAGAAGGAAGATGGCCAACCGAAGCGCATGAAGGGGTGACCACTTAAGTCTGATTTAGTTCAACATCGCCAACGCAGTCGAATTGTTACACGTTCCGCTACTTCTGATAAACAGTGCTTAATTATCGTAACGAAATGCGTAAGGCAAATAATTTGGCCCTAAACTCTGGTTCAAATACACACGGCGCGCATTCCTTTCCGTGGGCCGCGCACTCCAGTATAGAGTCCCACCCTCCTGTACATAACATCTGACCACCGAGCGAACCTGTGCTATCTATATTATATTCCGCCGTAGCTTCGGTTATAAGTGTAAACCGAATAGCCGGTTGCCGAGACGCGACTTGGCACGCATTGCCAACCATGGGCACTACATTTTACACTTGACTTTGGAGATTGTAGGGTCTTATTTTCGACGTCTTTGCAAATCACTTTTACCACTGTAACAGATACGTCTACTCCGAATTCGGAAGTAATTGTTATCCAAGGCAACAAACGAAGATATCTTGGGTTTGTCCCTTGCAGGTCTGCTCAGGCTGATGCTACTACTCGCAGAACGTTGCGCAGCTGGACTTCCATCCAGAAGTTCTATGTTTCCTGTCTTCGTTCATGACAGACGCTGGGAATGTACTGTTGTATGTTCATGAAAACATCAGGGTCAATACCGAGAAACAACAAATCCACGAGGTGGATGTGGGTTCTGTCAAGGTTCTTAGAATGTGAGAATTTGCTATTTTCTCTGTTCTTTATATAATCGACTGTCCACTATCAGATCTGACCTAAAAGATGACGACGATTGGGGATATCATCGACCATCGATAGACTAGGTCGTGAATGTAGGCTTTGACACTAAAAGACATTAGGACCAGTCTTACTCGGTTGTTAGTGCCACATACCGCAGCAGTCTCACCGAATGGCGCTTTGGTCACCACTGTATCCCAATTGGTTCGCCATGCCTCCGTGCACTCTCTGCCACGGAGAAAGTCGTCAAGTGCATGTTGAGCAGTATGTTACTTTTAGATGTATCGTTTAACTCTAATTAGCTGAACCTTCCATCCCATATAATGCTGTCACTTTGGCCTCTGCCGTGTTTCTGGGACGAAGCACATCGGATATTGCGAATGTCCTATCATCGCCCTCTGTGCCCATGAATGAAGTTGCCAGCACTTTGCATTGTACAGTACAATTACTGGATAAGGAAGAAAATGGCATGTCATATTCTCAGATCGGACAATTCATGGGGATTGTTATTGAGGTGTAGAAGTAAGCCGGAAGACTGGCGTAGTGCACAAAACCTATCTGAAATCAGGAAAGAACTAGGATCCAACGACATGTTTCCGATGACGAAAGAGGACTTGAGTTGCGAGCGCAAACTCTGCTTGATATTCTGTCACTGAAGGCTTTCAACGAAGCATTCGAGGATTGTCAAGATGAAGGTGACCACGTGGATCTTCGTAAGTTGTGTCAGCCTTCCATACTAACATGAAGTGCTAATCGTCGCCGCCGCCTGAGACAGAGTCTATTTGGCAGCTTATCGGATTATCCGAGTTCATCGTTCACTTTACGGAGAATCTCATGCGAGAATGCGTTTTGTGGTGCAACCCCATGATGAAAGACCGACAGTCATGTAAGATCGTTGCCCGCAGGCAGAGAAAAGGAGGGTATCGCTAAGAAGTTCCTTGCCGACCTCGTCGATAGCTCTGGTATTGACTTTCCTGCTTTGGACGCATTACTAGTAGGTTGCGCTTCTGAACTGACTAATCTCAATGGTGAGTATATCGATTATCCGAAAATTCATTCCAACCATTGCTTGTAGCGGATGACTGCAGGACGAGTCTTGCATTGTCCCAACCCGTGCCTTCGATGTACCCGTCACTGTTCAACATCATTAAAAAAAATTGACGATTCGACAATTCTGAACAAATCAAAACTGTTCCTAAAACCAACAGATCTCATTGATGGAGTCCAGCAGCTAAGTATTGGGACTGAAAGAAAGGTGCCTGAAGTAGACGTTGTTTTAAGAAGCCTCTAGCAAAGCAAACTTCAGCATCGGTTTGTTTGCGATGCGGAGATCTTTCTACGTTGGGAAGCGACCTGTTTAATTCTGATATATCCATCAAATGGAGAATGTGGGAGAAGATGCAGATGCCCCGATGCATATCTACGGTAATTGCATGAAAGCAGACTGATATTGTGGTATATATTATAGCAAGGGTCGTGCGCATGCCCTACAGCTTTGCGCCTTTGTCGCCTCCTAAATAATGCTGAGTTGCTTCCACTATATCTGCCAGCCACTCTACAACGGTCGCCTCATCATACACGTTTTTGTCCCAATAAACGCTCATATTCAATTGTTTATTGAAGGTTGACGATCCAAGGTACAGCTCTGCAGGCCTGCAGTTCAGCACAGTCCTTAACGTTTTCACCTTGATCTTCGCCCGAGGGCCATTGTACATCTGCGGTACTAAATTGTCAATCTGTTGGATGACGTTTCCAGTCAATTGGGTGGAATTAATGATGAGGGATATTTCACTGACATTGCCCAGGCTAGATCCCCCATGAGAGATTACGAAACCACCGCCACTCTGTTCTGATACCGGGATGGGAGCTACATTATGGCATCGCGAGCGCTCCTCAGCCCAAGTCAATGCTATTTCCCTCCCGGACTTCAGCTTCTTTGGCATACGGGCTGAACCTATTTCGCTGAATAACGGGTGGTAGATGTATTGAGTGGCTTGCTTTCTAAGTGATTTCGACCGCAACGAAAATCGACCTGGAGAAAGCAATTCGCTGTAACTCGGAACTCTATCCCCCGGCGAGATACGAGATGCCGCACCAAGCGGCATGAAAGGAAGCCTATAAAAGAAGAAGCCTATGTTCAGGCATATGTTGTTGGCTCCTCCGCTGTCATGCCATCCTCTGTCAAGGAATGGTCTCAGGTTCAAAGGGCCTGCCGTTGGCATTGGTTCTTTTTTCCTGAACTCCCACTCCTCAATACTGATCTTGCCCTGGGTATACCATCGGCACAACAAACGAGTAAGCGACACCTGCCCTAACACAGGAAGAGCGTTACCGAACGTAAATCCTAATTTTTTGCATGTTTCAACTATGATGGCCGATTCTACTTCGGTGAAAGAGTAGCCTATTACGCCAGACGTAGCAGGAGTGAATTTTGTTAGCGCAGAATATGTCCGGGGAGGGTATGACCGCCCTGACCGCTTGTCTCGTCAGTGAGTTGACTCGTTAAACCATTGCATGAAACTGACAACTAATTTTCCCATTCTCAACAGCCAGATGACATGGCCCATCGCACGATGCCACCTTTGCCTTGATTGGGACCGTTTGGTAGCGGGCATTAAATCTTCTGATGCTATTGTTAAGGCTAGTCGTTCTTCGAGTCTCAATAGTATATTTTGATCGCTCGGTGAAGTTAACTCTTCTAGCAGGGACCGAATCAAAAGAAGATTCGACATCCCATCCGTGATGCAATGGGAGGCATAGAAGAGTATGTGATGATGTTGAGCATCCCGCACAAGGATGAACAGTCGAGCGAGCAAACGGTTTGACAAACAACGCCTTCCATTCACGAGCTGGTCCTTGAATTCCTCCACCTCTTGATCCGATGAGATGTGAAAAAGTTCCAGTTCACCTGGATTAATTTGACCCAGGTTAATGTCGTTAATGACGAAGATGATTTGCTGCCTATCATCGCACTGTCTCTCGAGGTTTGCCCCCAGGAGCGGAAATCGGTGCTTTAAACGGATCCAAGCCCTTCCTATATTTTGAAATGTAAAAATTCCCCCGTTCTTTTGATTGTTTGCCTCGATGGCCGCGTGATGCACGCTATCTGCTGTTCCATTGAACTTGCCATCCCAGTAGAAAACCTGTTCTGTAATTCCGAGTGGACGAGTATACGTGCGTCCGGCCTTCGATGATTCGCAACGAAGGGACCAGGGGTTCATTTCACTTATGGGAGATTCAGTTCGACGAGGGGCTTGACCCTTGCTCCCATCATTATCAGTATTCAATTGCTATGCGGTAGGTTGACTGTCCGCCGCTTACGTAACATCGTCTTCTTTTTTGGCCGGTGCGGTGTCTAGAATACCAGTTCCGCCTCTTCCAGTTTCAGGAATGTTTGGTGTAGGCAAACCATCCAGCCCCACTAGCATGACTGTTATCAACGACATGAAAAAGCTGATTGGAAAATCCAAACTTTTCGTGTGCCAAGATAAACTAGACAAGGTGCATGAAGATCAGAGAGTAAAAAACCGCGGTCGAGACACCGTTAAGATTGGTCAAGGTGGAACATTAGATCCTATTGCAGACGGCGTCCTGGGTTCGTTCCATCCTGGAATATCAATCATTTCCTTATTATCTTTCAGTTGTTGGCATCGGAAAGGGAACTAAGAAATTGAGCCAATTTCTTGATTGTGAAAAGGTAACGAAGCCGTAAGAAAAGCGTACGCCTTCACATCCTTCACTTGTAGCATCAGTCATAGGAATATCAGACGACATGTCTACTTGGTTGCGAAACAGATATGTATGACAGCGAAGGGGCAAGAGTTCGAATTGCTCCTTGGCATCATGTTACCAAGGAGAAGGTCGAATCTGCACTGTCCCAGTTTACGGGAGAGATTCGACAGACACCTCCGATGTCTGCAGTTTTGCCTGCCATCAAACAGTTCGCTAACAAATATGCCAGCTTTTCCGCATTGAAAATGTATGGCAAACCACTATATGAATATGCTCGTAGGGGAATCCCACTTCCTCGCCCGATCGAAGCCCGAACTGTCAAGGTTCATTCACTGGAATTGCTGGAATGGAAAGGAAACGATCATGGGTACCGGTGGCCTACGAAGACCTTCAGCAAAAGACGAGAAAAGGGCACTTAAACCGCGTTGCGAAATGTGGATCAAGGAGTTAGCGTGGAGGACGGGATGGATCTGAAGCCAGGGACGGACGTGCCTACTGCGTTCGTCCTGAAAATGAAAGTATTCGGCGGAACGTATGTGAGGTCTATCCTTGCACACGCTCTAGGTTCCTGGACATGTCGTAACATTAACGCGGACGCCCCAAGGCCGCTTTGTACTGGATCCGGTGGAGGACGTGGACCTGCCGTGCGTTCCATGGACGGTTTTTGAAAAGGCACTAGTTGAAGCGGGGGAGACAGATGCGGACGGGTGGACAGAATGGGATCGACAGGTCATGGCGAGCTTGGACTTGGTCGATTAGCCATGGCTATAGTTGTAGGCAGGCGCAAAATACCGGTCCGTATGGCCGAATGCATAAAACGAACAATCCAAAAGACTGACAGTGCCATGGCCGCACACGATTCTGCCTTCGACCGGGTCTCAAGGCCTCTCAGTCCTGGAATATACATCCCAGTTCCTACTTTCTTCCTTCCCGACTCTGAAGATCTAGGTTCGTGCTTCTTACTCAATAGACTAACAAGCTTGTTCACACACTGCAGAATTCCAACGTTCGAAAAACATGTCGCCGGCGCAACCCCTGTTGTAGCCGGAACCATGGGAGAAGCAATCCACCTGTCTCAGACAGAGCGCGCGGATCTCATAATCGCTGCGCGGAAGACGGTCGGTTTGTCGACGGCTCCAATCATAGTCGGGACAGGCACAGGTAGCACGCGAGAAACTCTCCAATTAACAAAGCAAGCTGCTATTGCTGGCGCTGACTATGCTCTCCTTAATATATTGTGATGCCAAAGGGACAGGGAAAGTCGCAGGATACTCTGTCACATGTTTCGCAATGGGAACTAATCCTTCAAACTAGATGTCAGACTTGACATTTTCGTAGAAGATTGAGCGAGACAAACGTTGATGACTAAAGGTCTCTTTGCGCAGGTCGGGAAAAGCAATGCTTTGAAAGTCGGAGAATTGACCTAGACACCAAAGGACACATGCGAACCAAAGCTATTTCACAGCTGAGGCAAATCAAGTCAGAACGACCATGGTAGTCGGAAGAAAACGAAGACAATTTTAAAGTAGAAAGAATCGTCATAGTTAGCGGCTGTAAAGCAGGTGACATGGCAGAGTACGGAAGGGAAAAATTAGAGCAGCATGGGGACGAGCGGCTAAGAGGTCCAATTCATCTACCTCCTTATCTATTCTCGCGCTGGCAGATTTTTTGAACTTACCATCGGCATCTTTGGTGGCTGCAAAGGCAGGTGACATGGCAGACTTTCATCCTTATCTATCATCTACGTCCTTATCTATTCCCACGCTGGCAGATTTTTTGAATTTACCATCCTTGCACGCAAGGTAATGTACGTCTCTGATCATCATCTCATATCATTTTATTGTACA
This sequence comes from Amanita subjunquillea, assembly GCA_020011035.1. NCBI lineage: Eukaryota > Fungi > Basidiomycota > Agaricomycetes > Agaricales > Amanitaceae > Amanita > Amanita subjunquillea. Next base: position 299,007 of record JAEBUT010000015.1, on the reverse strand, counting down.
ATCCGTTATCCCAATGCAGGAAGAAATAACCACAACTGATATCTATCTCCTGCGACCTGGTTCTTGATGGAGAACTAGGCAAAACAAATGTGTAAGCAGGATGTCAAGATCAGTATTTAGGGCTTACAACAGAATTATTGCTTAAATCCGTTGTGATATGACCACTGACCACCTTGGTGGGATGACCGGAATCAGGACGGCAAATACTACTCAGCCCACCGGTCAGCATGGCAGAGGATATCAACATGCCATTGACTTACACATATCCGGGGTCGTCATTACTCTTCAGCAACACAAATTCCGTTCCTGTGTCACTGAATCCTATGTAGCCTCCAAGATCAGCAACAACCAGTGACTCAGCCTTGTCGGACTCAGTCGTGTCGGTCACGTAAGTGAGAGTGAAATTAGGTGAATTATCGTCAATATATTTCAACTCGAACTACTCAAAAGTCAGACTAGATTTCGAACAAGTCGACTCGGCACGTACCTTGCAAGTGGCATCACTTCCTAGAGAGGTGCGCCAAGGCATTCATATACTTGGAATCATTATTCAAGTTGACATGACGGGCAACGTTCTCCAGGAGGGCGATATTTTCTTTCCCTTGGCAACTTCGCGCTTGGCATGTATTTCGTCTTGACCAAAGGGGAAGTAACTTTCAAAAAACCATATTTGACTTGGCGTAAACTATAGACAAGTCTATTCTCCATTGTTGGAACCCTAGACAATGGACGTACATTACCAGGAACAAGTCTCATCTGGTCAACAGTCATGGTAAGCTCCAACCACGATGGTAGCAATTAAATTTTACTCACTTTATCTCCGTCTTTCATCTCATTGGTTCGGACACCAATGGATATATCCGAACCTGGAACACGTATACTGGATGTCGGTGAGAAACTGGTGACTACATGAAGCTATGTTATACTCACGACGAAGCTCGACCTCCAATATTTTGAAGGTCCCATAGGCTGTATGCAATTGAACTACTTGCGGAGTCACGGTCCACTACGTCATCCACCGTAAAATCAGTGCAATCACGAACTATGAAACAAAATTACGCGCTGATAAGGACTTTCATGGTGTTGAGATCGAACGTATACGTTAGCGCTCGCAACGCCTTGTCCAATGGAATGTCCAATGGAATGTCCACTGTGGTGCATCGTGAGGAGGCTGTTACCATTGTAATTCCGGACGCGGTAGTTTCCTGGTGGCAAAGGATTACTGCAGATCTGCGACGATGTTAGCGGGACCAGCAGCCAATCTGCACCTGTCAGCCGCTGGGCTGGAAATATTAAGCATCATGCCAAGTCATCCGAAGTGGAACATACATGTTCTGTCGTCCAAATCGATACACGAAGCATGTAATAGCATTCAGAAACGTACGCATATGATACGTCGCCTGCCCCGTAGGCGATTATACTAGGCAAGGTCAGCTCCCATCAATGACGTTTTAAGACGTCTGCGTACCGATATGTAGCACTGTTTGAGTCGTACAAGAGCCAAACTACCGAATCGTACGTCGGGTCCGTGCCAGGTTGAAAATCTGACAACGATAAGCATTTGGCATGTTTGCGACGCTTCGAATGAAGTAGTAACCGGCGGAATATACTTCGAATTTCCGCTTTTAATGCGATATTTGACACCAGAAATAGGATCATTCATTTAAATGCTCAGTGATGATATGACCACGACACGGTATCGAAGTATCGGCAGCAGCGCGTAGGATAAGGGGATAAACCAATAGTTATTTCAATGTACGGGCCACATATGTATTGTGTGAGTAGTTCTATGCTATCTGCACTGCCCAGATTCAGCATAATTACCTTGATTAAGGTCACTCCGCTATCTCGATCCCTATCTTATCTCCAACTTCAATAAGTCACGTGACCGTGCAACATGGCCGCTTCACGATTACTTACACTGGCCCCAGTTAATGCCCCAGCAACCTAGCTTTGTCCTACGGTAGAGTATTTTTGGCCACATAACTCATTAAGCGTGCGCTTTCTCGTCATCCAGAGCCAGTTTATCAACAACATCTCGCTGTAGGGTCATTTCCGTCTAGGACTGTTTACGTGGTGCGCCGGAAAGAGTGGCGATTTGCCTGCGACTATTTGGCTGCCACGAAATTATGTGTAGCACCCACACGGAAATTCTGAAGCTTCCTGGAAACCCTTGTGGTCGCGTAGTGCAATGTTGTGCATAAACCAAGTTATGTAAAGGCTGTGTAGTTTTTTTGGAATACCGAGGAAGGCAATTGATTGTGCCACACCCGGGGTCTGGAATTCTCCGAAGATGGAGACAAAATTGGACCGCGACTTGGCGTAGCACGGACACGTCTTCCACTTGACTAACATACACGCAAGATCATTTGCCATGGACATCTCGATTCAAATCAGGTCGGTTTTACAAGACGGATACCAACATGCGCTGTCGAGGTCATGGCAGAGCAGACGCGCTCTTACAGAGTCCATGTTCATGTATCCGATCTTTATTGCCGACGATCCGGACGCAAGCGTTCCCATTCCATCCCTCCCAGGTCAACGTCGATGGGGAGTCAACCAGCTGCAAACCTTTTTGACACCGCTCATTGAGAAGGGACTGCAGAGCGTCATCTTGTTCGGAGTTCCCTTGAAATGCGTTAAAGTGCGTTACCATGTTCGATTCATCAAGTCCCTCAATTGATAGTTCAAAGGATATGCGCGGGACACTAGCAGATGATCCCCAAGGACCTGTCATCTTAGCAATCCTGAAATTGCGCCAACTCTTTCCTTCGCTTTACATTGCGGCGGACGTATGCTTGTGCGAGTATACAGACCATGGTCACTGCGGTCTACGGAACCATCAATACTATTCCATCAGTTGAGCGCATCGCACAAGTTGCGGTGAGCTATGCAAAAGCAGGTGCACACTGTGTGGCTCCAAGTGACATGATGGACGGACGTATTAAATCTATCAAAAGGCCTCTTATCGATGCCGGCTTCGGAAACAAGGTGACGTTGATGAGCTACTTGGCCAAGTTTGCCAGTTCCTTATACGGACCATTTAGGCGTGTGTTTCCCTCATTCCTTGCGACTAACACTAAGAATAGCCGGTTTTAGGGATGCTGCTGGTAGTGCGCCCTCCTTTGGTGACCGCAAGTGTTACCAGCTCCCACCAAGTGCTAAAGGCCTTGCAAGACGGGCTATCGTGCGTATTACATCACTTATGATCTCATATACCTTGACCAATGATATTTTGGAAGAAACGTGATACTTCAGAAGGCGCAGATATCATCATGGTCAAGCCAGCCTTGCCATATCTGGACATTGTATCCGACGCGGCTGAACTCGCCGGCGATTTACCAATTGCATGTTACCAAGTGAGCGGTGAGTTCGCAATGATTCACGCCGGAGCCGTAGCTGGGGTGTTTGATCTGCGGACGATGGTGACGGAAACACTTGATAGTATGGTGCGAGCAGGAGCCACAATTATTTTTACATACTTTACGCCAAAATTGCTGAATTGGCTATAGATCAGAACTCCATAGATGTCTCCAGTGTATATGTAAAACTATTAATTCAACTGGCCTCGAGTCTGGAATTTGCGCTTCCCGATTGTCTGGTAAGTCTAATTTTGAGTGGTTGTTTTTGTAGGACGTCAAAATGCCCCGAACGTCGTTGGCATTAAAGTTTTACTAAGATATTACCAGCCGTCGTGTCGAATGGCTGATTATCAGCTTCAAGCTACATCGCACGCCTGACGCTAGTAGTATCCGTTGCCCTCGTGCATGGCTCAACTAATATTGTCGAAAAACGTGCTTCTGAGTAGGTCTGGTCTGTCATACTTCCATCATGATGCATGATGCATGATCGATATCCTTGGCGAACAAGTACCAGAAGGCAAAACACCGACTCACAATCTCTAATCGACCTGGTCTGATCTGGGCTGCTTCGTCAATGCACACTAACCAAAAATGTACTGATCGAAAATACAGCATGTATGTGACCATGGCATTTACGATGTTGATGTGCACATTGTCTACAGTGAGTATTACTACCGATAAAATAAATATTTTATTAGGTGTAGCAGTCCCCTCATGGGACCAACTTCAACCATTCCCCTCTATTTTCCACCTTTTATCCAGAGGTTTTGGCTCTGCCTCGGGTGGGGCATGTGCCCGTCTGATGATCGTCGGTTAATACATGATTTTTCGTTGCGCGTTTTTTTTCAGATCTTGAAACCATGTCTTGTCTAGCTCATTTCATCGATTTCATCATGCTTTAAAGTCTCGAAGTCTTTCTGCCACCGTCCTTGCCGCCACCGTCACCATCCGTCTTGCCGCCACCCTTTGCTGCACTTTTGCCACCCTCCTCCTCGCTGCTCTCTTCACCACCCTCTCTCACCGCTAGTGTTGCCACCGGCTCGGCTCTGAGCCAGCTCTGAACTTAGCCGAGCCGATTTGGAGCTGTTGGGAATAACGGATCGACGGAGGAAAGCGCGCAAGCGCGCATCGCGGAGGAGACGGGTTACGAGGAATGATGGAACAAGGGAGACAAGGGAGACAGTATGCGCGTGATGATGGAGAAAGGGAATTGGAAAGATAGGAGGGAATTGGAAAGATGGTTGATGAAGACTATTCAATGCGAGAGCGCCTGATATCAATACGAGGTACCGTCATTTGCACGGCCTCGTCTATTTCATATTTTATTACTTATTTATACGACTCATGTATTCCTGAATCGACGCCTTTAACTCGCAATCGCCCCGCGCCCCTTTGTGAACTTCTATAGGTTATGGGCCCCGCGCTCCTATAGCCTCATCTCAAAGCATATCCACTTCACACCGCTATACTATTGATTAATCACTTATGTCAGATACTGTCGCACCGGCCGTCGAAAAATCGAGCGCTGTCTCGCTCGGTTCCGGCAGTTACCGCATTGAGCCACTGAATAACCAGAATTGGTTAGCATGGAAAAGGAAGATCACGGCGATCTTGCGCGACCTCGATTTAGAAGATTTGCTTACCTCAGAAGCACCTAGACCGAGAACGGCAAATCAGCCGACCTCTGCCGAGACGACGGCTATGAACGACTGGGTGAAGAAGGATGCTAGGGCGCGGACAAGGATTGAGTTAGCGGTAGGGGACTCTGAAATGATACACTTACTAGGAGCCACCACCGCTAAGGACATGTGGGACCAGCTGAAGACCGTCAAAGAGACGAGGGGAAAGCTAGGAATTCTCGCCGCGCGGCGCGCACTATTTCGGGCATCAGCGCCCGACGATTTTGATATGGGCGATCACTTTACCAAATTAAGACGGATGCAGGAAGAACTACACCTAATGGGGAGTATTGTACCTGACGACGACTTCGCCATGATACTGCTCACATCATTGCCAGAATCGTGGGACACATACACGTCAGCGTACCTTGGTGCTAAAAGCAACGCTCCCACGGTTTCATCATCCGAGTTGATCGCTGTTCTACTCGACGAGTTCCGGAGAAGGAAAGATCGGTCGAGCGACCATAGCAACGGAACCACGCTTCAGATGAAAGAAACGCGTGAATGTCACAATTGTAAAAAGAAGGGTCATTTGGCGAGAGATTGTTGGGCGAAGGGAGGCGGGAAAGAGGGACAAGGGCCGAGAAAGAAGCAGAAAGGCGGCAGAAGAGATCGGGCCAATCAGGCGCAAGAAGAAGACGCTTCTGGATCCAACCTAGCCGATTTTGCTTATATGGCAAGTCCCGGCGAGTTCTCGAAATCCGATTGGATCCTCGACTGCGCATCATCCGCACATGTGTGTACCTCGTGCAACCTATTTCTAGATTACACCCCTCTTGAAAACACTACCATAAAAGGCATTGGTCCGGAACCAGTTCCCGTTTTAGGCCGCGGGACCGTCCTACTCAAATTCCGCGTTGGCAACAAATACTACACGCACAAACTCAGTCACGTGTCACATGTGCCGATCGCACCGAACTGCCTTATGTCACTCGGACGCTTTGACAAAAGCGGAGGACACGTGGAGATGAGGGGTGGGAAGTGTTATTTGCGATCAGAAGGTCAAACCATTGTCGGAGAGGGACACATGGTAAACCACTTGTACCTGCTCCACGCGCGAGCAGAGTCACGCGAGAGAGACAAGGCCTTCGTTGCCGGGTACAGGGATACTCCTGGGACGAATGGCATAGACGGTATGGTCATTTATCTATATCGGGACTCCAGCGCGCTGTGCGGGAAAATTTAGTCACAGGGATGAAAATAGATGAAACTTCGATCCCATCAACTTCCTGCCAAGACTGCCTAAAGGGGAAAATGGCGCGGCGACCGTATCCATCAGAGGCAGTCCATCGCTCGGAGATCTCCGGAGAAAGAACCATGACCGACGTATGGGGACCGGCACCAGTCCTATCTATTAATAAGAACCGTTACTTCATCGCATTCACGGACGACGCGACATGCATGTCACACGTTCTATTTATGAAGACAAAGGATGAAGCCTTTGATCGGATTACGACATACTTTAACTATATCGAGAAACAGTATGGGAAAGTGCCGAAGAAACTCCGGCTTGACAACGGCAAGGAGTTGGTGAATGACAGGTTGCGGAAATGGGTAAATGAGAAGGGTATGGTTCTGGAACCTTCTGCCCCTTACTCACCTTCCCAAAACGGAGTCGCTGAACGGTTCAATCGCACGGTCGTGGAAATGGCGCGCAGCATGATGCAAGCTAAAAATATACCACCTTCCTTATGGGAACCTGCCATTTCACACGCTTCCTACCTTCGGAACCGCTCTCCAACTCGTGCGCTACGCAACAAAACACCATTCGAGGCATGGACAGGGACTAAACCTGATGTATCGCACCTACAGGAGTTCGGGTGTGATGTCTGGGTGTTGGATGAGAAGCGGGCGACGAAATTAGATGCTAAAACGGTCAAAGGGAAGTTTGTCGGTTTTGTTGACGGTTCAAAGTCTGTGCGCTATTTTGATACTAGTAGCAAGATTTGCAAAGTCTCGCGGAACTTTGCTTTCGTCGAGCGCACAACCAGCCGCTTAGCCAGCATACCGGGACTGCACGCCGAGGGGGAGCTGGAATCTGTCACGACAATTTCGGCGCGCACCCCACAACAACAAGACGATCATGATCAACGCGCTCCGGTCACCGACCACGCCGACTCTACAACGCCCGTAACGACTTCCGCCGCACCGCCACAATCAGATTCATTAGCGGACGATCCCTTAGCACCCGTCGTACCATCAGGCAATAAACCGCTCACGATTAAAATACCGGCACGCCCGCCAAACCCGCCATTCGCACCACGCCCCAACGCCCTAATAAACAAGACCGCGACTACAAGTTGCTGAATAATCCGGCGTCACGCAAACCCGCAGAACGCTTCACCGACCAAGCGCATCAGATCATTAATCATGATGATCTGACCGACACGGACGACGAATACGACGGGGTATACGCCGACGACTTATGGGATATCGCTTCATGACGAATTCGACGACTTTGCCCAAAAATGTCGACGAAGCGTTGGAGAGCGAGATAGGGAGGAATGGATTAAGGCAATGGACGAAGAATTGAATATGATGGATAAGATGGGGACCTGGAGGTTAGAAGATTTGCCGGAGGGACGGAAAGGTGTAGGAAGCAAATGGGTATTCACGAGGAAGACTGATGAATACGGAAACACGATACGGTTTAAGGCTCGACTAGTCGCCCAGGGGTTTACACAACAGCCGGGATACGATTACGACGACCTCAATACATATGCGCCGGTCATGCGCTATGAAAGCCTCCGATTAATACTAGCAGCCGCAGCGCTCAACGGATGGCACCTCACGCAGTACGACGTCAAGAACGCATATCTCAATGGCGTTCTGCAAGAGATAATTTATATGAAGCAACCCCCTGGATTCGACGACGGAACAAGCCGATACTGTCGCCTACTACGATCGATATACGGACTTAAACAAGCAGGAAATATCTGGAACAACACGCTAACCGCCGCACTACTCGAATTATCATTCCGGCAACTACGCGCCGACTACTGTGTCTTTATTCGACGCAGCGGCAGTACGTTCACACTCCTGCTTATTTGGGTTGATGATATCATTGCCGTCACTAACGCGAAAGAGGAAATTGATCAGATCGCTTCTGACCTGAAAAGGAAATTCGAGATCAAAAGTCTTGGCGTCCCAAAATATCTACTTGGTATTCAGATCAATTACCATCGGGACGCCCGTATACTGTTCCTATCTCAGACGCACTACATTGATCAAGTTCTCACAGAGTTAGGACTACAAGACTGCAATCCTGTATCAACTCCCATCGACGCTAACGTCCAACTCGACTACCACGAAGGGGATGACGACGATCGATCCGATCAGGCAACATACGCTTATTCAGCACTGATCGGCAAACTACTCCGTTTGGCAATGATCACTAGAGCCGATATTATGTTTGCGGCTACTCGACTTGGGCAATTCGCGCGCAACCCAAAGGCGCGCCACTGGTCAGCCGTTAAACGAGTGTTCCGTTACTTGAAGGGGACGAAAGGTTTTAGGATGGAGTATGGGAGGAGGAGGATGACAGATGAGCATGACCCCATATTTTATTGCGACGCTGATTGGGCTTCCCAGGCAAGTAGAAAATCAACTAGCGGTTATATCGTCATGTACGCCGGAGGAGCCATTGCGTGGAGTTCAAAGAAGCAGAGTGTCATCGCGCTCTCAACGGCCGAGGCGGAATATATTTGCCGCCGCTCATGTCACTCGCGAAGCGCTATGGATTCAGACGCTTTTTAGGGAACTTGGATTCTATACCAGAATCCCGGTTATTTACAGTGACAACCAGGCAGCGATTGCCATCGCGCATCACCCAGAATTTCACGCCCGCACGAAACACCTCGACATCAGTTTACATTTTATTCGCGACCATGTCACCGCTGGACGGATCAAGATACGCTATGTACGGAGCGAAGACAATGTAGCCGACATATTTACGAAAGGGATACCGCATGTTCAACATCAACGCTTGACGATAGAAATGGGATTGGGAGACGATCCGAGGGGGAGTGTTGGGAATAACGGATCGACGGAGGAAAGCGCGCAAGCGCGCATCGCGGAGGAGACGGGTTACGAGGAATGATGGAACAAGGGAGACAAGGGAGACAGTATGCGCGTGATGATGGAGAAAGGGAATTGGAAAGATAGGAGGGAATTGGAAAGATGGTTGATGAAGACTATTCAATGCGAGAGCGCCTGATATCAATACGAGGTACCGTCATTTGCACGGCCTCGTCTATTTCATATTTTATTACTTATTTATACGACTCATGTATTCCTGAATCGACGCCTTTAACTCGCAATCGCCCCGCGCCCCTTTGTGAACTTCTATAGGAGCCAAGCTGGAGCTGAATTTTCAAAGCCAGTACTGACACATAGGTAAGCACCCTGCCTTGAGTAAAGCTCCCCTGCAGTGTTTACGCATTTAGGATGTTTAGTTTCACTCATTACAGAGTTGGGGAGTAGTGGCTGTGTGACTGGAAGCCAGGGTAGGGTCTTGGCACAAGGTGAGTAAAGATTTGATCATATCTCAGTCATTTCTTGACAGATTCCCTTCAATGTAGGATCATTTGAAAGCTCCATCTGAGCTAATTCTTGACGTGTTAATTGCTTGGCACTGCGTGCACTTGATCCCGCCTGTCAAGATAAAGTTGAGTAACACCATATATTCTCTTTATCATATCTCCCCCATTTCTTGACAGGTTTGCTTCAATCCAGCACCATTTAGAAGAGATTTTGGCCCTCTTTCTCGTCGCATTGACTCCTTGATGTAGCGTGCTTTTGTTCTTTTGTCATTCACCAATCCTTCATCCACATTTTATTTTACATGCATGTGGGGTCATATCTTACTCATTTGTGGTCAATTTCACTCCAATTATGTCGCTTTTTGAACCATTTTCTCTACACATGGGATTAATGCATTGCAAGCACTTTTGAGCAGGATGGAGCAATGAAACACGATAAAATAGGCTAGGTTTTATCATGGTCCACTTATAGCTTGAAATTCAAATGAAAACAACTTTATCCATGTGTATGTGATAGAATTACATGCAAAACTGGGCCTACATGACTGAAGAACAGAAAAAACCAGTACCTAAGTATACAGATTTGTGAATAACAAGAAGTTGAATGTGCAGCGCATAAAGCGGTTACCACGTCAAAGAAGAGAGTGGAAGGCGCTTCTAAACGACGCAGGATAGAAGCAAAACCATTGTGAAACGGATGAGATATGATAAAAATGGTTTTGGTGAAAAGATTGATGAATAACAACAGAACGAAAAAACGCCGCATCAAACGGTCAATGCGACGAGAAAGAGGGCCAAAATCTCTTCTAAATGGTGCTAGATTGAAGCAAAACCACGGAGAAATGGGGGAGATATGATAAAAAGACATATGGTGTTACTCAACTTTATCTTGATGGGCGGGATCAAGTGTGCGCGGTGCCAAACAGTTTGCACGTTGAGAATTAGCTTGAAAAGAGCTTTCAGATGATCCTACATTGAAGGGAATCCGTCAAGAAATGACTGAGATACAATCATATCTTTACTCACCTTGTGCCCAGACCCTACCCTGGCTTCCCATCATGCAGGCAGTGCTCTCCAACCTTCTTGAGGCAAGGGGTAGGTAAATAAAAGCTTCAAGAAATGTCTATAATGCCTGAGAAGGCATTACCTGGGGCAGGGCATCGTCAACTTGAAAAACATAGCCAGAGCCAGCTCTAGCCGGCTCTGGCAATTGAGCCGAGCCGAAAAAGCGGCTCCGGGGACTGAGCTTAGCCGGAGCCGAGCTGAGCCGAGCTTTGGCAACACTACTCACCGCCCTCTCTCACCGCCCTCTCTCACCACCTTGCCTCTCACCGCTCTCAGCCTCTCACTGCCCTCCTGCCACACTCTTCACGCTCGTTACACTACTTCGTGGTGTATCGTGTTCAAACTTGTCCTCTACTCAGTATATATTGTTTCTTAGGGTCCAATAACGTGTTCCACGACACCATACAATTTATTCTGCTGTCTTTCTCAATATGTAGGAACGAGTAACCACATCTGATACGTATCTCCTGCGGCCTGATTTTCGATGGAGAACTAGGCAAAAAAATATTATAAGCAAGATACCAAGATCAGTATTCTGGGCTTACGACAGAATTATTGCTTAAATCCGTTGTGATACGACCGCTGACCACCTTGATGGGATGACCGGAATCGGGACGGCAAATGCTGTTCAGGCCACTAGTCAGCATGGAAGAGGACATCAACAAGGCATTGATTTACACATATCCAGGGTCGCCTTGATTCCTCTCCAGCAACACAAATTCCGTTCCTGTGTCACTGAATCCTATGTAGCCTCCAACATCAGCAACAACCAGTGACTCGGTCGTGTTGGTCACGTAAGTGAGAGTGAAATTGGGCGAACTATTGTCAATATATTTCAACGCGAACTACTCAAGTCAGATCAAATTTCGAACGAATTGACTCGGCACATACCTTGCAAGTGGTGTCACTTCCTGGAGAGATGCGCCAAGGAGTACCGACGGCATTCATGTAGATGGGAGCATTATTCCAGTTGGCATGACGGACCACGTTCTGCAAGAGGTATTTTCCCTCAGGAACTTCCTTCTTAGCATATATCTCGTCTCGACCAAAGGGGAAGTAACTTTCAAAAAACCATATTTGGCTTGGCGTAAACTATAGACAAGTCAATTCTCCATTGTTGGAACCCTAGACAATGGACGTACATTACTGGACACAAGTCTCATCTGGTCAACAGTCATAGTGAGCTCTCACCACGATGATAGCAATTAAACTTTACCCACATTATCTCCGTCTTTCATTGGGACACCACTGCCAATCGATATATCCGAGCTTGGAACGCGTATACTGGATGTCTATGAGAAAAAGGATACGAAGCTATGCCATACTCACGACCAAGCAAGGCCTCCAATATTTCGAACGTCCCATAGGTGCGCTGTTCGCGATTGGACTACACTATCACCTACAACAGGTGTGGAGCTACTGTAACCAAGGTACGAGTTATTACCGGCATTCTGAATTATATACTGGCCCGACTGTTGCGGAGTTACAGTCCACTGCGCCATTCACCCGTAAAATCAGTGCAATCACAAATTATGAAACAAACTTACGCGCTGATAAGGACTGTCATGGTGTTGAGATCGAACGTATACGTTGGCGCTTGCAACGCCTTGTCCAATGGAATGTCCAGTGTGATGGATCGTGAGGAGGCTGTTACCATTGTAATTCCGGACGCGGTAGTTTCCTGGTGGCAAAGGATTACTGCAGATCTGCGACGACGTTACCGGGACCAGCAACCAATCTGCACCTGTCAGCGGCTGGGATGGAAATATTTAGCATCACGCCAAGTCATCCGAAGTGGAACGTACATATTCTGCCGTCCAAGTCGAGGCACTAAGTGTGGGATCGTCTTCAGAAGCGTACACAAATAAAGTTATGTAGCTCGGCTGGTAAGCAGTTATACTAGCCAAGGTCAGCTTCCATCAACGACGCTTTAAGACGTTTGCGTACCGATATGTAGCACTGTTAGAATCGTACGAGAGCCAAACTACCGAGATCACGGCACTGCTGGGTACAAAATCTGACAAAGCTAAGCGTTTGTTGTTGTCTGCAACGCTTCGAATGCAGTGGTAACCGCGGGGATCTACATCGAATTGCCACTAGCTTTAGTCAGAAATGAATTATTACAGATTTCAATGTTACATACGTATTGGAGATCGCTAGCTTTCTCACCCCGCAGCCCGACACGTCCATCTTTCGTGAGTTCGACGTACGTTCGATAATATGCATGCTGAATGCGATATTTGACACCAGCAACAGGATCGTTCATTTAGATGCTCAATGAAGGCCGGTATATGTCGGAGAGAAAGATAAGTATCTGACGCATGTATAAGGTTTGATCATCCGACAAGGTCATGTGGTTAATCCGTGTTATGTTCGTGCGCGACCACGGTCGTTTCGCCAGGGATAAGGGTCCTCTCATCTCAAGCATTTCGCCAGGCCTTTCAAGATATGTGTCTTGAGCTTGCATTTGATATCGCAATGTGCTATAATTCCATGGAGGTATTTTAGTATATGTTACAAAGGTATCCAAGTCAAATATGCACGAACTTCGAGTGGAGCCACGATTTGCATGATCAGTCTTATCACCGGTAAGAAATGAGCTGACAATGCCACACTGCCAGAGCTGCCGAATCGGAGTTCAAACATCAGTCTGTGTCGCAATCACGTCTGGCCATTGAACTGTGTCACGGTCGCATCTGGCCTACTGTGTCACGACCGTACTCCCAGGGCTCCGTTGCCTCCTAGCGCCCAGAAATACTTGCCTACTTCCAATCTCGAGCCATACTAGTAGGATCATACAGATATTACTAAACGTGAGCTGGCGAACTCACGGTCGTCAATGTGGCAAGAGTGCTGGCCGCGCATAATGGGCGGGTTTTTTTGATTCGGTTTTTATCCTCAGAATTCTACTGCCTAATGAACAAAGTACTTGCAACACACACTGCACTTTCTTGTCAATCTCTCAATCGTTCATAACGAGTCCGGCGGGCGCTCTTGGCAAAAATCGAACTGAACAGGGCTGCGAGGGCTGTGTTTGAATGCATGACATGGGGATGATCGCAATAGACAGTTCATAATGAGGAATTTGTATCCATTTTGGGTTTGAATTTCAGGGGTGCCCAAATGGGGCCTGGCCACACTGTTCGCTGGGTCACTCGAGTTGCGCGGTCTCGTCCTCTGTTACATTTCTAGTAACGTTCAATTCTGCTTCAAGTTGTGTGTAGGATCTTTCCATTCTTTGATCCCGGGAAATCATTCTGGCAATCATCCGCGAGGGAACGCAACTGCACAAAACGGAAGAGCATTTGGTTCGGTTTGACCTGTATCGAGTCTCCGAGAAGCCGCCTAGGTTGTCCAGTCGATATCGGCCAATAGAGAGATCAATAAAGGTCAGGGTCAGGTTTCACTAGATCCGTTATGACAAAGTCCTGAACGTCACGGTCGAATAGGACGGTTGTGCAGAAACTCACCAAGGGCGTTAGATTACCCATTCTAGGCTGCGGAGATGTTAACATGCGGATTATGACAGCCCAATAGGGAATTTCTGCCAGAAAGGACATACAGTATAGCCAGCTCAACCTTCTCGTGCCTGACATTTCACCAGACTAATCCTAGGCAACTCCGGTCCGAATATTTGCTGTTGCTTTCAAAATGACGAACTGCTTGGGGAGAGTTACTCAGATTGGTATGCAGCTCCTTTAGGTTGACCGTGGCGGCTAGCCAGAGCTCGCTGAAAAAATATACACTACAACAGCCTACCACTGGCTGTACTCATGTATGTATCTTCGCACATGCGTCGTTCGTAGCCAGATTAAACAACGCCAGAGAGCGTAGGAAGACCAAAGCCAAGGCTATACCAACCACAATAGAATATATTGACTCTAGTACTCAAGACGTGCAGGCGGGCTCACGCCTTGCAGGTTAGGTCGACGAACTCCTTAAGATCAGGGGGATTGGATGGAGTAAGCCAGGCGTGCCTACCATTGCCTCAATACTTGGGAGTTGCTGACTGCTCAGTGCGACGTTTTGGAGTCTTGGGAGTGGTGGGTGGGCAAAGAAAATAGTGGAGAATAGCTATCGACACGAGGAGCGATGCTGAGCGAGCGGGTGGATGCTTGTTGAATCCGCCACACACCCGCGCAGATCCCTACTTTATCGGGGTATGAAAATACGCGCACAGCGTTCGGTCCTGGTGATTTTTTGTCTTCTCCTAGGTCGCGTATCGCAGACACGTCCGTGTCAATATTTGTGCCATGACTTTCGCTGTGTTCAATATCACGCCCTACATAGAGAATGGCAAGGCATATGCCTGACTTCGCGCAGCTGCTTGGTAACTGACTCAATAAACAAGTGCTATGGATCTATTTCATCGCCAGTCTGGGCGCGGGTGATGATGACGAGCCTTTTTTTTTCAGCATCACCATGAGATCTTTCGAGGACACGAATAGCTTCCTCCCGCTTGGCCTGAAGTAGTTTACATTTCCAAGGGGGGACCACGAATTCGACTCTTGCGAGATTCCCCAGCTCGTGAAGCCGGCGAATGAATCCCTAACAGAATAGCACATGAACACTCGCCAGGCGTGAAGGTTTTATGCTTACTACACCGATACGCCCGCCATGAAATTGCAACGATCGGAGTCTCGGCAATGTAGATATTACCGCTGAACGAATCATGAGCTAATCAAGGCCATGAAGAAATGGATACTTACACTCGACGATATTCCGGCCCAGTATGTCGGGACTGCCGAATTCTTCCACGTTCGGACAGTGTTTAGCTACTTCAAATAGCCACTTTCTGCAAGCATCATGATCATCACCGGAAATGCTATTATTACATGAATATCGCCTGGAACTCCAGTTCAGATACACCCTGCGGGCATTCGGGAAGCATTGAAATAACACATGGGCTTGTGGTGACAGAATCACGTGCTGTATTGATGGGAAGGTAGATGACTGGAATCCTTCGTCAAAAGTAGCTTCGTGGACAGCTGGATAATATCGACGAGCTGAACAGTAGTAGCGCATGTCGATGATCTGAATTGTTTGCAAGTTAGGCATAAGCGCCAGACATCGAGAAAATTCTCGCAAGACTTTATGAAGACAATGATTGGAGATCACAACAGTTACGGTCCTAAAACCGCCATCGTGAGTCATGCAAGGAATGGCTTCATGAAATCACTCACTTTACATGGCTTGCAAAGGATGGCTCGCGAATAGTCACTATTTCCAATTGCTCGATGAGATCAGTCGCAACATCCTTGCACCAGCGATTACTAAAGGTATGACCGTTTGCCGTGCAGACTTCAATCCGTTCCCAAACGAAGGGCGAAGAGCTGAGCGTAGAGATCGACATGTTTGAAACAGAGCACACAAAGCCATACTCCTTTCCTTGTATTCTGCTCTTATGGGCTCACTATTGCAAGGGATTGGCATGGTCTGCATGTATGATAGAATCTCTAGCAGAAGCTCGGCAGGCACGGTTGGAAGACCTTTGGTATTGAGACCGTGGATAGGCAATGTATCAGGTTTGACTGGCTCGGAATTTTGTTCATGGATGCGCGTCTGCACTCGGTGCGCTGCTGAGCGACGCGGCGACATCGTTGCTTGGTTGAGCGGAGCCTATGCAAGAGCACGTGATTTTCTCGGAGTATTTAGGCCGTGTCTCTTTCCGTTCAACACAAAGTGCCGTCCCATCTTTGAGGGCATCTGATACCACTCACTAGGCTGGGACGCGTGGGACTTGCGACAGGCCAGGGTGGGAGAGGGAGCTCTCACCATGAGGTTTTCGTGCTCAAGCGCTCAATATTCAATGCTGATAGGGTATCCCAGCGTACCTCGTGCTCCAAGCCCTTCATTCCTCCTCGACCATCTTCCATCCCATCTGACGTACTTTGGTCCACACATTAGTCTCTCTCCAATAGCTAGTGGTCTCTCCCTGCATTCCTTCATGCTGTATCGTCAGTACCCTCGTACTTCTTGCGGTTTTAATCATACCTATGCGGGAGGCAAAAAAAAAAAGCGCTGATGCATCGTGGCATGATCTGAGAGCTGGTTATTGGTTACACGTCCAGCAATTTCATTTGCAGTGCATCGCGCTTGGCTGAGCTGCACGACATCATGACAGACATGTGACGCTGCACGGAAAAAAGTAAATGCTACGAAGTAAACTTAACAACCTCTAGATTATTGCCAGTATCGAGTCGGGTGATGACGAGTAATTTTTTCTCGGCATCACAACTGGACTTTTCGAGGACGCGTATACCTTCCTCCCGCTTTTCCTGAACTTCACGTGTCCAAGGATACACCACGATTTTAATTTTTTCGAGATTCCTCAGCTCGTGAAGCCGACGAATGAATTCCTAACATTATAGCACGTGAATGCGCATCAGACATGAACATTCTATGCTTACCACACCGATGCAATCGCCTTGAATTTGCACCGATCGGAGTTTCGGCAATGTAGGTATGACCACTGAGAATGGATCGTGAGCTAACCAGGCCATGAAGAAATAAATACTTACACTCCATGAAATTTTGATCTGGTTCTCTAGAACAGCCAAATTCTTCCACATTCCGACAATGTTTGGCCACCTCAAATAACCACTTTCTGTGAGAACGATTGTTACTGGGAACGCCATTTCGTTGACATGGCATCCAAGTTTCGTTCAAATACACCCTACGGGCATTCGGGAAGCAATGAAATAACCCATGAGCTCGCGGTGACAGAATCACATGCGTTATGGACGGAAAGGTATATGATTTGAATGCTCTTTTAAAAGTATTTTCGCGGACACCAATGTAGTCCCGACAAGGACAGTCGAGTATGTCGATAATCTGAATTGTCCGCAAGTTAGGCATAAGCGCCAGACATCGAGCAAATTCTCGCAAGATTTTATAACCAGAATAACCGGAGATCATAACATTCACGGTCCTAAATTGTCATGAGTCGCATAAGGAATGAAGTCATGAAGCCACTCACTTTACAAAGCTCGCAAAGGATGGCTCACTAGTAACTGCTTCCAATTGCTGGAGGAGATCAGTCGCAATATTTGTGTAAAAGCCATCATCAAAGCGATGCGATGCGTCTGGCGTGCAGACTTCAATCCGTTCCCAAACGAAAGGTAGAAGAGCTGAGCGTAGAGATCGACAAGTTCGAGACAGAGCGCAGAAAGCCATCCTCCTCTCCTTGTATGCGCTTGTTGGCCCATGAATGCAAGGGACTGGCATAGCCTGCATATATGATAGAATATCTAACAGTAGCTCGGGAGGCATGGTTGGAAGACCTTTGGTGTTGAGATCGTGGCTAGGCTTGGCTGGCTCGGAATCTTGTTCATGACGCGGCGACATCATTGGTTTGGTTGACTCATTTTCGGCGGATTGTTGCGGCCATGCAAGAGCACGTGATTCCTCACGGTCCAGGTGACTACGTTTACACTAGTGATCCGTTGTATGTACGAGCTTGAGGAGATGCCATTAAGCGTTGTCTGATGGTGGCCAGCGATGGCACATCGCGGTGGGTCCACGAGGGCTGGAGCGGGAGACAGCGAGCGCGGTGGAACGGTGTCCACCCCGGAGGAGCTCGAGGACTCAGATGAACGGTTCGACTTGTAGAATCAGGTATTCGTCATATTTCTGAAGGAAACACTGCCTTGTTCTATATCTGCGTCGAAACCATGGTGTACTGATTAAGTGATTAGTGATGGTCATGGGAAGCGGCAGACATTTGACTCGGCAGGGCAGCTGTTTGGTGATTGGCTTGGTGTTTAAAACAAGTGTTAGCGGGTCGCGGTGCCGCATGCACGGAAAAAAATGCTACGTAGTTAACTTGACGACCTCTACATTACCAATCTCGGGGTGGGAGATGACCAGCATCTTCTTCTTGGCATCACCATTGGATTTTTCGAGGATACGTATAACTTCCTCCCGCTTTCCCTCTAATTGTTTTATGCAGATAGGGACTACAAATTCGATTTTTTCGAGGTTCCTCAGCTTAGAAAGCCAGCTGATGAATCCCTGCGATTATGGCGTGTGAATACCCCCCAGACATGAACGTTCCATGCTTACCGAATAGATGAGATTGAAATGAATTTGCACCGATCGGAGTTTCGGCAATGTAGATATGACCACTGAATGAATCGTGAGCTAACTAGACCATGAAGAAACGAATACTTACACTCCATGAAATCTTGACCTAGTTCTTTAGAACAGCCAAATTCTTCCACATTCGGACAGTGCCCAGCCACTTCAAATAACCACTTTTTGCAACTATCAAACAAAACACAGTATTGGCGGTGATACGGCGCCCAACTCAGGTTCAAATACACTCTTTGGGCATTCGGAAAGCAACGGAGTAACCCGTGAGCTCGCGGTGATAAAATCACATGCTTTATCGATGGAAAGGTGTATGATTTGAACGCTTTTGCAAAATCAGATTCGCGGACAGCAGAGTGATTCGGAGCTACAGAAGAGTCGAGTAGGTCGATAATCTGAATTGTCTGCAAGTTAGGCATAAGCGCGAGACATCGGGCAAATTCTCGCAAGACTTTATAAGCAGAATAACCGGAGATCGCAACAGACACGGTCCTAATACGTTAGAGTCACACAAGGAATGAGTTTCATGTCATGAAGCCACTCACTTTACAAAGCTAGCAAAGGATGGCTCGCGAATAGTCACTATTTCCAATTGCTCGATGAGATCAGTCGCAATATTTTTGCACCAGTGATTATTGAAGGAACGCGATGTGTCTGGCGTGTAGACTTCAATCCGTTCCCAAACGAAAGGCAGAAGAGCTGAGCGCAGAGATCGACAGGTTTGAAACAGAGCGAACAAGGTCATCTTCCTCTCCCTCTCCTTGTTTCGAGCCCTCATGGGCTCACAAGTGCAAGGGATTGGCATTGTCTGCATGTATGATAGAATCTCTAACAGAATCTCTGCAGGCACGGTTGGAAGACCTTTGGCGTTGAGGCCATGGGTAGGCAATGTAGGTTTGAACGGCTTGGAATCTTGTTCATGGATGTATCGACGCGGCGACATCGTTGGTTTGACCGTCACGGTTGTCACATGAGCGCATGCAAGAGCACGTGACTTTCTTGATTCAAGGATTTTCTCACCCACTGTGCACAGCCTCTCACCATATCCAATGGATCGCGCCACCATTTATCGTTGTTTTCTTAGCATGGGATTTTGGATTTTCACTGTTTCGTTGAAGTAGCGAACCTGGATGGGCGAGGGGACGCGTCCCGCCATGGTGCATGAAGCGGGCCGCATGTTTCGATCGCACCGAGCAACTAGTGGATACCATCAATCGGCGCTGTTTGTCCGTCTGGGAGTCGGTTATTGAGTCGATAATTGCCTGACACGCGGCCGAATCCTATATATTTTTCCTCGTTGTTCTGAAGCACTAATGCCCATATGGTTTCGATCATATGACAAGCGTTGTACGGTAATGAAGTGTGATGGTTTCCAACAAAGCATCGTGCGACTTTACATCGCACGGGGTATTCCGCAGACAACATGCAAGAGTGGGGCTGGTACTCGTTATCTTCGTTACCCTACTCTGCTCGACCAGCCCCCTCCTTATTAAACAAAAAGAACCGTGAGCGACCCGATACCTATTAATTGGATCCTGGACTGATTATTATGAAGAGTTGTCATGATTCAATTCACTTTTGTGCTACTTTTCTCTCTGATTTTCGGCATATCTGTTGCCACAGAACCGTCGCGGCCAGATCTGCCAAAGCAACAGGCCAAGAAGCACCCTTACGAACGACGTCGCCTCTACCTAGCGTGCCCGATAGAGTGGGTCAGTAGATCATGGTCCACTCTGAGCGCACAATGGGGTACTGATCGAGCTGACAGGGTGACAATGGCTCGGGGCGGAATATACTGCACCCCGTCCTCGTCCTCGGACCGGATCCCTTAACCAACGGCCGGGGCACGCTCATTGTGGAGATATCGCACAAACCGACTGCCTCCTTCTTCGAAAGGGCAATATACTATTACCCTAAGGACACCATGATCCCTGCAAGTACGTTGAAATGATGTGAAAAAACCACAGCTCAGCACAGATCATCAGCGGCGGCTCAGCCCGCCAAAATACTCGACAAGAACTCTATGATCAATGTTGGAGAGGTTCGAGTAGTGCGCACCTCGGACGACGTGTTAGTGAAATATTTGGGGAATTTAGACATGAGCGAAAACAACGTGAAGAGGATTGAGAATAAAATAAGTAAGATTTATCACTGAATGCGAAATTTCATAAATTGGCACCTTGCAGAAAGCCATAATCTGTATCAGTGGCGTCACGAAAGTCTCCTCAAACGTCCAGCTGTGCGAGGCATGGGGGAGAATTATGGAGTTCCAGGTGAATCGACACTCTAGTATGAGTGGCGAATAACTGATGTTTGTCAAGGCACACTTCAGCCTACGTGGGCAGAGATAACTCAGGCGCAATACATACCCGAGCCTGAGCCTGAGCCAAAAAAGGAATACCTTATATGAAAAAAAAAACAAAGGGAGAGGAGGGAAAGTAGACTTGAATAACGACAAGAAATAGTTTTGTATTGGAATATATTGCGCTGGGCGTTCACTAGCACTTCTCACTCTACATTGACTACAGGGCCAGATGTGCCTCCTCGAGAGAGTGGGGATCCAGACTGACAGACTGGCTCGACCGAGATCCTGGCTTCCACCGCCACCGCCACCAGGAGTCGGGCGCCGCCCTGCCCAATATTGTACGGTAACGAAGGATTGTGATGGTTATGAGGGGGAAAAAGCTTCGTGATGGTTTCCAAGTATATAAAGCTTCGTGATCACATGGGGTGTTCCGTAGACGATATGCAACGAGCGGTGCTTGTCCTCGTTATCGTTGTCACCCCATACTGCTCGACCACTCCACTCCTGATTCCAAGACAAAAGAAACTGTGGGCGACCCGATACTTTTCAATTGTGTCCTGGACTGATTATTATGAACAGTGGTCATGATTCAGTTCACTCCTTTTCTGTCACACCAAAGCCCAAACAGAAAGCGCGAGGTCGCCTCTTCCGGGCGTGTCCAAGTAACTGGGTCAGTCGGTGCTGATCTAGTTGACAGGGTGGAGAGAGCGATGTTTTGCATCCTGTCGTCGTCCTCGGTCCGGATCCCTTAACCGACGGCCAGGGTACGCTCATTGTAGAAATATCGCACTCTCCGGTTGCCCTTTTTCTACGAACCGGCAATCAATTTTTACCCTAGGACACCGTGATTCCCGCATGTACGTTGAAAAAACTGTGGCTCAGCGCAGATCATAGCGACGAAGAACTACGCCAGACGAGCAGTATATGATCAATGTTGGAGAGGTTCGGGTAGTACCCACCTCGGACGATGTGTTTGTGCGATATCGGTGGATTTTAGACATGAGATTTGTTACTGAAGTGCGAATTTTCGTAAATTGGCACCTTCATAACTTGTTTCAGTGGCGTCACGAAAGTCTCCACAAAGAACCACAAGTGCGTGGCATGGGGGACGACTATAACGTTGCAGGTGAATCGGCACTTTGGTATGAGTGGCGAGTGACCTGATGTTCGATAGACAAAAATAATCGGCGGAGCCTGGTAAGACCTACTATGCAAAGCACTACCGCAGATATGCTTGACGTCTGGACAGCATGCACTGAGCCGCAGCGTGGCAGTGGACTAAAGTAACCGAGCTGCGCTGCGCCAAATAGCCCGAGGCATCCAGCGGAAAATAACAAACTTGGAAGTCAAGGCCCATCTGAGGGCATACGTGGGCAAACATAGCCGCGGCGCCGCCTAAGAGGGGAGTTGTATTCAAAAAAACCAAAAAGAGAGAGGAGGAAAAGACTTGAATGACGACGAGAGATAGTTTTGTATCACAATAAACACTGTTGCGCTGGGCGTTCAAACGTTCACCAGCTCACTCTCCCTCCTCGCTGACGCACTCGGCGGATACACTCGCTCCGCAGAGGCGGATTGTTCCTCCTCCAAAGAGGTAGTAGTACTGACCTCAAACACGACGGCGCCGAAATTACAGTAGGGAGGGCCTGTTGATGGTTGTTTATCCACGCGCCTAAAATAGCTCCATTAGTCATAAGAGGCACTCAAGACTCTGCCGGCTGAAGCAATGCACGCACAATATCGTCCTGTTCGCTTCAGCGGCACGCACAGCACAAAGCGCCATCTTTTGGGAAACCGGGCAGGACATGCTCCTCCTGCGTGGCGAAACCATGGGGTCGCGGTCCCGGCGCCGGGAGGTGCGAACAACGGTAACTTTATGATGAATGGGAAGGGAAAGGAGACGGGCAGCAAGATCCTGCTGAGTCGGTTGCCGGTGGACGTGGGTGACAAGGAGGTGGAGGTGAGTTTGGTCAAACCAGGCCTTTAGCTTCGGCGGATGCTGTGTCGAGGGTGGGGGCGCAGTTGATTGTATTCCTTAGGAACTGTTCAAGAAGACAGTCGGGCCGTTGAAAGACGCGTTTCTAATCTACAATTCGCAAGGGAACTCGAAGGGGATGGCGGTTGTTACTTTTCAGCGGCCTGGAGATGCGGCGATAGCAAGGGCCAAATACGACGGAAAGATTGTTGACGGGAGTGAGTTCCTTTCCCTTGCACCTCGTGCAGAATGTTGATAGGATGGCCTGGTATCAGGACGACCGCTGAAAATTGAGATTGTGTATGATGGTACACCGACGGAGGTCGCGGCTGCTGCGGTCCCCGCACAACGATCTCTGCTGAACAGAATCGGCCAGGTGGCTGGCGAGCCCAAGACCGCAGCAGTGGCGAAAGTCGTCGCTCTACCGACGTATACACCTTTTTCTCTCGTTCTCTTCATATTCTCATATTCCTCTCAGGCCACAGCCGCTCCGGATAGCACCAGTCGTCGTTGCGCCCCTACCGCCGCGCCGCATCCGTCAGAAGAAGGGACCCAAGAGATTGAAGAAACGGCTGGCGGGGTATACTGCTCATCAACCTCACCGACCTGCTTCGAAAGAAGATCTTGACAAGGAGATGGACGAGTACAGAGCAGAGGCTGACCTAGATTTCTCCTGACGGATACCTTAGTTGTGTTGCTACATCTTCATGTTACCTACATCAGGTTACATTCTTATCTAAGCGAGTCCAGTTACCGCTACCACCCGCTTTCACCGCGCCCAAGATGGTTGCACCTCTTTATACGACAGCCTCAGGGCTGCTCTTCCACGCAGGGAAGATCCTCATTCTAACAGTAGGCCTCCCAGCACGCGGCAAGACGCATATATCTCGGGCGCTGGAACGGTACCTGCGCTGGATGGGCATCAAAACCCAGGTCATCTCCCTCGGCGATTACAGACGCAAGACGCTCGGAGGCGCACAGAAGCTTCCCAAAGACTATTTCACCCCTGGTAAGTATCCGTTACGTGTTAATGCAATACGCATATACCCACGGGCCACGATTCGCTCCGGTTCTAACGTCGCTCTGACCTGTACAGGAAAAAAGAGCCCAGAGACGCTCACACTGAGGAAAACGGTCGCAGAGGGATGCGAGAAGCTTATCTGGAGCTTCTTTGATGCAGGGGGACAAGTTGTGATATACGATGCCAATAACGGAACGAGAGCACAGAGACAGGTGTATGCGGAGAGGTTTCATAGCAAGGGGATCCACGTCATTTACCTCGGTACGCTCTGATTTGCTTTCCATTCCAAGGACGGGTATGCTTATATGTGCTCGATCCGCTATGTGCAGAATCCCTTTGCGACAATAAAGAGATCATTGAGACGAACATCCGAAACGTCAAGATATCCTCTCCTGATGTACGTCCTCTCTTTTGGTCGACTATGGAAGGTCTGATACTCGGATTAGTACCGCAACTGGGACCCGGACAAAGCCGTTGAAGACTATTACAAGCGTATTATGGAGCACGAGAAATATTATCAGACCGTGGAGGAAACTGAATGGCCTTTTATCAGGATAATAAACGTATGTTGAGCTGACCATGCGCATATAGGCTGTTGATATTTGTTCTAGGTTGGAGAGAAGATCGAAGTCAACGTAAATCCTCCCCATATTATTATCAGTGGCAAAACGGCTCACTAACATGAGCGCAGAATATTCAAGGATACTTGCAGGTAAACAGTTTTTTGAATATTGTTGTTGTTCATCCGGCCCACCTGCCAGAGTCGAATCGTGTTCTTTCTCATGAACATTCATAATAGATATAGAACTATTTACTTTGCACGAGTCGGTCTCACTTCTTAATACACGTTGCCCTACCTCACAGCATCACAGTCTGGCCAATCTCTGCTTGAACATTCATACAAGGCCGATTCGGATCTTTCTCCAGTAGGATGGAACTATGCGGAGAAACTCGCGGAATTCGTGCTTGAACGCAGAGCGAAGAATCTTGAAGCCAGAGGCTTGAATCCCGCGGAGCGCAGATTAGTTGTATGTAAAGCAGGTTGCGTTGAAACTCGTTCTAATCTCATTCAACTCAGATCTGGACATCTACACGGCGCCGGGCGCACCACACCGCGTGGCCCTTCCTTGCAGTGGCCCAAACTTCAATGGCTAGTACATCCGTACCAACACCAGCTGAACCCCCCACAGCTTCTGGATCAGCACTAGACCCGATACATCATCCAATGCCTGCCACCTCTTCAAATGCGCCTGCACGCCCGTCTCCCTTGTGGAGAAGTACTGTCGTATCACCGGAACCTACATCAAGCACTACGTCTCAGTTGGCCGTTGACACGACGGCTTCCCTGATGGCTTCCTTGACGGCTTTGTCGCACCCCGCTACACCCCCTTCGCCTTTCTCGTCTCCACCTTTGCCACCTCTAGCCTCCGCCAATCCAGCGGCAGTTGCATCGCCTTTGATCCAGGTCAAGGTCGTGGAGAAACCGCAGATGCTAGAGATCAACCCGGGAATATGGGACGGGTTGACGCCAGGTCTGGCAAAGAAGTATTATCCGGGAGATTGGGACCGATTTGTCAAAGATCCCTATAGCTATAGAGTGCCGCGGGCAGAGAGCTATCACGATTTGAGCGGTAAGAGTAAACACTCCCAAATGACTCTGATTCTGAACCTACCTTTGGTGATCAGTCCGACTCGAACCTGTCCTCATCGAGCTAGAGCGTGAACAGGAAGACTTGTTGATTATCGGACATGCGTCTGTCATTCGGTGCTTGCTGGCGTATCTCATTGGTTTACCCGCGTCTGAGATTCCTGCGATTGAGGTTGCGCGGGGAGACCTGCTCGAAGTCGTGCCAACGTCGTACGGCGTCGTGAGCCAAGCGTACCACTTTTGGGATGGACCTGGGCGGATAGAGGAAGATGGGGATGATGTGGACGAACATACTGAGGATGAAGAGGCTTCGCCCGAGGGTGTTATGCGCAGGGTGGAGCGTCTGCGACACGGTTACCGCGATGTCAACAACTTTTATGAGAACTATGCGGAGGATACGAAGGGTAAGAGGCTGCAGCCTAACCAGATTGTGGCGGGAGATGGGACGGTGGGGATTGCAAACGCGGAAATGGATACGGTGTTGAGAGCGGTTGGTGGGATTAGCGTTCAAGGGTCGGAGATGAAGAAGGATCTAGACGTGGCGGAACAGGTCCTCGAAGATGGCGGCACATAACAATCTAAATGGGAACGATAACAAGTGCACAATCATAAGCTTCGTTGGTACATTGCATAGAGTAAACAAACTGAATCAGTCGCTTCATTTTATACTTGAGTCAATCTCCGAACAACTATTAAACATAAGGCATTGCGCCCATAATCCCGGTGTTCCTGCTTTTCTGACTAATAACAGATCCATCCTCTCTTGAGCTTCCGTCAGCCGCCCCAAGGTCACTCGCCGTTCGGTCATCCATGTTATCCAGGTCCTCCAGGTAGTGTGATTCGTCAATCTCTTCAAACTTGTCCGACTTGCCAGGAACAGGGAACGCAACATTGAGGAGATAGTAAATGATGGCAGAGACGGAAACCCCGGTGAAAAACGATAGTTGATAGAGGCGGGTCGCAGCCAATGGAACCTTTGTGCCAGCTTTGAAAAAAAAAAAAGAAAAAAGGTAGTTTTGTTCAGCGACGAATTGAGTGGAAACGGACTGGGGAGGAGAAAAAAAAACAAAAAAAAAAACACTTACTGGCGCCGACGAATCCAACCACGTTGACCAGAATTCCAGCGACGTAGGCCGCGTATGCACTGTAGTATAACGTATATAAGGTTACTGACGACTCCCAAGTATTCAAGGATGATGATGATGATGATTGATACTTGCCGAAAGTTGATGCCATACGTGTACCAGTACCACCCGTCCTTCTTCAGATCGTAAAGGTCAGCTATGCGGTAGTGGCCTTTCCTAACGACGTAATAATCTGTGATCTATATTCGTGTGCCAAGATCAGCTGAGAAAAGGGATCCATGAATGGCGTGTGCGTGACCGACCATGACGCCGACGATCGAACTCAAGAAGACGGAATAGGCGGAGAGGTAACTCGTGAACTCGTTGCTGCTTTTCAGGAGATTCCATGGTAGCATGCAGATCCCTACGATGGCGGCGACGTAGCTGCCGCGCCTGATGTTCTAGGTGTTGTTTTAGATTTAATGATACCACAAAAACAAGAATTGGTCCCAAGAACACGCACGATGTAACGGGGCATGAGAGAGGTCAGATCACAACCTGCGCTTATGGAGTTCAAGGATATATTCAAGCTGGGGGGGGGGAAGAAAGAGAGATGTGGTCAAACGAAAAGGTAATCACCAAAGATATTCAACTCACCCAAGCTAGAGGAAGTGTGTGTGGATTTGGGTCGGTCAGAAGCTCAAGTGCGCATTTCCTACACACCTGTGCGACTACAAACGACGCTGAAATGAACCAGACCTGGAAAATCAGGTTGGCTTCCTGATGACCTTCATTTGTCAGTCGAGTAGCGCACGTACCCCGAATCTTGTCCCCTTGGATGGCTTCCCATCCAAGAACATGTCTAACAAAGTGATCGGAGACCATACTGGCTGGCCATAGATCACTGTGCTGGACGAGCTTACGACGAGGCCCAGAAAGCTGATAACAGCAAACGTGACTGGCACTGAGATTATCTGAGGGAGAAGCGCAGCAGATGGAGTGCTCGCGCGAGAGGCAAAGTCGGGTGCATTCCTGTTCGCGATGGTTAATCTACGCTGTCGCACTCTCAACCGCAGGGGAGGGATACTTGCACAACAATAGTCAATAAACCGCTTATGCATGACACGACGCTGATAACCATTGCCCATCCCAAGTCAGACCCGTGTAGCGTTCCAGGTTGAGCGATGATGGGCCCTAGTCCATGAGCTTTAACTATGCACCAAGCGAAGAAGGCGAAGCCTGCTGCCGGTACGACAAAGGCTTTAACCGTAAATAGGTGACGGCTGATGATCGGTAATCGTAAGCGTCCAAGTGTACAAAGACGAAAATGCCAATACATACATTTGGTGTACGGGGAACCATAGCGCTGGGAGGGAAATGAACCAGAAGAGGAAAAAGCACATGAAGTCCCTAGTCGTTGTTCCAGACCACGCAGGTAGATGATTTGCTATTTAATTTGTATAGATGTCAGGACCACTAATGACGGTGCGAGAGAAGAACGTACGTATGTCGTTGACGCTCGGCCAGATAGCCCGGAGCATCACTCTGACGCAGTCGCCTCCGATGCTGGCCTGCACGCCGTACCAAATACTTGGTACGTGGGTCAGATTTACTGAATGTTTAATCAATGAAGGCTGTATACCATGCCATAGCTGCGCGGTTGAATGTGCACCAAAGACTGCCGAACAGGCCGAAACTGGACCGGATTGCCACGGAAAATGGGATGTGAAAGACTGCACCCTCCCGCGCAGTCAAGGCAAGAAAAACTCCCATGATGCCATAACCAAGCCAGATGCTGATCCATGCTTGCCACCAAGACATGCCCAACTGAATCATGGACGAAGCAATCATCCATCTCGATACGGTAGGTCAATCATAACTTCATCAGGAGCAGATGTCGCTCACATGCTCACGGTGAAGCCTGCTGATATCCAGCTAGAAAAAAACGGGGTCACAAAGCGTTCATTTCGACATTCGATTAGGCTCACAAGCAGACGAAATTGATTCCTCCCCATTTTCGCATTTCAGGTGGTACGGGCATCAGATCTTCATTCTGATGAGTCAGTCAGACGACACGCACTGAAGCCGCTGGCGCCGAATACAAACCTTCAAGAACTGTTGTTTGAACGTCAATCCCGACGTTCCACCCACTTCGAGTTTCTTCAGTAACGACATGAAGAGGCGATCTGATCAGAGACAGCGGGATGAAGTATGGCCCGCATGCATCTTATGTATATTAGTCCCGGGAGCTGCTCCCTGCATGTCACTGACAACATTTCCTAAAGCAGTGAATCTCCAGGACTGACGTAAAAGATAAGTGTCGATGACAGTCCAACGTTCATGGATGGAAATCGTTCCAATATAATCTAGGAAGGGTATCTCTAGCATTCCAGTGCAGGGACGAGAGTCGAAGTTATTGTTATGAGAAGATGAGCGAACTTTTTTGACACGCAGATTAGGGCCATCCTGCAAGATAGCGAGTATTGCGCCGCGTGATCTGCGGTCCGAACGGTAGGCTGCTCATGGAGGCTCAGGGTAACGCTTCTTGACGAGAATACTCAGCCAGGGATGTCCGTGACTGAGAGCTTGAGCGAATGGCAGGATATTTCACACGTGGGAATGTGAGAGACCCGGCATTTCCCCACGTCTTACTTTTAACTACATAGTTACCCTTGCTAATCGCGCCCCAGGCTGGACAGGCCAATTACTCCTGTTATCCCTACACCTAGGCCAAGATCATATTGACAGCGATAAGTATTCAGGTGCAAGAACCAGTGGGAATCTTCTTAATGATGGATATCAACCTTATCAGTTTCATCTTTCTCCAATAATAACATTGTCCCTGATCAACCACCGTTTTGACCAGATCGACATTGCGGCGCACTTCAACGATGGCGCAGGAATAGCGCAAAGGCTAAAGATATGGCGTCCTTGAACTACTATACAAAGTTTATCAAAGGGTGATGATGTGTGGGCTGAGGTACTGGGGGGGTGCCAGTCGAAGTGATGCTGGTGCTGCTGGTCGGGGGCAGTAGATCAGAAAATAGAGCGTTCGCAAAGGAATAACACAAGGCACAAAATTCACACACGCCGCAACCTCCCCTTCTTGGATAGCAGCATTTCGGGAACCCATCTGTGCTCCAAAGCGTCGCTAAGACCGGGGTAATGTACATCCTACTGTAGGCCTCAAACGCTCGGCCTCAAACTCACTGTAATTTCGCCTCCCCTTCGTGATCCCGGCCTCCTGATCAGAGATCGATGTTAAAGCAACCTCCTGAGTCCTAATAATCCTTTCGATCAGAATCTGTCGAGCTCGTGTGCCCTGAAATCATGCACATGTACTCATCCATTTTTTCGTCCCTTCAACAACAGCTCCGTCTATATAGAACGTCAGGAATTTATCCTTACTCGACTCGCTTAAGAACATGCCAGTTCTATCACGGTTCGCATCCCAGATTCGCCGAGTTGACGCCGTTCACGGAGTGAAATTCACCCGTCCTTGACTTGTACACCTCGTGCACGTTCCATGGAGGTACGTTTTCGAGCGATTAATGTGTCCGAATCAGTGGCCAGCATCACAAACATGACAGCTCGATCAAGCACGACAAATGCCGTAAAGGAACGTGTTTTTCCAAAAGAGACGTGGTGAGTATGTCATTATATACAAAGTAAGAATACGAGATACGAGATACGTTCAAAGATTACCCCTCCACCGGACACCCTCTGATTTCTCGAATCTCGACGATTGCAAGACGAAGCACTGTCGAGATCTTGAACGAACTCCCGACTCTGCTCCTTAGGGACTCGCAAGATCCGATCCACATGGATCGTCACACAAACGAAGCCTTGGCCTCGTCCGCCACAATGATCTTGTCGTCCCCACTCTTCTGACTAGTAGCAGAGTCATCTTCACTTGGGTTTCTGTTAGTCACTACACAGTCGATCCCTTCGGGATGCTGATGGTAACACGACTCGTCAACCTCGTCGAACTTGTCCGCCTTGCCAGGGACAGGGAATGCCATGTTGAGGAGATAGTAAATGGTTGCAGACACCCCAAATCCGGTAAAGAAAGACAGTTGGTAGATGCGTGTTGCTGCCAATGGGACGTGTCGTCCAGCTTGCAACGCGATTGGCATTGAAGGAATGAGTCAGGTAGATCAAAAGCTTACTTGCACCAGCAAAACCAACAACGTTAATGAGGATTCCCGCAATGTAGGCCGCGTACGCACTAGTAAACCTATAAGTAAGACCTTTCGAGCAAGATCAGAACTGACCGGAAATTAATGCCGTATGTGTACCAGTACCAGCCACTCTTCTTCGAGTCATAAAGGTCAGCGATACGGAAGTGGCCCTTCTTAATTACATAATATTCTGTAATCTTTTCACAACGTTCGGAGTAACAACAATCGGTACTCGGCGACTTACCATTACGCCCGCAATCGAGCTCAAAAATACGGAATAGGCTGATAAATAGCTAGTAAACTCGTTACTGCTTTTCAAAAGGTTCCATGGTAGCATGCAAATCGCTACGATGGCTGCAATATAGCTTCCACGTCTAATGTTCTAGAGCCAATCAATGAGGCGAATTACAAGAAAATTAGTTTCAAGACACGCACGATATAACGGGGAACAAGAGCAGTTAGATCACACCTGCGCTTATGGAATTCAAGGATATGTTCAAGCTGAAAAGATGAAGACAGTCCAGCGGAAACTTAGACAAAGAGATTGAGCTCACCCAAGCTAGAGGGAAAAACACGAATGTTCCATGAACTTGTGAAAAAACGTGCACCACTTTACGTACTTGTGACATTACAAAAGATGCAGAGATGAACCAGACCTGAAAGCAAAATTCGTGAGTTGAACCTTATTGATCGATCCACGCACGTACCCGAATCTTGTTGCTGGGATGGCTCCCCATCCAAGAACCTGTCCAACAAAGCAATCGGATACCATATTGCCTGACCATATATCGTCATACTTGACGAGCTAATAATAATGCCAAAAGGCTGATAAGAGAAAATGTAATGGGCACCCCGATCAATTGAGGGAGAAATACGGCAGATGGTGTGGTCGCACGAGAGGCGAAATCGGGTGCGTTTCTGTTTCCAATGGTCAATTCCGCTTCCAAAATACATGGCAGGAAATAAGAATACTCGCACAACGACAGTCAACATATTGCTTATGCACGACATGATACTAACGATCATGGCCCACCCCAAGTCAGACCCATGTATCGTTGCAGGTCGAGAGAGTATTGGCCCTATTCCGTGGGCTTTGACTATGCACCATATGAAGAAGACGATGCCCGCGATGGGAGCTATCACGGCTTTAATTGTAAATAAATGGCGGCTGTTGATTGGTGACCGTGAGAAATCGAATGGAACGAAGGCCAAGACGCCACATACATTCGGTGTATGGGGAACCATAGGGCTGGAAGGGAAATTAGCCAGAAGAGGAAAAAGCACATGAAGTCTCGAGTCGTTGTTCCAGATGAAACAGGTAGATGATTTGCTATTCAAAATGGTTCAATCAGTAAAGATACCTGATAGTAATGAGAGAAAGACCGAACGTATGTTGTTGATGCTCGGCCATATAGCTCTGAGCATAACTTTGATACAGTCTCCTCCGACACTAGTTTGCACGCCATACCAAACACTTGGAATGGGTTAGAATCACTACACAAAGCTTGTGACGTGCATACCATGCCATAGCTGCGCGGTTGAAGGTGCACCAAAGACTACCGAACAAGCCAAAACTTGAACGGATGGCCACAGGAAACGGGATGTGGAATACAGCCCCTTGCCGTGCATTCAAGGCAACAAACAATCCCACAAAGCTGTAACCAAACCAGACACATATCCATGCCTGCCACCATGACAGCCCCAATTGAATCATAGACGAAGCAATCATCCATCTATTAATTCGGTCAATGAGTGAAGAACGACCTGGCAAGGTACTACTCACGTATTGACGTTGAAGCTACCTGCTATCCAGCTGAGGAAAGGTCACAGGGCGTGTTTTGGTAGTACTTAATACCGGCGCTCACAAGTAGATATAGTTCTGTCCTGCCCATTTTCGTTTCTCAGATGGTACCGGCACCAAATCTTCATTCTAATGAGCCGATCAGTTAAGGCATCGAAGCTGCCAGAGGCGAATACAAACTCTCAGAAACTGTTGGCTGAACGTTAACCCAGAGACCCCATTCACTTCGAGTTTCTTGAATAGCGCCATTTGGAGAGGTAAACCGAGCGGCAGCCTGATCAGAGAACGAAAGGAGGATTGAAAGGGTCCTCCGGCGTTGTTCGCCTCGAATGCCAGCTTCTTATGGTTAATACGATTGCGGTTAGGGTTGGGCGGGGTCCTAGCGTAAGTCGAGAATATTTCGTAATGGGACACATGATAATGTGCCAGGGTCATCAATGCAATATGGACATTGTCATGATAATGTACTCTAGCTGGAGTGCTTGCCTTCGCGTTGTTGAACCTGCGCAGAAGCGATAGACTGACAAAGCGGCAGATAGAACGACAGATACATAGTTCAGTGGACAGAAGTAGCGGCGAACTTCAAGCCATGGTCCAGTTATAGCGGCTCCGTTCCGGCTCAATCGCACTATTCCATAATGGTAAAGTCACGGAGCCAATCAGAGATGGAGCTCAAATCTATGACATGAATGATGTCCTGAGTTGTTTACTCAGCTGTTTACAAGTGGCAGTCGATGTACAACTCTCCAAGTTGAGATTACCCCTGGGCACGATTGCCCCATTCGTTTAAGGGTTTTGAAATGGACGAACTCCGAGTCACTGCAAGAGAACTTGAAGAAAGAGTACAGTTGTGGGAACTGAAAAAAAAGAGACACGGAATTGGTGATGTTGCTTATAAGATCACTGCACATGAAACTACTAAGCAACTTATGCTACCGAAACCATTTTTATCACGGCCATTTTCACCGCGTTCTCTCTCGCCCAACGATGCTAAGAAGAACTGGACTAACCGTTTTTATCGTGGCCGTTTTCGCGCTTTCTCGAGAAACCCGCTCCCGTCCACAGCGTAGGAACGCCCCAGCCAACAAGGTCACATTTCAACGCATTTCAATGCAAGCTAGGGATAACTCACTCTACTGACCCACGTTCAATGCAAGTAGCACGGATATTCAGAATCTTAACTTTCTCCAACCCAACTTTTCCAAAAACGCCTTGCAAGTGCGCGACATTTTTGTTTCTCATTCTCTCTATCATTGACTGATAATGGATACAAGACAACCTTTGCTACCATTAAACTTTTCAGGAATAAAATAGATCGAAACATACAGGTAGGCACTGCACAGTCCGAAGAACATCGATATTTTGACGTCCTATTTGACACTAGCTCTTGGTATCTGTGGTTAATGTCATCAGACTGTACGGTGAACGAGGCTGGTCACACATACGACCCACTTCAATCGCCCACGTCGCGTGACCTCGCACGGGGGTTTTCCTGGAATTATTGGTCCACCAACGTTCGTAGTATGATGTACTGGGACATAGTTGACATTGGCGGTATCAAAGTAACGGGGATGATGTTCGGGAGTGCGGAAAGTTCACTCATAATATGGGAGACGGGTCGCTCCTCTTCTATTTGTCACGATGTCGACTGACCTTCCCATTTATTCAGCATCATTGGCATGGCCGCCAATATCACTCGTTCCTTTGTGCACGCGCACTGGTTCCGGTCCGCCATGTTGCAGAATCAAAACATGAATCCTGTCTTTACGTTCTATGATCTATCACGGAACGGAAGACACAGAATTTCGCATTGGCGGGATCGTGGAATCCTCTCATACCGGTAATATTGAATATCATTCACAAAGATCGCAGATACTTTGGAAAGTGGATACTAGACAACGCGAAAATCTTTGTAGATAACGAGCCATTGTTCACGGCCACGTATATCCTGACTTTGATTGATTCCGGCGCGGAGATAGTGGCTGGTACTTATCTACAAGTGGCGGAACTCTATGATAAAATACCCAGGAGTTCACCAGCGAGCACCGGATTCTATCGTTTTCCCTGCCAAAACGCGCGCGACGTGAGCTTCATATGGGACGATGGTCGCAAATGGACAATACCCCGTGATAAGTTGCCTCTCGCTTGCTTGATAGGGGGAATCCGTAACCGACAACATACTTCTCCCCGTACATATACCGAGGGGCCATCTGGGCGCATAACGACCAAACGCCGCTTTTTTGCAGATTCCTGTTGGACAGGATACACTGTATTTCATGTCGGACAACAAGAAGTTGGGTTTGCAGACGCCGCATAAAGTGACATGAATCCGACAACACTCCAGTCTGGAGAATGTAAGTCAGGTACAAGTCATGACAAAGCCTATTGATGACGATGTAGACATCGCACCCGGGACAGGTAAAATATTCCTTATGTTCCATCCTTGACTTTGGGTTCGAGGGGGCAAACGAGACTGCGATAAGACCCGCGATCAAGTAACAATATATGCATGTTTTAGCATGGTGTCAGCGTAGCCAAGTTCTGGGCCAAATTAATGTCAAAGTGGGCGAAGCAGAAGTGAATATTATGCTCTGAAAGTGGTCCAATACAGGGCGCGCCGATGGCATCGCATCTGACAGTAGTTGTCCGCAATGCATCCAAGCAACGCCAATTGACATCGCAACATTTCCAGAAATGCTCTGGGAGTGGATTGCCGTTTCTTCTCTATTATTGACTAAACAAGAACGCCGCTAACGTCGAGAGAGAGAAAGAAAGAAAACGCCCACTACTACGATTAGACTCTTCGTCAACCATTAGTTAGGGACGATGGAGACAAATTGGACGATATCCCGTGTCAGGGATATCATCACTGGAACTTTATCACCTCCGGGAAATCCAGTGCCGAAAAGAAAAGTACACCACGCAACCTGCTGCGCAAATGAACACCACAACGGTCTTTGAGCCAATAACCGACGTTTCATGTTCGATCTGTAACAGCGTCAGCTGACAGGACCAGAGTATCGTGTTAAAGAACTTGGAGACGCACGACGGAAGTGAATGGTGATAAGATGGGTATCGTGAAATGTGCCGGCGCAGACCATCGACTGTGTTTGTTATCGCTGCGGGAGTGTGAGATTGCTTGGCACAGGACGATAAAAATCAGTGCCGTAATGACGGCTAGAAGTATAAGCTATAGACTTGGGGGTCAAGTGCGCACCAACTTGGGCGCTGCGATGAAACGCACCACGACTCGCTCTAGGTTTGCATGTCTCTCCCAATGCTGTTTCGAAAGAAAAGCGAGCTCTTTCTAGTCCCCGAGCATATTACAGCAATGAATGAGTCATAACCGGTAACCACATGAGCACAACAACGAGAAAAAAGAGTCAGGAGTTGTTCTTGGGCAAGATCTCAGGACTTTGAACTGATGCCTCACCTCCTTCACGCTTAACCTCGCCTCCGCATGTAGTGCCCTGGTCATCCAATCCTGATACACCTGTGACGTGTCTACATGACTCTTGGTGCAGACAGCCGTTACCCCATGTGTCGTTTCTTCCGTATAATGCACAGCATGGATTGTCGAACGACTAATCGTTTGGTGGGAACTGCCAGCGGCCGGCAAGTTTTTGGCCGTCGTCCTCAACAGCTTCTCATTGGATAATGGACCTTTAGCTTCTGCATAGGCTAGCGTGCGGCTCTTCTTCAACTTGTCCATCGTGCCGTTGTTGAGCATTTCTAAATTTAGCCGAGTTTATTTTGGTGCGCTGCGGAGAAAGCCGATGCAAGCCTTCTTGTCTACTCACCGACTTTAACCATATGGATCAAACGGCCTTGAGGTGCATTGACCCACCGTCCTTTATGTTTAGAGCTTGAATCCAATCCCATAAATGTAAAATAGTCAAGGGCTTGGATCAAATACGTAATTACTAAAGTGCGAAGTTTCGCCTGCTATCAATTGAGAAATAAATATCCAAACATGCCGGTCAACCCGTAACTAGTGACTAGTGAGCGAATGATAGCGATGGATGCGACAAATGAATGATGACAAGGAAAATATGTGAGGATCTAAATCGTAAATGTAATGGTGTAATGCCGAGATATGTAAGTTGAAGAGTAGGAAATTGCAGTTTGAACTCATTATCATTATCATTAGTCGTCGAGAGACGGAAGAGAGGAAAGGTGTACGTGCGTCCGTATGTAGAGTGGACTTGAAGCGAACAGGGTCAAGTATAGACAGCTTCAAAGAGTCTTAGCGCATTTAACCAGTAAGAATGAAAGCACAACTTACACACTATAATGATATTACAAGAGGACCGAACCCGCCGCTGTATGTGCAAAATAAGTAGGCTGAGAGATTTTGCCAATGCTATCCAAGTCAAGAGACGAATCCCACTCCCATGAAGAGTCATCTTCAGCCGCATCGTCGTCAACAAAAAACCTCGGCTGACGCTTCAACCGGCGCTTTCCCTTTTGAACATCGCTGCTCGACGGGCATGATTGGCTCTCGCTAGGGTATGGGTGCTCGTCGATACTAAGCGCCGCGAAAAGTTGGTCATGTCCCCAATTGAAACGCATCAGTTCCATCAGAATCTCCCAACGGCGATACCAGTTCGTGGCCCAGGGCTTCATCGAATCAACATCGTCGTTGAGGGACGAAAAGAACTCTGCGCGCGGTGACTGCATTTGCTCATACAGCTTCGGGGAGATTGAGCACTTGGGTGATAGCTGTTCGGTTGGCGGTGAAGAATACTTGAGGCGCGGCGTGCCTTGCTCGTTTTCGTTGCTAGTTGATGGGGAAGATGGACTAGCGTCTGTGCCAAAGCCATCAAAGGCGGAGAAGTCGTCTCGTTCAAGATCACCACCATCCTCGCTCTCCACAAGGGTGGCATCTGAATCGTCACTCGAAACCACTGACGCGGACGTTCCCAGCGACTCGTTTTCGCTGTCGACATCAACCTCGTCAAGTGCATCGTGCACAGGAGTATCACATTTCTGTAGCTGGTCTGCAACGGTGGCGTCACCAGCGCTTTGCTTCCACTTTCCCATTTTCGCAAGGCGGTTTTGCCACTCGCATCCGACGTGAACATCAAACATGTACATCGTCTTTGCCAAAGTCCAACTGGGGAGATTCACGAAACATCGGTCGATGTGCGCGCAGTATGGGTCTCGCAGTGAAGCAATGTCGCCACGTCTCGGATGGATAGACATGGGAGGGAGCGTTGGGCTGTGGGGTACAGGACTTTTCATTTTGAAATGCTGCGTCAGATTGTTACGCTGTGTCCGGCTTTTGAGTGAACCGTAGGCATCATAGCCACTAGAGCTGACGATCCCATCATAGGCATTGCAATCGCGTTGACTGGTGTCGCAATCTGCCCATGTGTTTTGGCGCACGGCCCAAAACCACTTGACATGATGTAGCGCATGCCTGGAATAGCCATGGTCGTTGTGATTGGGCTTGGGAGAGGGAGGCGCAGAGGGGTATTGGAGGCTGTTCCGCGGACATGGCAGGGGGTCGTAGCGTTGCGGGGTAAAGAGGGCAGCCGTGCCACTGGAGCAACAAGTGAAGGCAGGGATAATTTAGAAGGCGGAAACGGCAGAGGAAAATCAAAGTCATCGTCTCTATTGTCATAGGAACAATCCGATGACGATTCCGAGTCCGAGAAGTCTGATTCATCGTCTGAAGATAAGGGGATCGCGTCGTCGAATTGGGTCATCGGGGTGATCCTCAGACCGATAGAAGGCGGTTGCAGAGATTCCAGTGCGCAATTTGGGAGGCGCGTAGATGCCACGGATGTTATGTCCTCGTCCATGCCGTACGCCATTGTTGACGAGAAAGCGGTCGCCAAGCTCGAGGAGCCTGAATCCGTAATGTCGGCGTTAAAAGGCCTGTTCATCATTTCAGGAAGGTTGGTCTCGCACGGATCTTCGATACCGGTGGCGTAACTATCCGTAAGAAAGCCTAGTCGGCTCGACGGTCGCTGTGGGATCTCTCCGTGTTCTTCGTCGATCAAATCAAAGCATTGGTCCACAATATCTGATTCGGATTCGCAGTCCGTGGTGTCCGATTGAAAGGTGTCATAACTGGTGGCCAAGAGTGTTGCCATTGAGCAGGAGCATGACTTGAATCCTGTGGAAGCCGTGAAAGACATGAAAACGCCAGCGGGACGTGCAAAAGCGGAGGAAGTCGAAATCCGCTGCGCCGCTGAGGACACCTGAGCATGTGTGGTCAATAATGCGGTCGGATGAGACAAAGGCATGCGCATACCCAAAAGACAGCTAAATATACAAAGAAAGACTACAAATGTACCCGGGTGGCTGTTGGTTTGCCCCGTTTGCCTGACAAACGGAAGAGAGAATACGTGGCACGTGGCAACAAATGAAACACAACATCACGTGACTCGCCTCCCTCTAGTCGCCCCGGCACAGTCATGGTGATTACTACTGTGCCTACGCGCTGTAGCTAAACACTGCCTCTGGGCGCTGCCCGAGGTATGAGATTTTTATCATCGCATGTGCGCGACTCATCTGACATACCAGAAATGTTATTACTATGGATTGAATATGTACTAGTGTCAATGTAGATGCCTATCAATATGGATCAATCCCGGAAAGGAGAATCCGACTCATGGACTGCCTCATGCACAGGCATCCCGGTTGAGGAGTTCCGGCATCCCAGATCATCATCCTCTCGGCTACTTACGGCAGTGATGACTCGTATAAAAGCTACGGGCAGCCACCCTCAATTCATACCTCCAATGACGACGCAACAAGCCTTGGTCGCCCTTTTGGCGTCCGCTTTGATCTATTATGCCCCTACCATATACCAGAAAATCGTCAACAATCTGAAGGTGAGCCAGATGATGCACTCTCTAGGTAGTAGACTGGCCCCCTGTTTACACGTGCCTGTCTTTACAGCTTCGGTCTATCCCCACCGTTGGTTGCTCGGGCTTGTTGACATCATATTTCGGAGCCCATCGATTTTTGAAGCAGGCTAGGTCTATAGTCCAAGAGGGCTACGACCAGGTAATTAAATATGCAGTGAGATCTCCAGTTCACTATCTGACCGAAGAGTCGTAGTATCGTGGATCTATCTTCAAAGTATCCACGATGAGACAGTGGGTGATACTCGTTTCTGGCCCGGACAAGATAGATGACATTCGACGTGCGTCTGATGAGTATCTTTCATTCGGCGAATCTGCGAGAGACGTAATTAACATGTCTTTACGTTTATGTTCATATCTGACTACATATATGCAGGGCCTGCATCTGGATGTAAGCTTCGGCTACGACATGTTCACCGACCCAGCGCACGTGGAAGTCGTCAGAACTCCGCTCACGCGGAATATTGGGGCCAGGTTCGATGACGTGCGCGATGAGATACACGCAGCTTTCAATGATCATATTCCTATCAAGGATGATGGTATGTACACAATTTGATGCTTGAAATTGTTCTAACTTGCTGGCTTCAGAATGGCTAAAGGTCAGGGTCTTTTCAACAGTAATGGATATCGTTTGCAGGGCGGGTAACAGGATGTTGGTCGGCTTACCACTTTGTGGGTTTTTTTCCTCCTAATCGAACGAATTCTGACCCACTGGTGTTATAGGCCGCAACCCAGACTACCTGGACCTCAGCAAGAGGGTCACTATCGATATTATTGAAACGGGTAGGATTCTCAACAGGTTTCCGCCCTTGTTAAAACCGTGCGTACATTTGGCTCGTCTGCGATTGGATACAACGTGAATGTTCATACCTATCTAGCATTATTGCCCAATTTACGACAGTAAACCAGAGCATTGAACGCGGCATGAAGCACCTTGGACCTTTCCTCGACGAGCGTCTGGAACAAGAGGCACTGAATGGAAAGGACTGGCCCGAGAGACCCGTTCGTATTTTACTGATCTTGTCCGATTACTTACACTCACTTCGTTATAGAATGACATGCTAACCTGGCTGTCCGACGTCTCGAAAGGAAAGGAGCGAAACTTGAAGGACATAACATCTCGCGTGCTCTTGATTAATTTTGCCGCTGTTCATACGACAACCATAGTGTGTACAATACAGCTATTATTTTTGCAGGTTATGCTTACTCTTCTGTTCTATACAGACGCTCACAAATGCGCTGTTTGACTTGGCAGCACATCCAGAATACGTACAACCTTTGCGTGAAGAAATCGAGGAAGTCACCGAGCAGGAAGGCTGGTGCAAGGCTTCCGTCGGAAAGATGCACAAGCTGGACAGTTTTGTCAAGGAATCGATGCGATTAGCATCCTTAGGCGTCTGTACGTGACTTTGACGATTTCGCTATCTGTCATACAAACGAATTTTCATCCAGTTGGAATTACGCGTAAAGTGATGAAGGATTTCACCTTCTCTGATGGTACGACAATCCTTGCGGGTAACACCATAGGCGTTCCGGTTTTAAGCATGCACATGGACCCAGTAAAGATGCTTCCCTACACGATTCCCTCAATACACTAATCAATTGACGCAGGACATTTACCCCGATCCCGATACCTTCGACGGCTTCCGCTTCCAGAAGATGCGCGGGAAGGAAGGAGAGGATAACAAGCACCAGTTTGTTTCCATCGAACTCGATTATCTTCTGTTTGGTCAAGGCCGTCATGCATGGTATTACATTTAGCACTGTTTGCCATCATCGTGGCTGACTGTTGTTTTCTACTTAGCCCTGGACGATTCTTCGCAGCTAACGAACTGAAGACACTGATTGCGCACGTCCTCATGAACTATGATGTCAAATTCGCCAACGGTGGCGGACGCCCTCCACCCATTTGGTCTGGACCTGCCACGATGCCCAACCCGACCGCAGAGGTGTTATTCCGGAAGCGAGTTTGAGTGTAAAGCGATGGACTGCTAGCGTAGGATAGATTCTGTTGTTTTTAATTTATCCAAGGTTTCTTACTTCATCTATGAGCTGATGGACCGCAATGCAATACCACTCAAGTGACACGTTAAATAAGTCATAGCGCTTTTATCGATCGAAAGTGAAGCATCGCCTCAAGATAGACGGTGTAAAAGCAATCTGTAAAAATGACCAAGAGCTTAATACATACAGCGGA
The DNA here is from genome assembly GCA_020011035.1 of Amanita subjunquillea. Lineage (NCBI taxonomy): Eukaryota > Fungi > Basidiomycota > Agaricomycetes > Agaricales > Amanitaceae > Amanita > Amanita subjunquillea. The sequence goes on along the minus strand of JAEBUT010000015.1, from coordinate 257,199 downwards.
CGATCGCGAGCGATGAACTAACGACGCGTGACAGAGCCGCCACAGAAGTCACGTCGGCCATCACGCGCACGCTCTCAGTGTTATTCGGATGGTACCTCTCATATCTCCGTCCTCGAGCTCGGCGTTGGCTTTGTTTAAGCATTCCATCAGTTCCTCGCCCTCCGCTCCCTTTTTTTTTTATCGGCATGGGTGGTATCTGTAGTTCGCTGCGTCCGCACTGGGGAACCTCGCCTTGGACAATCTCGCTTCAGGTGCACTGCGGTCTTCCGCTTCCGTCTGGGTTGCTAGCCACCGGCAGCTCTGCTGGAGCATTGCAACCGATGAATCTGTCGGCGGCGAGGACTTACTGGTTGGAGATGCTTCCTATAATTGGTAAGCCCTCCAAGTCAATGTTCAGAGACAAACGCCGTCACTTCTACCACTGCCCACTCTCCATGGGTCCTGAACTTGTTAGGCAGGATTGTGCTCGTCGAGTTGACGAGTCTGTACCTCCTGGTGGTTTCCATGTGTCATTCATCGGAGGCGACAGAAAAGAGGCCTGATAGGACGTGGTCGAGGTCGACAGCCTCTCCTGAGACCAAGTTCTTCCATTTCATTTCTGGGAAATGGGGTCGGCCACCGGTGGCGAGTACAGGGCCAATACGAGCTTTGGCTTTTGCCGAAATTCTGGAGAGTAGCTTGAGTTTTCCGCAAGGGTCGCAGAAGATTCAAGGAGTGTTGTCAAATCTTCACTGGCCTCGGATTCAGCGCTTGGGGACCTGTCTCGCTTAATGATGTCCTCTCCTTGCCTCTGCTCTCAAGCCGGGATGAAGAAGGCCTCTTTGTTACTTTCACCTCTGGGGATGGTTCTGTGGATTTTGGATAGTGCGTGCACTTTGGAGACCTGACCTGTGCAGTAGGATTGATGATTTAAACACAACTGCAACTGATTTCAGGCTGGATGTCGGCTCCAGAGCGCCCAGAGAAAGTCTGTACGAAAACCATTTGGTCAGGGCGGAGGGAGGGTGGCTTTCGCATAAGGTAGGTAATAAACGAGTCTCAGAATATGGCGACAACCATGGTGCAAAGAAAAAGGTGTCAAAGGGAATTTTTCAATGACATTCGCGTTTCGGTTTTATTCGGATGTCATAATGGCAATGCTCCAAATCTGTGTTGGTTAGTTCAAGCGCTACATCCACTTTGAATGTATTACTGTCCAGCAACAAGGTTGACTATACACTTGAGCATTTCACCATCATGTCGAGCAAGATATTCGATCGCTGAGGCAGACGGTTGATTGCGGGGCAGAACTCTACTCCCCAATTAACGGCATTGGATCCAAAGTATTATGGGCTAGAATGACTGTCACCAAGAACGAAATGCCAGGGAGAAAATAAAAATATGGATACCGCCATACCAGGTAACCAGGAGGACCATGTTTGTCAATCATAGTCACCAATCAGTGCTTTTCGGAACAATGGACAACTTACGAGGTATTAATTACGAAGGGATTCTGCATCGTAAGCGGAAAGCAGTAAGGGAAAGGCTTGCACGGTATTCTAAGGCCCGGCTGAGTTTTAGTTTTGTGTCAAGTGCCCACCATAGCCGAGATCAAGAATATGCCCGGTTGCGGTGTGGTGGAGCTTCGGCCATAACGTACTCACCTGTCCTCAAGATGACAAGATCTCAATAGCAAAGAGTCCCTCGCAACGGCACCTGATCAGTTCCCTCTGTGTAGTACCTTCCTATTTACTCCCAGTATCACATTAAACCATGGGATAATCGTAAGTGGATGGCTTTTCCATTCTTCTCAGGCCAATTTGAATGACCCTGACAAGAAGCGAGCGACCCGATCCAACAAGGCGATCTCAAAATTTAATCATGTTTCCAGAATAAATTGTACTGGGCACGCAGGTCAGTCTGAACCTCCGCCACATTGACACTCTCGTAGAGTGTTAGAATTTTAATGCCATGGGAAAATACAACAATATCTCAACAAAACTACATGTGCAATTGATACCATGCTCTGACTGGTTTCGCCATTTGGTACGCCTACAACCATTCCCTGAATAGGCGGATGTATATAATCTTCGTAAACTGGACCACTACCATGTAGCAAATCAGAATTCCCACCAAAAAGGCGTAAAAGATCGGGTACGGATGTTCCATTTGTTCAGCTTTCCCTAGGGGAGTATAGGGAATCACGACGCCAGCAATGGCGATCAAAGAGGTCGTCAATATAACGAGTTTAGAGGCGGTGCTCTGGATAAATGGCAGCTTGGGTGTACGAAGGAGATGCACAATCAGCGTCTGAGATAGCAGTCCTACGATGAACCATTGAGTTCTGAAATTATTGATCGCCGCGTCGGACGAGTTGCCACGGATGCCAAAGTAGTACCAACCAATTGCGAACAAGCAGACGTCGAATATGGACGAGGTAGGACCCAGGATTATCATGAAGCGAGCCAAGCTACCGATTTCCCATGGGCGTGGACGTTGGATCATGTCGGGGTCAACGTTGTCCCAAGGAATTGTGCTTTGTGAAATATCGTAAGCCAGATTCTGCGTGAGCAACTGGATTGGCTGCATGGGAGTGAAGGGAAGCCAGGCAGAAGCAATGAGGACCGAGAAGACGTTTCCAAAATTGGACGACGCAGCCATCTTGATATACTTCAACGTATTGACAAATGTGATTCGCCCGATGCGTACGGCGTCAACGACGACGCCAAGTGATTTCTCCATCATAATAACATCGGCCGCATCTTTGGCGATATCCGTGCCAGAGTTGACAGAGATACCGCAATCCGCTCCACGCAGAGCGGGGGCGTCGTTAATGCCATCGCCAAGAAACGCAACCCGGCGCCCGTTGACTTTCAGACGATTGACAATTTGGTACTTCTGGATAGGCGTCAACTTTGCAAACACTTTACAGCGCAGTATAGCATCGTCAAAATCATCTTGTTTCAGAAGTGCAAGGTCGGCGCCAGAAATCACGCTTTGCTCATCGTCGCTCTGAAGGATTTCAAGGTCTCGACAAACCTTGATGGCGGTTACCAGAGTGTCACCTGTCAGCACCTTTGTCTCGACTCCCAAAGAAGCAAGCTCAGCAATCGCTATTTTTGCGTCCTCTTTGGGCGGGTCCTGGAAGGCAAGGAAGCCTTCGCATGTCAGGTTGACTTCATCTGATGGAGACGGCGGTGGTTTGGTTCGAGCTGCATATTGGCGCGTGGCGACGCCTATGACACGGTAACCTTGCCTATTCAGCCTTTCCACAAGTGCTAGAAGGACTTGACGGTCGACTGGGACAACATTCTGCACAAAACGCATGGTGGTACACTTAGCTATGACCTCTTCGGCAGCACCTTTACAAACAAGTGTGCTACCTTTTGAGGCGCTGAACACGACGACAGATAAGAGCCGGCGGACAAAATCAAAAGGGATCTCGCCGGTCTTGGTGAACAACCCCAGCTGGGATGCTAGACGGACCTCGTGCTCCTGCTGCGCACCCATGTCAATGATCGCCCTGTCGAGTGAGTTCTGAAGTCCGGTCTGCAGCGATGCGTTGATATAGGCTAGATCTAAAACATGTACATTCGTCTCGCCCGCCACGTTGATATACGTAGCAACCTTCATTTCGTCTTCTGTAAGTGTCCCTGTCTTATCGCTGCAAAGAACGTCTACTGATCCCACATTCTGGATGGCATCCAAGCGCTTGATAATCACCTTCTTCTTGGCCATGATGATGGAGCCACGAGCCAGGTTCGAATTGACGACCATGGGCATCATTTCGGGTACGAGACCGACTGCTACAGCAATACAAAAAAGGCCTGCCTCTTGCCAGTTGTGCGAGACGAAGCCTTCAATGACAAGTACGATTGGGACCATAACAGCCATGAAAGCAATCAGCAATAATGACACTCGCTTGATGCCTGTCTGGAAAGCGGTGATCGGCTTGCCCTGGTTAAAGATGGCCGACATAGCCGCCACATACGTCTTGTCCCCAGTTGCGAGCACAATTGCTCTTCCGGAACCACTGACAACATAGCTGCCCATGAACAGTATATTGGACGCTTCGAATAGACACGTGGTCTCACGCCCTGTCACTCCTGTAGGTACCGGACTCTTCTCGAGGGGTAGATTCTCGCCTGTGAGAGAGCTCTGGGAGATCGTGAGCATATTGGACTCGAGCAATAGACAGTCTGCGGGGATAACGTTCCCAGTCGAAAGCAGGGCAATATCACCGGGAACCAGTTTTTTGCGGTAGATGGACTGTACTGTCCCGGGCCTCTCAGCCGCTTCGCGACGCAAAACATTGCATTCAGCTGTAATGAGCTCCTTCAGCGAAGCGGCACGTCGGGTTGACTTGTATTCCTGAATGAAACGCAGCCCGGCACTAAGCGCTACCATGATGAGAAGGATATAGAACGTGGCATCGTCACCGGTGATGATGGACACGAGGGCGAGGACGATTAATAACACGTTAAACGGGTTGGTCAAGGCGTTTAGCAAAAGCCACCACCAAGGTGGAGGCTTAACGTTCGACAGCTCATTCGGCCCTATCTTCTTCAGCAACTGCTGCGCCTGTGAATTTTCGAGGCCCTCAGCGGTCGTGTCGAGACGCCGCAATGCATGCTGTATACTCGTGCGCGACCAGGCGCGTAAAGTATTCAAGGTACTCTCTTCCTTCTGTGACAGTTCATCCAGCTGTATGTGACCTTTGTGCTTGTTAAACGAAACCAGCTTCGCGATAGCTGCCTGGATACGCTTGGAAGACGTAGGTTTGTGAAAGTCGGTGTGAGATTCAACATCACTCGCAACATGCGAGTTGAGGTTCAGCAGAGAACGTTGAGCATCTTGAGTAGGGGACGACATTGTTATAGCGGTATCAACGTGAGGCATGATAAAGGGCGGCGGTTTCTATTTGCCCCTTATAACGGAAGGGCGATCCTGAGCTACATCCTTCTTTTTCCAGTTGCGTGTGTAACACGAGGTAAAATGATATGAAGCGCTTATGTATACTCGGAATCAATGTGCAGTACCATAACACACCTTGTATCGTTCTGAGCATATAGCGGATTGCTTGAATGCGATTCTGAGTATCGACATTCTGATATTGGGAATCACTGGTTTTGCGAAGTCAAGATGAGGATGAAGATCTCTAGGATGAAGATCTCTAACGGCCTTTTACGCTGGTACAACGATGTGAACACGTAGAGTTGTCAGTTGCGTGTCTAGCGCAAGGTGATGTGATATGAACAACTATGGTTCAATGAATCATCGGTTCCATCCGCAGCAACTTGCTTCTTGCTGAGAAGGCGGCGGACTGCGGTACGACCTTCCGTGTATCGGGACTATGTCGTTGAGGGAAGTGTAAAGGTATGCCCATCGTTTTGCACGTGGACCCAACATAATGATGCTGTCAGCAAGTGCGACGAAATCCAAGCGATAGTTGTCGTAAGTGAACGACTACAGAATGATAAATACCATGATTTGACCAGATATCAGATAACCGAATTAGAAGGGGTCGAATCAGTGGAATGGCTAGGGTCTTGTGACGTGACTGAAGCATATATGGTAACGCACTCCATTTCTCACGGCCATAGCTCACACAAAAGACCGAGCCTACCACTGGCAGGACTCTATCAATTATTGTGCATTTTACACTTAGATCGGGCCACTCGGCGCTCGTAACTGACTCCAGATGTACTATGTTTTTACGCGAGTCGAAATTGCCCGGTACCAGTTCATTCTCAAAAACCTCAATGTCTCGAGGGTCACTCACAGTCAGCTAGTTAGTTGCCAGTGGTGGGCTGCTCTTCCGAATCACGTCGTGCTTAACTTGGCCACGTCTTCCACCAGTTCCAACTTCCTTCTCATGATTACCAAGCTTTGCTCTACCATCTCAATCGCCCCCTCAGCGTTTTTGTTACGCATTGCTTTCAGGTTCACTTCCAACAGCCTGACTGACATTCGGACTTGTCCGGCGAAACTTCCTATCAGAGACAAGGAAGCGTATGATTCGGTGAGCTGCCTAACGCGTACAAGAGCTTCCTTCATCTCTTGATCTAGCCAGGTGACGTGTCTCTTCAGATCAGCCATGACCCGTTCCTGTTCGTCGGTCTGTTGTCTGGTTTCGTTGAATCTACGTTCCGCCTCTTCATTGACATTCGTTTCGTTTCGTTTCTCCCAAAGGAATGCATGACGGCGATGATCGTCGATGGAATGGCCACATATTTGACACCGTCGATGCCAAATTGTACCTGTCAACCCTAGAAAAAGCGCATATATGACATTGTAAAGTAACGACTGCAAAGATGAACGTTTGCTGTAGTCTTTGCGTATAAAGATGTGACAATTCGAGTGACACTGGGGATAATAGCATATTATATTGACAGTCTCTGCGGCCTCAACCTGTCCTATAATTGCCCTTTTGTAGTTCATGTATTGTTCCATGGTCTATTCAACGAATCAACACGAAGACGAGTGAGTGGAGATGCCTACACGCGCACCAGTCTGCTGCCATCGGCCAACTGCATGATTCGTGCTAATTCAGCCTTCTTTTCTCCCATTTGCGACGCACGCGAGAGCGCATTCGCGATGTTTCGTTCAATCTCTTGCGACTGTTCGTACAATTCCACAATATCTCTGGTCGGCTGTGGCGTCAACGTGTCAAGCCAATCGAAAAATAGAGCAAGCTCCTGCAGAGCTTTGCTATGACTTTCGTTCACCACGCTCTCCAAATCTGCCAGCAGCCTCCTTCGCTTACCGCTGGTGTTCCTCCGATCGCTCAGTGAAGTGAGTTTTTTCCACTTCGCAAGGGGATTGTTAGGCAAGAACTGGTTGCGATCGTTTTTTCGGAGGCATTCTGGCAGGGAATCCTGGTCAAAGTTCCACGAAAGTGGATCCGAAACGTTGGTAAAAAGAATTCCAATATTGTCGGCAAGCGTGCGAGGGAACATGGAGGAAAGTGCGGAAAGTGCGTAACCTGTAGCGGCACCGAGGCGCTCTACAGTCCCGTTGGCGAGTATTAATACTGAATTGACAAAGGATATGTTTTCTTTAATGGCTTGAGCGATGCTGGCCTTGTGAAGATCCTGAGCAATGCCACGCGTGTCCACGAGTCCCGGTGTGTCAAGTAGCCGAAATCTGATGCCATTGTTACTTGCGAATTCGTAGAGCTTGGCCGAGTTAGTCTGGCTCTGATTTCTGGCTCCACCAGCTTCGTCGTTGCTTGGTCCTGGGCAACGAATTCTTCTGGGCTGTGACCAGCTAAAACATTTGCAATTAGAGACAAAAAAGTTGTTTTCCCTGTGCCGGTTTCCCCTATGATCAGTCGGTAAAGTGTCAAAAGCGTGGGCAACATCATGTACCAACGAGTAAGATCGTATATTCGTTTGTCTTGTTCTGATTCGGCCATTCCGAAGGTCTTTCACGGTGCTGACTTTGCATTCAAGGCGTTACGCGACACGTGCACGAAATCCTGCTCACTTTAAGGGCGGAATTTCTTCTTCGCTCTCAGGTTCGCTCTCATCGAATGGATTTGTGCTGCTGCGTGTCACTTTGAGTATCGATGATCCTGTGATGGGAATAACTTACTTGTGGGGGCTTGGTACGCCTTCCATGGTCGACTTAGATTCGCCAATAACTTGGGATTAAACGGATAACGCGAAGTCTGATTGCTCAGACTTTAAGCTTTTGTTGTCCTCCACGTGTCTAACGCATGCATAATGGTCACTTGCATGAACACGGTGCTTGAGAAGATGTGAGAAGATGTATTCACGATGATCACGAAAGAAGGGCAGTTCCAGAATGCCTTGAACACGTTTCTACACGTGGCATCGTTGTACTGCGCATATCAATCAACCTGATACAAATCGTGCATGCAACGAGAGAGTACATACGCAACACCTTGAGCCCAACCCGCCCATCTATAGCCGATCAAACCTATTCGACTGGTCATTTCATAAGAAAATGAATTACAGACCAATGTTGTAAATTTTGTAATCAAATCGTTTGCGAAATACAACCCACCATCGTCTTCATCTTCATAAGCACGACAAAGGAGGAACCATTAAGACTCACCTTCATCACGCCGTCATTTGCCTGGCCTTGATTATCCTTGAAACAATTGACAAACTTATTTCCTAATGTTCGGGTCAGCGGTTCCTGGTACCAATGCTTATGAAGAAGCCGCAGTGCAGCGAAATCACCTTTATAATGTCTAACTGAGATTACTAGTGAC
>JAEBUT010000015.1:141446-248518 GCA_020011035.1 Amanita subjunquillea | reverse complement strand
GCAAGGGATGGTACCATTGTACCAGTTGGCGTCGGCCCCTGCGGTTCTGGTTAGTGACTTGCTAGGTCCAGATTTGATAGTTACCGCTTGGGCGTATGACATGGGCGCTGACGTCGAGCGCGCTGTTGATGGTTGCCCTGCAACCCAGGATGAAATGGTGGAGGCGCGTGCCTTCCCTTTTTTAGATTCTTTTTGTCCGCCAAATCGGGCGAACTTGTTGTACTTGCTGCGACCTTCCATCAGTTTCATGTCCTTCCACGTGTAGGACTCGTCTTCATGCGGTCGCAGTGCTGCTCGTTCAATGACATGAAACATGTCATTCTTGTGATGGTCCTGGAGACCGAACTTGACGGTTTCGTCGCGCATCTCCGGTTCCCAAGACAGTATTTGTGTCACAGTTGGCCATTCGGGCCAGTCGAACTTGTCGTAAAATTCTTTCTTGAATAGGTACATGTAACAGTGCCCACTCCTTCGCCATGGTTTCTCCTCGTGGATATCCGTGACGGGCGCGCTTGGTAATTTTGGATGAACCAGGGTGCTAACCCAGTTCTCCGTGTATGTGGTGTTTTCCCCAATGAGTTTGAGGAAGTCGGCGAGTCCCAGCAGGGGTGATGTGCCAGGGTCATTCTTCATGATGAGCGGTGAGACCAGAAAAGGCGTGTTACACCTTGTTGGAGAGGTTATCTTTTTTAGGCGAGCCCTCATGTAAGGATCAGGTCGTTTCCCCTCCAGCCGTTCCTTGTTGGCGATTTCCGCAGTCGCTCTGTTGTAGCTACGGGTTTTGATGTTCCCGTTTTTGGCGTGCATGAGCCGATTTCGTTCTTTGGCCGACAGAACCAAGCCGTTGTGTCGGAGGGTGATGATGTTCCAGCCCATCAATAAGAGCTGGATGTTCGACGGCATGTCGAACAAGCGTTGTCGGATCTCTGATTCAGGATCCATGTCGTTAAGCAGCCCCTCCAGGGTCTGCCGGTCCTTCTCCATTTGTGCGAGCTCTTGCTCGACTTTCTTCTGATACCGGCGCTCGTCCCGGCATTGCCTGAGTAACTCTTCCCAGGCTTCCTCCTGTTTGCGGAGGGATTCCTGTTCCAGCTGCCACAGCTGAAACGCACGTTGTCGTTGCTGGAGACGACGCTCCTTGTATTGCGCCTTGCGCCATGTGTAGTAAGCCCGTACGTGGGCGTCGCGCTGCCTATTGTCGACAATAACTGTGGTCGACCGAGTAATTTCTTCTGCGCACTCCTGCGCCCATTCGATTCCAAATCGTTTTCCGACCTGCACGAGAGTGAGGCCGGCGCGGGGGATGATGTAGTTGAAAAATGAAGCCATAGTTGCTTCCCTGATGTCGCCTTAGACCTTTTAAGTAAAAAGGCTGTTGACTCTTCTTCAATACTCGCACGTCCTAATGCGAATATTCTATGATGCGGTCAATAACGCACCCGCACTCAATTCTTGGATTTAGTTCCACCAAATGACCTAATAGCGTGGTGCCTGGGGCTTCACTCGAGTGTCCTCGTGCTCAGATCGTTAGATCTGATACGTAATTGGTATCTTGAGACTGTTCTCCTTGCTACACGGCATGCTACTAGACTGCTTTCGCTCGTTCCTGAGCTTTTCCGAGACAAACGGTTCTGTCTGCTGACCAGTGCCTGCCCGCACTTTCAATCACACAGATCAGATCTCGTCCGAATGTCTTTTGTCGACAGCAACCTTTCGGTAGTAGTCCCTGATGACGATCAAGGAGTCTATCTGTTATCGAAGTCGACGGTGATCCTCGAGAGCGGCTCAGTGGTCATGTGGTGTAATGTGCACCGAGGTCCGCAGGCTTGAGGGAACTCATCGAGGACGCGCACGACAGCGAGCAAGAGATGCCCGAGGTGGTTGTCAACGACGGCGAGAGGTGTGGTAGAGAAGACTCTAGATTATGTTAGGACTAATCCCACACAACCACAGGTCTCACTGAGAGAGAGGGAGAAAGAGTGTATTGCGACACAATAGACCAGTAAGCTGGGTAAGAGCAAACTATCTAGAGTCTTAGGACTCCTACCTACGGATACGCCCTCCTTATATACCTTTGGTCCTGGTCTGTGCGCACAGACTACACTGCCTCCAAGGCTGTGTACGCGCAGCAACGTTCCAGACCCCTCCATAGCCAGACTCGCCCGGACCCCTATGCCTAGACCATCGTACAGCCACCCATGGCTTACCTAACCGGTCCTTCCATAACGGATCCCCCCAAGCCCCTATGCGTATTGGTATCCCTTCAAGCGTCCGTAGGCCTCCAGATAAAATAGGATAAAATATAGAAAAATAAAAGAAAACGTCCAGAGTCGTAACACTCTGGGCGATTTGAGTTCCAATACAAAGATAGGTCTGTCTTCAAGGAGAACCTCAAACATGACAAGGAAATCGGCAGCTTCACACGAATCGGGCATCCACTGAGGAACAACCATAAATTTCGTATCCGGAGGAAAAAGTGTGTTAAGAAGCTTGTTATAGGCGCCGTGGAAGTCTGCCTCAGAGGGGTTTGGGGGAACCTTTTCGAATTGGCGAATGACATAGGAAGACCAAGGCATGGCAGTCTCCGTTGCGATGTGTCACACTTTGGTCACATCTGATTTTTTTCAGGCACAGCCACCGTCGCATTCTCCGCCTCGTAACAAGAATTCACAACACTACCTAGTACAGATCCAAATACTGGTGATGGCCAATATTATTCATTCCGCAAAATCAGGCAGTGACTGGAGTGGCAATGAGTTGATGGCATACAATATAGCCATCATCGCAAAGCCACCACAGCAATTCTTTCTCCAGGGAGGCGACATACCTTTGACAGGCCTGGATCCTGCGCTCGTCACTGCATCGCTCGACGCAGATGATGTGTCAGACGATACTTTCCGTTTCCTTACTTATCTTGACCTCGCCACCAACGCTGGTCAGGAGACAGCAATAGATGACTTCGCTCGTGAGGTTCTCCGAACCCTTGGCTTCGAAGAGCGTGGACTCGCCCTACGCAGCCGACACAATATCCCATTGACGATCTGTGGCGACATTGGCAAAGTCGCGCAGACAGATGTGTGCCTATTGGATCAACGGTCTACGGTCTTACTCGTTCTGCAAGAGGACAAAACAATTTTCAACCCTTCAGACCCTGAAGCACAAGTTATTGCGGAAGCCATCGCAGCCTACCAACACAACAACCTGAAGCGGCAACGCATCGGTCTGCTCCCGCTTGACACAATGACTGTGCCTTGCATCACCATGGTCGGAACTCGCCCCACTTTCTACTTGGTGCCCATCACAAAAGCATTGAGTGATGCAGTCGTCAGCGGTCAATTGCCATCAGTTCGCACTGAGGTCTCGAAATGTGTTACAGTTGCGGGCCACAACCATCGATCAAGTGAAGGCATGGAGAAGCCAGAGTATAGAATGGTTGCCCTTCAGCGTTTTCTGGCATTCAAAGCTTTAGCTAAAAGTCATTGGGAGAAATTCCTTGTTGATTAGTTAAATCTTTCATCACTAGATAAGCGTTGGCTGATGCCAATCGTGGCCTTTCGCAGCTCGCAATTACTATGTGGTAAATGTATGTGTACGTAAACGTTTTTGAGAATGAAAGTTTGCCTGCGCACTCGTCTGAGACTTTTTTAGTGCTCATAGGACAAATTTGAGATGAAGTCATAGGTTGCAAAGCTACAATAATCACCTCGGTTTGACACACATTCATGGCTCCGTATATTGAGCGCAGAAAGATGTCTAAGTTCACTGATCCGATCAGCCAGTGGGAATGGGAATCCTGAGAAATCTGCACAGCGGCTCATCAAGCTTCAAGCTCCCAGCAAAAAACCCGACAGGAAGTATCCACTTGGGTCCGTTTTTTCCACTGGAGGTAACCGCTGAACCCTGCCTGGATCTGTGCAACATCTCGCTTCCTGACATGCCCTTCCCGGTCAGGGTTATGTGTTTCAGCTGAGTTACGGCTCTCTATCTGGAAGTCCAGGATATCTGAAGGAGAGAAGCGCAGAGTATCGATTGCTTGCAGATTCAGCATTGTCGACGGCGCATTACATGGCCTCGATCACTCTTACCAGTACGTGGCTTGACTCACTAATCCGGTCGGTCGACCGTTCACTCATGGATGTTTCAAGGTTCGGTTGCAGCAACCACCAGATAACTGTAACTGGACTGGACCTTTGTTCGGTTGCAACCGAACCGTCGGCTGCAGTTAGGCCAGTTGAGCCTCGGTCATGGTTGCGGTTGCAGCTATTTTCAAAATAGCTGCATCCGGTCACAACCAGTCGTAACCGGTTGTAACCACCCAAGAGAAGGGTCCGTTGAGGAAAGGGCCAAATGAACGCACGGGACTCCTCCCACGCTCGTCGTAGGACGCATCTCGCTTAAAGTGCATTGAGGAGTTCGTCAAAGGGAAGACATGTAGCGAGGGGGGGGGGGGTCATGAACGGGGGGGGCGACTGGATGACCGTTGTTGTGGTCCACCATACCCATGCAGCAGCAGATTGGGAGGGAGTGCTCTACTCGCAGCATGAAACACCGCGGCGGGAATCGACTGGATGCCAAGCGGTTCGAGGTGCTGCATGCGGTCTTCGAGCGTCGCTGTCCGTCCAGCAAACGGCAGCCTCTCTGCAAACCTCTGAAAGCAAAAGAAAAGAAAAGAAAAGAAAAGAAAGAAAAAAAGGACGAACTTTCGAAGGATGTCGTAACGAAAGCATTGAGGTGCTGCTGGCTGGCGGAAAACGAAGGTACTACTAGTGTGAAAATGAGGGCGTGTAGTACTTCGGGAGGCACTCCCGACCGTTGGTCACGGGCGGTTGCAACCAGTTATTACCAGTTGTAACCGGTCCTTGTTTGACCAGTTGTAACCAGTCTTATTGTGTGACAGAACCGCTAGTAACCGGTTGTGTGCGGTTCGGTCAGGTTGCTCGTTCAATGAGCATTGAACCGCAACCGGTTATGGTTGCGCAGTCCGATCGCTATATTCAATGGGCTGCGTGGTATCTGCATGCTGCCAAGTACCTTGGCATCAATACCACCGAGTGCAAGAACTTTACAGTTGTGCTGATGGAAGGCATCAAGTGTCAGGTCTTTGAAATTGATAGTGACTCTGGCTTTGTCAATCTAACTCCTGAAATCACCATCGTTTCACCAAAAATGCACGAGGTTGTTATACAATGGAGACTATGGTGGAGCACTACTTTTTTGTAATATATCTGTAAATTGTACATTTCGCATTCTATCTCCAAAGCATTGTCAATACGATGCCGATGAGTATTCAAACTTTCCTATTCTCGTTTGTTCAGTGGTCATTTGTCTAACGGAATACAAATTGGAGGCTGAATCCATGGAGTATGCTCAATAACGGGAATCTCGTAATCGGGGAAATATTCAGGCGAAAAGGTACCTCTTTCACTGTCATTAAACGCTAAGGCATCCTGATTAGTGTTTAGTACATGGACAAGCAAATCAACTTCTCGTTCCAGAAGGAATCCTTCTGGACTTTTCGCCAATATTTCGTCAAGTCGTTCTTTAGTTAATTTATCTGTGTGTCGGAAGTCAACAAGAGGAACCGTATTTAAAGGCAATGGAAGGATCTCAGGCAGAACGATCGGTTTAAATTCTTGTACTTTCGCATTGGGCATATAAGTCGGTACAGGCCTGACTTTTCTGTGGACAGGTTTATACTTTCTCGCGCCATGTGCCCAATAAACACTTTCGTTTTTCATAACGCGATCCGTCCATGGCTTTGAGTTCTCAGGTGCCGCATATATTGCTTTCATTAAAAGTTCGTCGAATGATTCTGGTGGATTACATTCTGCAAGGGGGTTATCAGCATCGTCAAGAACGTGAAAATTTCTTCCGAGGCATGGAACGGGTGGACCACGGTTGTAGCCATGCTCAAATTGTACACCCGTCTCTAGTTTTCCAAGTTCTCGTTGCTAACGCGCAAAGAAACAGAGGTCGGTGGCCTTCCTCCAGTAACGTCTGATGTGAGAAGCTGCAACACAATCGTCGGAGGCCAGTGATTCTGCGATAGTCCACAAGCATCACCGTTCTTCCATAATTTCATGCTCATTGAACCTTTTCTCGAGTAACAGATACTCGCTGATTCCATTCACCTTCCAGAAACTTCTTCGGAAGGACCTGATCTATCTGTGGTCGAGCTTTGTAATGTGGGGTGATATCACCTGTAGTTACATCTCCACAATAAATGCGGAGTGAAGTGCCAAGCAGACTCAGGCCCCACAAGCAAGGAGCAGGGCAAGTATGTAGCATGATGTCGTATCGGTGTCCTTTGAGATATTGTGACCACTCATATAAAGAGTGCATGATTGCAAGCATCTCTTTATCATATATTTCATAGTTCCTTTCCACTTCATTTAACGCTCTAGAAATAAATGTGACTGGCCTCCATATCCTGTTTTGCTGTTTAGATAAGATTGATCCTAATGCAAAATCCGATGCATCGGTTTCAATTCAAAACTGTCCTCCCTCATCTGGTATTGCTAATACTGCTTCCTCTGCAATTCTTTCTTTCAGCTTTCTCATGGCCTCTACTTGTCGAGGGCCCCATTCCCAGTCCTTTTTCCCAGTTAACAAACCGACAGTAAAAGTTGACAAATCCTAAGAATTGTTGTACTTCTCATTTGTTCTTAAGTTCTGGCCACTCTTTTACTGCTTTTACTTTTGCTGGGTCCATTTGTACTGAATCTTTGGTGATTATCATACCCAAAAATTCAATTTCCGTCTTATCAAAGTAACACTTTTCAGGTTTCAGTGATAATTGATTTTCTTCCAGCTTGGCCAAAATTCGATTTACATGTTTTTTATGTTGTTCTTTTGATTGAGAGAACACCAATATGTCATCCATGTAAATAACCACCCATCCCTCAGTGAGTTCCTACCGGAACAAATCATTCATCATGGTCTGAAATGTAGTGGGAGAATTTGTGAGACCAAAGAACATAACAAGCGGTTCAAACAGCCCTCCCTGTTTAATGGATATATTTTGCAATCTAAAGGGTTTGATCCCGGTATTAATTCAATTGCATGATCTCACGGTTGTCATGGTGGTAATTTGTCAAAGGTAGTTTTTTCAAAGACCTTACGATGTGGAAGATAGTGAGATGGTACAATCTCTTCTAATGAACGCTTAATTTTATTTTGAGAAGCAATTTCCATAGCTTTATATTGAAAAGCTCATAATTGTAATTCCTCTTGTCCAATATGCACTGCTAATAAGCGGTCTCCCTCTTCCCATTCCTTTTGATCAATTTCTTCCTCTGGTTCATTAACCATTGATCCTTTCCAACATGACCCTGGACATTGTGAAAAGTTCAATGATTGGTTTTTCCAGTTGATTTCTGGATTGTGATATTTCAACCAATCATGTCCCAAGAACATATCTGTTTTTCCTAATGCTGAAACTCTGAATTCTAGTGACTCCCAATGGTCTCCAATTTGTAATTTCAATTCCACCATCTCTTCCAGATCTCCTCCTGCATTGCGTGTTCCGTCTGCATTAAAGACTGGAATAGACTTTGGTAGTCTTCGTGTGTTTATTCTGTTTTGTTCAATAAATGTTTTATTTACACACAATGCTGTACATCCCAAGTTGATCAATGCTTTTATCTCAAAGTTTTGTAGCGAGTCCTTGGTTTGTACTATGACTCCTACATCCATCTGTCTTTGTCCTGTTGTCCTCACAAGACGCAGTTTGGTTCTCATGTGGTTTAAATACCACAGTGCATCTTTTTCCGACATCTGATTTAATTCATGAATCAGTGTCTCATCTACTTCCTCTTCTTGGTTTTTCTTAACCCATGTCTTTACATCTTTGATGGCTGTTTCCATCGGTTGATCCCAAATGTGTCTTACCATCCAAGGACTTGACCATGTAGTCAATCTTTGTTTGGTTGCACTTATGGGTGCATTTCTCAGACAATGTACAAGTGAACGACATTCATATAAAACTTCTGGTAATTTTACATGTGAATCCTCATACTTTACAATGTCTGTAACTTGTGAATTGAAACACTTATTCACAAGTTGGTTTGAAAACCAAACTCCTCCACTAACTCCTTCTTTTCCTTGTCTGTCAGATCCCTGACATATTCTCTCGCATTATTCCATCTCTTCTCCACCTGTTTTCCTTTGTCCTTTGGCAGTGCCCCGCAATCTCACTTCATATGTCCAACCTTTCCACAGTTGTAACAGGTGATCAATGCCCGTCGACAATCTACATCCATCGCATTTGGATCTTTCGATGTAGATGCTGTCGCCGGTGAGTTTTGGTTTTGAATTGGTCGATTCTGCTGCCAAGGCTTGTTTTGCCTATTCGGCATATTCTGCGCCGGCCGGTTTCCTCCCTGTGTTGTAGTGTTTTTGGATACAACTGCTGTGCATCCCTCCAACTCTTCTCAATCGCCAATGCCCTATCATACCACTGCTGTAGATCCCCTGTCTGAGATCCGTCAATGCTCCACACTCTGTCCAACATTCCAATTTCTACCACTTGTCGTCCTAACGCTGGGTTGAGACCTTGTCGGAAATGCGTGACTAACGCAATTCCATTGTACCCAGTGAGCATTGCGATGCTCCTAAACTCAATGATGTAGTCCTCGACTTTTCGAGAACCTTGTTTGAGTGAGCTGATTTTTCGCATTGCATTGTCACGGGTTTCAGTTGTCAGGAAGAAATCCTTCATTTTTTCTTTCACATCATCCCAATGATCAAATGGTGGTGGGTTTTGAAATGGTTCCATCGCCCATGTTCCATCTGCTGCCCTAATTCCATTTCAACACTCCACATATTCAACCTTCCTCCCTAATTGTGCCAATAGCATTACCATCTCCAGAAGTGGGTTCTTTCTTTCTATCTCCACCTCGAATTCTGCCTGTTCTGTCGTCTTTGCTGCCGCCCAATTGCCAGCACAATTGTCCACCCCTTTCCTACATCTTTGCAGTGTGATCATCATCTGTTGCTTTGGATCTTTGACTCGCACTAGCTCAAAGTAGTTCTCCATCGACCTCAACCATGCCGCAATTTCCTTTGGGTCTCCTTTGTACACCTCTGGCATTTCCATTTTCAACGTTGGAACGGGATCACGTGGTGGCAGTGTTTAGTTGGTTGATAACGTCAGCCAACGCTCTTCCTTGTTCTGCTTGTTCCACTGGTGTGCGTGCGTTCCATGTGGTTGCGCTTGCCACATGTCCAAAAATGCCTATGGCTACTGTGATGAGCCCCACCATCGCCTGTATGATCGTGTTTGTAATGTCAAACCCGACCAAGTAATGTTGTTGGACCAAATTGGTCCCTCCATACTTCTCCAGAATCTCATCCACTCCTACTCCCATACTACTTCTTTCAACGTGGAATTTCGCCTCCCTTGCATTGAAGGTTACTTTTGCCATGGCATCAGGATCTCTCATGTCCCTTTCATATGCCTCAATTTCTCCCCAGGACGGATTGTAAGGCCATGCAAATGCCCTCCAATACTGTCTTTTGAATAGCTGAAGATAACAGAGGCCTGGTGTCTCTGGTCCTGACCCAGTGAATCCTTTAGGTTGCAACACCTTTTTGCTAGCGTGTTGTACTTGATGATTCCACTTTGTTATGTCAATGTAACTGGGTGGGTGTACTGTCTCCAGTCTCATTCGCATTTCCTCCCTGAGTTCTTCATTGAACCAATCGCCCAATGGTTCGCCAAACCAGTTTGTTGTGAACTGACGTGTAACTTGTCTGCCAGCTCCTTGAAAGTGATTTGATTGAACTGCCTGCGCATATGTCCGTTGTGGATACACAACCTCCTCATCATTCTTGGCTGCGCCAAGAGTGATCTTCTTCCACCAGTAGTCTTCTGCAAACTTATCAACATCTTCCCAGTCATACGTCGATTCTACTTGTATCGTTCTGTTTTCTTCAAGTAGAATTTCGTCTCCTGGGTAGATGTGATATACTCCATTCTTGTCACCATTCTTTAATGTGAATCTAACATGGGGTTTCCTTAAAATATGGGCCCATGACGCAACCTCCACCATGGTTAGTGACCGGTTCTGCTTTATGGATCATATATACCCGCTTTGTCTTATCGTATGGCAAGTATCGTGGTCAGTTTGAACTAGCTTTATATTGCTGCAGCTTCATGATGTTACCGTTCAGCACGTGCATTAATTGGTTCTGTTCTTCCGCTGACAGAACCAACCCCTCATGCTTCAACATTATCACATTCCAACCCTTCATCAAGAGTTGTATGTTTGACAGTGTGTCAAACAGTGCCTTTCAGATTATGGAGCCCGACTCCATGGTGTTCAACAAATCTACCAGCGTCTGATAGTTTAGCGCCTCTTGACGCTCTGCCTCTTCAAGCCGCCTTTGACATTGCAGCTTCTCGTGCTTCTCCTTCATTAGCGCCTGCCATGCTTCCTCCTGCTTGCAGATTGACGCCTCCTCGAGTCGTTCTGCCTCACGCTGAGCTTCACGCTGCAGCCTCCGTTTCTCTCTTTGCTGGTCCTTGCACCAACAATAATAAGCCCTGACATGGGCATCACGTTGTCGCCTGTCCACCACGGTGGCGACCTTCTTTGAAACTTTCTTAACTAGTGTGCATCCTCATGCCCATTCTGCCTCAAAGGCAACTCCAATCTCGGCCAACAACATGTTGGCAAACAGCAACACATAACGGAAGGTTTGTTCCATTGTGACAAGTGGAACGTGTGATGATAATGTGTAGATTAGATTTGCTTATGTAACAAATCCACAGAATGCCTCATGTTAGGCTCGTGTTCTGTAACAAAAATGTTCAATTACTTCTACGTCTCAGCACAGTAGACAGTAATCTGTTCCTCGGCTATATGAGTGACAATCTCAGTTGAGACGATGTTGACAAAGGAGAGTCGTCTGACAATAATGACTTCAGAGGTGTGGTACCCGGGACTTCACTGAGGTGTCCTTGTGCTCAATTCGAAGAATTGATACATGATTGGTATCCTCAGACTGTGCACCCTTGATATACGACACACCAAAGAAGTTGTCTTTGTTGTCGGCCAACAGCAATCAGGCCTGATCTGTACTGGTGCACCTACACCACGTAGAGACGAGGGGTCCTCCTGACTGTTTTATCACCTAGACCAAAAGGTTTTTTGCTTGCCACACTGTGTGGTTTGCTGCCGCTGCCTCTACAGCCAAGGAGCGTTCTCTACCGACACAGCCATTTGTCGCCAAAAGTAAAATGAGTTGATGTTGCCCAAGACGTGGGTGATGTTGATGAAAGAGTGATGAAAGGTTTGCCTTGTGTTACAATGAGCAAGATGTGCTCAAAGTTACAGAGTCAAACAGTGAGGTGAATAGCCTTACAATTATGTTAGAAGGTTGTTCCAACAAAACCTCAAGGTTTGAGAATGAAGACAAGAAGGCACTTAGATGATGTGTGGTACGACACAAACAATTGTAAGGCTAAGGTACACTACCTACTAACCCCTCCTTATATACCTTTTGCCTCATGTACCCCATGAGTCACCCATGTGACTCCCCCCTCATGGCTTTCGATGACTCAGCCATCCTTGCCTTGCTGACCTAACCCTCCTGTGGCTGTGTCCATTATATAATCAAGAAAATAAAGAAATTGAGAAATCATAACACATCAAACAAAGCTTGAAAGAATGGCTTATATCTCAGGAAGTTCTTTGTTTACCAATGGTTGTATGACATCACTGGCATCAGACTTAAAACCCCTCTACAGCTTTTGTTAATAAAACATGTCATGAAAGTGACTTTTGTACCTCAGTATGCTGTGGCTGTGCAAAAAAATGCGAAGTTATGATAGTATTTTGCAATTATCTCAATGAATACTGGGTTTACAGGTGTTTGGTTTTCATATTCAGGGTCAAATTCACTCCCTCTACATTTTTTGTTAATAGGTCATGTGATAATTCTCACTTTTGGACATCATGGGAAATGTGACAGTTATTGTGACAATCAAGTGTGGGAAATGTACATTTGATCTAACTTATGTAATCACTGTATATTCAATCTTATCTACATTACTAAAACTAATCTACCTATGTAATTAATCTCTATATCACATGATCTGGCTTACTAATCAAATTTTGAAGAGGGGGAATGGCAGAAACTGGGTGCTGCCAGCTGTCTTTATATACCTGTCTGGTGTGCACAGGCCATCTGCTGCTGGTCACATGATGACTGTGACAGTCAGAGCTGTGACTCACATGTGATGGCTTCAGCAGTGCCTGGACTCCAGGGACTCCCTGGAATTGCAGGACTAGTCCTTGCAAAATGCATGGAAGTCCAGGCACAGTCCAGGCACATTCCAGGTCCATTTTGGCTGGGTTTCCTGCCAAATCATGATATGTAGAAATGCAAGGACAGTCCAGGCACTGTGCCTGGACTCCACATGGACTCCATGAGGAACATGTGGGGGAGTGTAAAGACCTCATTTTACATGAGTTACAGACATCATCCAAATAAGGGAACAGAGATTAACACTGGCCACACTACAGTAGAAGCAGTCACGCAATTCACAGGAAGACAAGCTGAGGTTTAGAACCAGGCTAGAAACACTCTCAAGAAAGCACAGGAGGCAATGGCATTACAGTATGATAAACAAAAAAGAACATCTATATCCTACAAGAAAGATGACTTAGTTTATATAAATGCTGAGCATTTACCAACTGTTTGTACAACCAAAAAGCTAGGAGAGAGGTTTTTAGGACCCTATAAAATCCTCAAAAAAGTAAGACCAGTGGCTTACTGAATTCTCATCCCTGCATCCTGGAAAGTGTACAACATTTTCAACAAGTCACTCTTAAAACCATATCATGCACCTTCTTTTCCAATACAGGGCATCCTTCCTTGTGGTTGCTGTGCATGAAAAAATATGTTTTTGAGTGAGCCTATCTTGACTCTACAGGCAAGCCCATTTTCATCAGGATTGATAGACATGTCTGGCCATAGTTAAGCATAGGATTGAAGTATATCTTGCCTTGAACAGTTCTCCAAGTGGCTGTTCCCAATTTCCTAACCTCTCCAATCCCCTCCTATCAAAGGCCATTTTCCATAAGCCTCTGACCACAACACTGAGAACATTTAGGTTCAGCTGCCTTTTCCAGCTGCTGCAGGTATTGACCATCTGCATCTGACTGGTATTTGTTCATCTCACCCATTCTGTTGTAAGGTCTATCACTTCTTGTATTGTAGCAGGATATCAGGACTACCCTTGCCGTGACGGCTTAGGGCCCCAACAGAAGACTGAGTAGAGAGGAGGGGATGAGAGTAGGGACGAAACCCGAGAGAACTCGACTGAGGACTCTGGGTGCTAGTTGCATGGTTTATATACAATACAGGCTGGTCTGTGCGCTAACCCCTACAACCCTAAAGGCTGTAGAACCCTACGCTAATAATAGTCCTGTATGAGTAAGACTGCTGCGCATCGACTGCGGATTAGTCAGCAGGTGTGAGTTATCGGTCCGGTAGTCCGTAATCTAATCTAATCGTTATCTAATCTAATCTAATCTTAGCGCTGACTAGATAAGATAGACACTGACTTAGCTAAGTGTTTGGCTACCCTACATGTAAAATACAAAGGAAAATGAATATAAATGACTTAGAAATTTGAGCGTTTGATATGAGTCATGACAGTACCCCCTTTTTAGGATTCGGCTTCCTAGACGAACTAAAAATCTTCAAAGGATAAATGTCCTCCTTTATTTTCGCACTTCCAACGCATGTAGACTTGCCAAGCCCAGAAGGCTTTTGGCGGGAATTTCCATGGGTCTCTACCCATTTCGTATTGTTCGATCCATACTTCGACAGATCATTCCATGGTGATGATGGGATGGGGAGGGTGGCGTGGTGCTGGTTTAGGTGGTTCGGGAAAGATGCAGCGGGATGATTGTTCACAACAATGGCCAACATTTGAATGACCACCAATAGTGAGGATTGTTTGTTTTGATTGTTTGTTGTTGCGACGGTTTTTGCCCATTTTTGAACTATATGTGGCAAAATACAAATGCGTGGTGTCTGTGTGTTTGGTCTGAAAGACTTTTCGCAACAAAATGAAGCAGTTTAAGGCCCTACTCCAGGGCCAATCCTTTTAGTTTTTTAAGCATCCGTTGCAATCGCATGGACCATCATGATCTGATGGTTCATTTAGCTGTTTTATCAGTGATTGACCCTTCCATTTTTGCCAGTTTTTCTCCCATGTTGCAGTTTCTGCTACTGCATTAACATCAATTCTGGAAATGGCGTTTCCAGGAAATTCCGTGTAGTTTTTGTATTTTCGGAAGCTTAATCCGTTAAAGATTGTTTTATCAATAACTCGTATTGCTCCAGGGTGTTTATCGTAGAAATGCTTTATCTTTCTTTTTGCATTTCCTAAATGTTCTTTTGGCTCCCACAAATTGTGTTCTGCTGTGTATCCCTTCCATTTAACAAGATATTCCATCTTGTTTCTTTTCAACTGTACATCGAGGATTTCTTCTACCTCGAATTCTTCTTCTCCGTCAATCTCTACTGGCGGTGGAGCAGCCATTCTTTGTCCTTTCATTGGTTTAACGTAAGGACGAATTCTGGAAACATTCACAACAGGATGAATTTGTTGTGAGAAAGGTAGACTTAATTCTACCGCATTTGACGAAATGATCCTTTTGATTGGATAAGGACCAATCCATCATTCTGCCAATTTTCTAGTGGGTCGACCAGATAAGGAGAGATCTTTGGTTGACAACCAAACTCGATCTCCTTCTTTGTATTCTGGCGCTTCAGAACGTCGTCTATCTGTGTATAGTTTCATGTCATCCTGCGATTTGTTCAACACTGACTGCACTTCTTCATGAATTTCCTTCATTTTTTGCGCAAAGTCTGCTGCTGCTGGATGACTTCCTTCCTTTCTGGGTTCAATACCCATTCTCGGGTGTTTTCTGTAATTTACAAAAAATGGTGTATGTTTTGTTGATGCCTGAATTTTGTTATTGTAACTAAATTCGGCAATAGCCAACCATCCCGACCAATCTTCTTGTCGGTGATCTACGAAAATCCTCAGGAACTGTTCCAAGTCCTGATTCATTCGTTCTGTTTGTCCATCCGTTTGTGGATGGAAAGCTGTAGACAAATCTGTCGAAATGCCTAACATTGAGTTCAGTTCTTTCATCATTTGTGCAGCGAACTGAGGGCCTCTGTCTGAAATAATTGATTCAGGAAGACCATGGAGTTTCCATATATGGTCCCTGAATAACGTTGCCAGTCCCTGTGCTGACGTTTCTTTGGATGTTGGGATAAAATGTGCCATTTTTGACATTCTATCACAGACTACCAAAATTGCATTGTACCCATGCGATTCTGGCAACTTTGTTATGAAGTCTGCTGATATATGCATCCATGGCTTTGATGGTGCTGAATTGGGCATCTACTTTCCTGCTGGTGGCTCTGGAAAGTTTTTGCTTCTTTGACACTTGTCACATCCAGCAACATATTTTTTAACAAATTTGGTGACGCCTGGCCACCAGTAATTTCTTGTGACGAGTTCAACCATCTTCCATTGTCCTCCATGTCCTGCTATGGGTGTATCATGATGGAGTCTGACTATCTCCATTCGTAATTTGTTATTTTTTGGGACATAGACCTTTCCTTGCCAGAGGATAAGTCCTTGTTCCATTTGCCATTCTCCTGCATTGAGTCATCTAACTCCTGCCTTTTTCATGGCTTCCACTGCTTTCACAACTTCCTCATCCTTTTCTTCTGATTTTCGAATTTTATTTAAAATTTCCTTTTCCAATGCATTAACCAGCACATGTCCTTGTTGGAGTGCTGCAATTTGGAAAAACTCTGGTTTTAACAAGGTGACTTCCTTGTTATCATCTTCTACCCCCTTTTTATGGTCTGGCCTCCTGGACAGAGAATCGGCCTTTCCCATAGTTATTCCTGCTTTATGAATTAATTTGAAATTAAATCTACTGAGGTATAGTGCCCAGCGTGCTTGTTGTCTATTCAATTTCTTTGCATTCATAAAGTATTCAAGATTCTTATGATCTGTCCAGATCTCGAATTCTTGCCTTGCTCCTTCCAAATAATGTCTCCAGGCTTCGAGACATCTGATAATGCCCAACATTTCCTTATCGTGGACATCATAATTCCTCTCTGTTTCGTTAAGGGATTTGGAGAGGTATGCTACTGGTCTCCATTTGTTGTCATCACATTCCATTGATAACACTCCTCCCGTTGCGTAATCAGAGGCATCAGACTCTATTCTGAATTTCTTGTCGGAATCTGGAGCGACAAGAAGGGGCTGTTCCGTAAATGTTTTTTTTAAAGTTTTAAACGCTTTTTCTTCCTCCTCCTTCCATTCCCATGTTTTGTCTTTTCTGACCAGATTGTGTAATGGTCGTGCAATTTTGGCAAAGTCTTGGACAAATCTTCTGTAATAATTTGCCAATCCTAAGAAACGTTGTACATCTTTAACACAGCCAGGTGTGGGCCAGTTAAGGATTGCATCAACTTTCTTTGGGTCCATTTTAATTCCATTAGGACCAATGATGACCCCTAGGAATTCTACTTCCTGCACGTTCCATATGCATTTTTCTGGTTTGACGTAAAGATCATTTTCTTCCAAACGCCGGAGAACTTCGAGCACTATTTTGTTATGCTCTTTTTCGGTTTTTGTATAAATTAGGATGTCATCAATGTACACAATGACTTTTCCTTCATTTATCATATCCCGAAATATGTCATTCATCATGGCTTGGAAGGTTGCTGGAGAATTAGTAAGTCCGAAATACATTACTACTGGTTCAAAAGAACCTTCTGGTGTAGTAAAGGCGGCCTTCCATTCATCTCCTTCCTTGATCCGTACGTTGTTATAACCCCACCTAAGGTCTAGCCTGGTGAAGTGTTTGGCTTGTCCTGCTCGATCCACAAGCTCCGATATCAACAGTAATGGATAGTTATTTTTAACTGTCCACTCGTTTAGGTAACAGTAATCCTGTACCATTCTCTTTTTCCCATCTTTTTTCTTTACAAAGAACACCAGCAATGTTTGTGGTGATTTCGAAGGTCGTATGTACCCCTTTTTTAATTGATCATCGACAAAGTCCCTGACTTTGCCGAGTTCATCTGGTGATAAAGGATACACCTTTCCTTTTTGAGGTTGATAACCTTCTTTGAGATCAATAGCGTGATCCCAAGGTTTTCTAACCAGCATTCTTTCCGATGCAGTTTTTTCGAACAAGTGTATGTACTTGTGATACTGCAATGGTACTAGATCTTTAGGCTCTGCCTTTTTTAGTTCCCTGATCCATCTAGGATCACTCGATTTATTTTTTAAGGGAAGGAATTCGTATTTCTTTCCTTCCCTGTATAATTTCGGATGTTTCCATTGATTGAGGAAATCCAAATCCAATTCTTCCCTTTCTTTTTGTTCTAACCAATGCGCAAAGTCCAACTCGCATTCTTTTTCCCAAATATACATGTTGGACTCCCAATGCTCTGCTGCTTTAGTTTTCTTTTGTCTCTCCGCTGTCCACTCCTTCTGTTTATATCCACATGATTGTGGACAACGTGTTAACTTTATTTCTCCGGTGATCCAGTTAACATCCGGATTATGTTTTCATAACCAAGTTGAACCTATGATTACATTAATCTTTCCTAACTCGCAAATTTCAAAGGTGGCGTGTTCTTGATGTCCCCTATAACTCATGATCAGATCTACTTCATGAGTAATCATACCTCCTTCATTGTTAGATCCATCTATGTTTCTAACTTGAATGGGTCAATCCAAAGGGATTAATCTAAAACCTTTTTCTTTAGCAAAGTTGGCGTTCATAAACAAACCTGTTGCTCCTGAATCAAGCAACGCCAGTTCGGTTGTTTGGTCGTGTGTGTCCAAAGTTTCCAAACCTATGTCCATTAGTATCTCGTCTTTCTGACCAATAGAGTGTACAAGAAATTCTTTTTGTCCCTTTTTTAATATTCTTTTTTTGGTTAAGGACGAATTAAGCACAGGTCTAACCGCCCTGCCGCGCTCCTGTGCTTTGGCACCAGAGACCGCGTCCTGCGGAGTGGTCCTGGAGACTGTTGAAGTCTCTAGGTCTACTATGGTACCTGCCAAGTCCATTTCCGTACCTAAAAGAGAATATCTATTTTGAGAGTTCAGTACGGGACCTACTGACTCTCGTCGTCTTTTAACTCTTCACCTTTTGCGAAGATTTCATCGAAGGACATGGTTTGGATGTCCAAACCTGAATGGCAATTTCTTGCAATGTGTCCGATTCTTCCACATTTGTAGCAGTGCATCGGTGGGCGCTGTGTTCTGTCAACGTCCATGGCATTCGGGTCTTGCGGCCAAGTTGCCGTATTACTACTCAAGGAGGCTCCAGCTCCCAATCGGTTCTGGTTCGCTGATCCCGCATTAAATTTCCAGCGGGGTTTAGGCTGGCCAGTTCCTACCAGCTTCACCGTGTCCGGGCCTTTGGATCCTTCACTCCTCTTAGTGGAGTTACTGTTCCTCGAGGAGTAGTACTGCTCCTCAGCTTTAGCTTGTCTCCATTGTTGGTTGAGACGGACCGATCTCCTGTACCATTCGTCGATGGTTTCGGGTACTTCATCAGCCTCCATTATCCTTTTTCGGAGACCGGCATTCAAACTTCTTTTGAACTCTTCGATAAGAGCTCGTCCCTCGTAACCCGTTCCTCGAGCTACTTTTTTAAACTTCTGCACGTGTTCTTCACACGTGTGTGTGCCTTGTGTCATTGTGCGCAACTCTGATATTTTTGATGACTGCTCGTCAGTGTCACCAAAATCCCTACGGATCTGCCGATATAATTGTTCCACCATATCAGGAACTGATTGATGCTCTTTGGCAATTAAGTCCAATAGATTGTCTCGCCAATCGACTGCGAAACCATCTGACATATATGACAAGACCAATAAGATCTTGTCCTCTTCTTCGGCATTTGCCATTTTCAGCTGTATGTACAGCCGACAGGCATTGATAAAGTTCGTGACGTCGGACATTTTGCCCGAGAACACCAGGGGCTTGGCGACATCAATTTTTGATCCGCCGTTTCCTCCTGAGGGTGAGGGAATATTGAATACCGTCCCTTCCGGTATATTGATGATGGGGGCCAGGGCGGCCGGTGGAGCCATTGCTGCCTGCTGTGCTGCGGCGGCATTGTTGGCTTGGAGCGTCTGTAGTTGCTCCTGAAGTTGTTGTATTGTATTTTCCTGATGATTCAGGATTTCCAATAATTGTGCGGATGTCAGATCTTGTTCGACTGGATCTGCCATCGTAGGATAAACGAGTGGTGGTGTAAATGGGGAAAGAGATCTCAAGGGCTGTGATGCTGATGGAGATCTAAAAGGTGGTGGAGGTGGTGAGAAAGGTGGTGCGACTTCTCTGATGTAATCTGCGTCGGAGTTGAAAAGGTTTTCGATATGGATAGTCGCGGGGTTCGGGTGGATGATCTGGAATGGTGCTGGTTCCCACTGATGTGGTTCTTCGGTGACCAAAGGGGTGGATGATGATGATGATGATGATGATCCGCTCTCAGATGATGATGAGAATGGATCCCCTTGTGGATCAGTCTGATAACTGTTATCATTTGGGTCAAGATCCCCAAATACTTCGTTCCAAAAGTTGTCTATTTTGTCCTCTGTAAGACCGTGTCGCCTAAGAATAGCCCATAGTTCCGAATCTTCAATTGTACATAAAGTGAGGAAGGGGTTAACCTGTCACTTGTTTGGGATGTGCAGTTAGGGTCCTCAACCCTCACCCTGCAGTACAATATAGGTACAGTATTTTACATGGATTTGGTATTCAAAATAAGAGCTATACTAATCTGGGTCCAAACGGTTGTCCAGATAGCACTGTACTCCTAATGAGTACGGCCTTTCTCAAGAGCGCGTGACCAAGCGGCAGCTACTCTCAAGGATTACGAAATAATGGGTACAAAGTATATATGATATAGCCTTCAAGGGCCTAGACCAGGGCAATTTAACGCGTGTAGGGGCTGGTGAGGCTGGTCCCACAAAACGAGTGACGTATTGTGTCACTACCTCGGCACTGGTATCCTGTGCACAGGTAACCCTATAAACCGGGTTAGGTTCTTCGGTTTGCGTAGACCGGGAACGTAAGATGAAGCTTTTATGGATGCTTCAAAGAACCAGGGGTGACGGTTTTATTGTCCGACAACAAATAAATGCTTCTAAGTCTGTGGAAGACTATATGTGGATCCCCCAGATATCAACCCCTTAGCCCAAGGGTCCGGGCGCGAGCATGATGCTCAAGTAGAAGCGTGGGGCAGTAAGCGTGTAAAGTAGTCGAGTTCTACTATCAGGACTACCCTTGCCATGACGGCTTAGGGCCCCAACAGAAGACTGAGTAGAGAGGAGGGGATGAGAGTAGGGACGAAACCCGAGAGAACTCGACTGAGGACTCTGGGTGCTAGTTGCATGGTTTATATACAATACAGGCTGGTCTGTGCGCTAACCCCTACAACCCTAAAGGCTGTAGAACCCTACGCTAATAATAGTCCTGTATGAGTAAGACTGCTGCGCATCGACTGCGGATTAGTCAGCAGGCATGAGTCATTGGTCTGGTAGTCCGTAATCTAATCTAATCGTTATCTAATCTAATCTAATCTTAGCGCTGACTAGATAAGATAGACGCCGACTTAGCTAAGTGTTTGGCTACCCTACGTAAAATACAAAGGAAAATGAATATAAATGACTTAGAAATTTGAGCGTTTGATACAAGTCATGACACAGGAAAGATCTTTTTCTTTATCTGCCAGGGCTGTTGGGAAGTGCTGGCCCTTGTTCCTGTGATCTGCTCCTCTTCACTTTCCTCAGAAGTGACAGATGATAATGGAGACAATACAATCCTGACAGCAGGCCTGGCCCTTGTTCTTTGGGAAGGGGTAGGGGTAGGGGGCCTAGTCTCATCACTGAGGTTCCCCATAGTAACATCTTCATTTTCCTGAAATCCCAGTGAGTGGTGAAGATTTTTGCAGGCATTAACACTCACTTCTCTTTGCTGTTCAAGTGAGAACCCACCTGCAACCTCTTGAGTAAGAGTGAGCATCATAACATCTTCCTTTACCTCTTCCTCCTCTTCCTCCTCTTCATCTTCCTTCTCTTCCTCCTCCTCCTCCTCCTCCTCTTCCTCCTCCCCCCCTTCCTCCTCCTGCTGTTCAGCTGTGCTTCCTTAGCCACTTCTTTCCTAGCTTGACTTTCCAGAGCTCCCTGTCCCTCCTCACCCTCAATCATATCTTCCCCACCTTTTACATCATGCCCACCTAAATTCTTGAACTGTGGCTTTTTAGGTGATTTTGCTTCCACAATGGAATCCAAAATTTTAGGCCAGCCAGAAGGGAGGTCTTTACACTCTCCCATGTCATTCCTGAGGAGTCCCTGGAGTCCAGGGGGAGTCCACAGGAACTCCTTGCAAATCTCACAGCCCCAAAATGTCAATGAAATGGCTGATGGACTCCCACTGAACTCCCACTGAACTCCCTATGGACTCCTCCTAGAGGACCAAGTCAACAACATCAATCAAGAGCCCAAAAAGGGACCAGAAGAAGGCAAAGAAGGACAGAGATGCACAGAGACAGTCTGCCATCTCCTCTTTGTTTTGAGCTGGGACTAACAAAAGTGCTAGAAAAACATCTGCAGCACATGCAAAGGAGGATAAAGAAGCTAGTAATTCAGCTAGCACAGACAGTCCCACCCCATACATTTCTTTTCATCATCTGTCATTTTTACTCACCAAAATCCACTCAATACCACCCTATCCATCTCACAGCGCCCATCCAAAAACCCCCTGCACCCATTCATGCCCATCTGAAACCATTCACACCCATCTGAAACCATTCACGCCCATCTGAAACCATTCATGCCTGTCCAAAATCATTCATGCCCATCCAAACATCCGCAAATGTGCATACTCACTCAATCCACCTCACAGCACCCATCCAAAATCCCCCTGCACCTGTTCATGCCCATCCAAACTCGTTTGCACTCAACCAAAACCATTTGCACCCATCCAAAACCATTCGCACCCATCTGAAACAATTCATACCCATCTGAAACCATTCACGCCCATCCAAACATCCGCAAATGTGCATACCCACTCAATCCATCTCATGGCACTGACCCAAAACCCCCCTGCACCTGTTCATGCCCATCCAAACCCATTCACACTCAACCAAAACCATTTGCGCCTGTCTAAAACCATTTGCACCCATCCGAAAACCTGCACACCCATCCAAAAACCCCCTACACCCATCCAAAAACCCCTGCACCCATTTGAAAACCTGCACACCCATCTGAAACCCCCCTGCACCCATCTGAAAACCCCCCGCCCATCTGAAAACCCCCCTGCACCCATCCAAAACCATTTACGCCCACCTACAAAAGCATACACACACTCAATACCCTCTCCATCTCATCATTTGGTCTCTACACTGCCTGTGGTCTTGTATAGTGCTGAGAAATTGCTTTCTGAAAGTGGTGTGCCAATTGCGCCACCTGCATGCATGCAAGCTTTGGGAATCATATTTGAACCATCAACAATATCTGAGCAATCTACATGTGTTAGAGAGCAAGAACAGGATGATACTACCTCGAGTAAGTAAATATACATTATTTGGTTAAAAATCATTCATCTATGGTCTCTTTAGGTGATAGCGAATCTAACAGTGAGCCAGATGACATGCATGGGGAAGGAGAACAGGAAAGATTGAATGAAGGAGAGGAAGAAGAGGAAGAGGACTTGAATATAAAAGAAAATGAGCTATCCAACAAGGTGTGCCCCCTTATACTTTCTTCTGAGCTACTATTAAAGGGTCACAGAATCAAGAACAATTAGAAATTGTTGACATTGAAGCAATCAGCATTATTGATCAGGTCAATATTTAATTGTTTGTCACATTTCCAAACAGTAACTAAATTGCTTAACAAAGGGGCCTGTGACTGGTCCTCCTGGCAATCTCTTTGACAAAGATGAAGATAAGAGTAAGTCAATGGTTACCACCTTAATCAAAGACAACCTGACACAGTTAAGCCATGGGTTCCCCTCCTCCACCTGAGGGTGCATCTCAAACCAAAGATGGTTTTATGAGAGGGAAGGCATTTGGAAATGTCTTCAATTATGGTGACTCCCAGGACCTGACCTTGCAGCCTGTGTTTGGGAAAGGGATAGTAAAAGTCTACACTGCCTTGACAGAAAATCCTGGTGAGGCTAAGCCATTGATGATCCTGAAAACAGAGGTCTCTGCAAATCTAGGGCCAGTTTTAGCCAAACTGGCAAGGTGCTACCATCCAATTAAAGGTAATAAATTTCTTGTGTCCAAAATGATGCCAACATATCTTCAGATGAAAATCAAACCATTTATGTGTTTGAACATGGCTTTTGGAGTATCAAGGGTCCTTTCACTGAAGCAATAGTTGAGAATGAAGAGATTGACTGGCATCCAGGTGATGGAATTGCTACATTATCCATCTGTGCAGTGAGTGCAATGTCTCAGACCAGTAACATAGGCTGAAGGACAAATAGGAGCAGAGAATTTCCAGGCCAGCTGCCATGGCTACACCTGCACCAGTGAGCATGCCTGCAAAACAGACAGAGAATCACTCCAAGAATGAGCTGATTGCCTTACTCAATATTCCTGAGCAACTCAGGACTGATGTGAAGAACTCAAGTCTTAGGGATTACTATGCCAGATATATTGCTTAGGAGCTATACAGGCCTTGAATGAGAAAGTAAAGGCTGGAGCTTGGCCTGGAAAGAGGCCCACCAATATCACTGTCATTGAGCTCTTTGTTTCCAAGACCACTTGGTTCACTTATATGAAGCCTGCATTTGGTGACATCAATGAGTATACCTTGATCAAAGAATGGTTGGAAGGGCATTAAAGATGAGAAGGAGAGGAGGGTGAACAAAGGCAAGAAGAAGAATGAGAAGGACAAGGGAAAGGAGAAGGAAAAGGAAAAGGATCAAGACACCTCTGGCTCTAAGAAGGTCAAGAAAAAGGCCAAGTAAGCCATACATCATGTACACTTAGTAACACTGCTTGAATGTGAATCAGTTCTGTGATATTTTATTATCTAGATCAGTTCCCAATTTGGTTGATGACATTCATGATCATCATGTGCTTTGTTCCTGCTGCTGTTGCCAAAGAAGTGAAACCATTCCCTGACATCCCATTCAAAGTGTTTAGCAAGTTTGTAGATGATCACTTCAGTTCAACTGTGACTCTGCCAATTGTGTTGATGACTCTGCTTACTGTCATTGAGAACACTGATTTGTTAAGTCTTCATTTCTACCAGAGGAGTCAGGCAAAAGGGACAGTAGCAACTGGCTGGATCAGGTGTATGGCACAGGCAATAAATGACAAACTTGGGGCAAACACCCAATTGCTGAAAGAGTCTGACTTAAATCCTGATATGACTGACACCCAAATATCCATTAACCTTGGCCTCAAACTTGAAGCAATGGCAAGGTTATTTGGATTATATCCATACAGAGATGCAAGGAAATTCAAGGGTAAATTGAAATCTGTTTCACAAAAAGAAATACAACCTGTACACATTATTTGTCCAAGATTGGCTAGATGCCAAGAACTTTCTTGCCATAAGCAGGCTTTATTTCAGTGGTCCAGACAAAGGGACATTCCACTTGTCCAGCTTATCAAGAATTTTGTGACATATGAGAATGTGCCTGTCCTCTCAGGACATTGCAAAGAATGCAATTCAATTTATTATGCAGATCATGAAAGAGTATATGATAAAAGGGCTAACAGGCATGATAAGGTGTATCTGAATGCTGCCAAGTATATCAAGATTGGCCAGAATATGTGGGCAGACCGAAGTTTTACATCATCTGTGCTAAGTGGGATATATACCTTCCATGCATCAGCAGCTGCTTATGCAGATTTCTGCACTGATGTCCTAAATCCAGTAGGGAAGATAACAAGGCGTCAAGTCTGGCAAGCATTTGTCCAAGAATCTATAAGATTTATAGCTATGGACTCAAATACAAATTTTAGAACATAGGATGGTCTTCCAATTGATGAGTTAACATATTCTTGGAGAAAATGGCATTGTAAGGGCTGCTGAGGAACATTCTTGCGCAGAATGTACCCATAAACACAAGTCACAAGCTGACATAATTGATGACAATGATGGAGACCAGCAAGAAGATGAGTGCATGGACTTGGATTATGCACCTGTGAAAATGGTTGTTATGGATGGCATAGTCATGGGCCATACACATTGTGCCTATAGCAGTTGCACCAATGACTTACAAAATGCACAAGGTGGAATATACTGTGAATTGCATGAAAATCAATATGGTGGCCTATGTCACATCCCAAGCTGCCTGAATTTCAAGATAGAAGTATCAGGACTACCCTTGACGTGACGTCTTAGGGCCCCAACAGCAGACTGAGAAGAGAGAGGAGGGAGGGTAGAGTGAAACCTGAGAGAACTCGACTGAGGACTCTGGGTGTTCGTTGCTCAGTATATATACAATACAGGCTGGTCTGTGCGCTAACCCCTACAACCCTAAAGGCTGTAGAACCCTACGCTAATAATAGTCCTGTATGAGTAAGACTGCTGCGCATCGACTGCGGATTAGTCAGCAGGTATGAGTCATCGGTCCGGTAGTCCGTAATCTAATCTAATCGTTATCTAATCTAATCTAATCTTAGCGCTGACTAGATAAGATAGACGCCGACTTAGCTAAGTGTTTGGCTACCAACTACAAAGAATACAAAGGAAAATGAATATAAAATGACTTAGAAATTGGAGCGTTCGATACGAGTCATGACAAGAAGGTACTCAGGCTTGTCAAGAGCACCAAGCACTTTGGAGGCAATACCTTGTGCATCATAGACAACACTCCCTGGGTGGGTACAGGAGAGCATTTAGAAGGCCAGATGAAACATGGCCTTGTGTTCATGATGTACAGCCACATGACAGTGAGAATGAAATTAGGCAAAGAAACAAACATTTCACTCCACCAAGGTTCTACTGTGTTGAAACCTTATGTGCACCATGTGGAGTTGTCATAGCTTGGGCCAAGTTTGCAAAATCAGAATCCCCTGCAAATATCTTGCAATTCTTGCAGAGTGTTTATCCCACTGCAGAATCTAGGCCTGATTATGTGTGCATTGACAAAGCTTGTATGGTTCTTTGCTCTTGTGTTGCAAATGGCAGTTGGCAGGAATGGAAAAACACAACAAAGTTCATTGTTGATTCATATCACTACATCAACCATAAGGCCAATGATAATTTGTGCCGAACCTGGTGTAATCCCGCTCCTGAAGATGGCTCTGCACCCAACTTAGTTATTGCAGGGCAGAATGCTCAAGGACAACTACATTATAAGCATGCATTTAACACACAGGCATGTGAGCAATTGAATGCCTGGCTGGGAGGATTTGAACAAATACTGAAGAGAATGACTTCTGGAAATTTCAACTGGTTTTTACACACTATGCTCTCTTACCATACAAAGCATGTGATTCATAGACAGTCATTACAGAGAAAGGCTGGGGGTAATGATGATATTGGTGCTGGTAGTGCTGATGAAGATGGTGGTGGTGATATCATATAGACAATATGTACTTTAGTGTATTACAATAACACTTGTTTTTTACTCATAGATACCAGGCAATTATCTGACAGGGGCCTGAATATTGCACAGACTCCTTGTAGACTCCTTGTGAACTCCTTGTAAACTCCTTGCATCAAGTCATTTCTGTGCCTCAAGGAGTGAGCAGGGAGTGAGCAGGGACTCTAGGAGGACTCCTGATGACCACTCTTATGTTTTTATCCAAAATGCAAGGAATCCATAGGGACTCCTCTGGACTCCTCAGGAGTCCAGTGGGAAGTGTAAGGGAGTGTAAAGTGTTGCCAGAAGGGCATTCTTCAAGCAAAAATAGAGTTTCTTGGACAGAACAAGGTACCATGATTTTGTCATCTTGTTATAATAATTGTTAGCATGTATTATTATGTGTGGAAACAATTTACCCTGCTTAAACCATTTGTCCTCAGACTCTGACAATCTCACCACATTTTCCTTTGCAAATTCCATCAACAGCTGCATCTCATCCTCATCCTCACCCCTTGCAAGTGAAAAGATGGCCTTCCACAAGGCCTTCTCCATCCTTTCCATAGATTGGGGCCTTTGGTTCCCTATACATTGCCAAATCTATGTCACAAATTGAAAAGTGGTTTCATATGATTGAAATCCTGCAACTCACCCCAATGAAAGATGCCCTGTGGAAGTCCTTCATGTGCCATTGGATGCCACAAAGGAGGGCCAGAGGAGAAAGACCTAATGAGAGGAATAGAGGGACACATAACTGGGATTCATCTTTCTTGTCCACCTCACTAGGGACAATTAGATCATTGTGCCCCTACACAGCTATAAGTACAGTGTTTGCCAGAGATGATGATTGGACTCACTTCAAGAAGGCATCTAATGTGATATGCTGCCAGCAGCATATTTTGACAAATGCTGATGATGGCAGCTTTATCAGACAAAGCATGGAACTTGCCCCATAGCTTGTTACAGACAATGCCCTCATCATGGTTCATTCTAAGTCAACAGTGATAAGCAGAGTCTCAGTCTGCTCCCAGTCACTGGACAAAGGGTTTGGTCACTAAGTCAAAAAATGACAAAGGTCCAAAGAATGATGAGAGAGAAGAGCATTGAGATCAATTGAGGTTGAGAGCAAAACTTGTCTAAGTTGGAACTGAGGTTACTCTACAGTACATGGGTTTATATATGCTTAGAGGACAATGGAAAGTATAAAACGGAATAAGGCTGTAGCTACCTGAGAAATGAAATGTGAAGGTAACTATGAAAGGAGATAGTGTCCAGGCTGTACAATGCACAGTCAATGAGTATTAATGATAGATATGAAATGGTCCACTGAGACAGAAAGATGAAACAAAAAGAGAACTGTAACATTACCCCCTTTGTATGTGAGAAGTCACCAACTTCTACCATGAATTTGTCCAGCTGTGGTCCTGTCTCAATTCCAACCATTTGATAATATTTTTGACATTCCTTTCTGCAGTCTCCATTCACCATTGTACTGTTTGAATGGCTTGCTGTAGTTATTTCACTTGGACAAGCATAGTGTCTTGTTCATTGTATGTGAGCAAGTGGGGATTGGTAGTAAGGGTGAGAGCAGTGACAAAATTGAGTGGTTCAGAAAACATGTTGAAGTAAGTGATGAGGGTGGCTAGGTTCTCACCAACGGTGTCAAGCATGGTGGTTGGACAATGGGGATATGAGTAGGGGAGGCAGGGGTGGTGGCTGTCTTGGTGAGTTCTTCAGGATGCTTGTGGAGAGCGGGAAGGTTGGTAAAATTCAAAATTGTTGAGGGTAGTGGTGGTGGTGATGAAGACCTCAAGGGGGAGGTTGTTACAGTTTCCTCTTTGTTTCAGTCTCCTGTCTCAGCAGACTGTTTCATATTCATCATTTCTCCTTACTGTGCATTGTACAGCTTGGATGCTATCTCCTTTCATAGCTACCTTCACATTTCCTTTCTTAGGTAGTCATTGCTTCATTCCCTTTATGGTTTCCTTTGTTCTCTAATTGTATATAAACCCCATGTACTGTAGAGTAACTCCAGTTCCAACTCAGATGAGTTTTGCTCTCAACATTGCTTGACCTTGATGCTCTCTTTTCTCATCACTCTCCAGACCTTTGTCATCATTTGACTTAGCATCTACACTCTTTGTCCAGTGGCTGGGAGCAGACCGAGACTCTGCTTGTTGCTGTTAACTTAGAACAAACCATGACAAGGGCATTGTCCGTAACACAAGTTGGAACTCAGGAACCACTCAGTGCATCATCACTAGCCAGACACCATTGATACCAGAACCTCTCAGATTAGGCCACCAAATGACTCTGTTTGTTACAGACAGAAATACTACCTTAATTGAAGAGAAGTCTACTTTTCTATGACAAACAAGGAGTGGCATTACATCTCAGGAACAAGAAAGAAGAACCAACTGGTTCCAGATTAATGTTTCAAAGGGGAATACCAGGAAGGAGACCCCAACAACAAATTGCCAGGAGAAACTTGGATTCACTGGTACAACAAAATGAACAACAAAGAAAATCAGTTATTCCTACCCCCAAACACCGAACCAGAACTCACTTGGTGGCACGAATTTCGAGTTAATGAAGAACTAAAAGATTACTCCTTCTTTGCATTTGATAAACAGACAGTCACCAGGTGGAATGAATACAGAGAAAAACAACAGATCGAGATAGATCTAGCCTTTGGGGACAAACCAAAATGAGGAGAAAACTTGAAACAAGGCACAGACCTGAAACACAAACCAGGAACACAGGATCCGAGACCTGAAACACCAGAACCAAAACAGGAACCAGAAAAGAAAATGTCAAATGACAAGGAAACATCATCAAAAGGAATAAAGGGAATCTCCATTAAGGAATTCACAGCGCTCTAAGGCAAAACATTTCATCAATACATTTGATGATATCTTTGATCTTGATGAAGGACACTTTGATACATCAAAAAAGCGAATCAAGTATGTTCTCCTTCACTTAGGGGAAGAACTAGATGATTGGAAAACCAATCTTCAAGGAGAATTAGAGGCAGCAGAAGCAGCCAAAGGAAAATCAGCAGAAAGCGCATATGCACTCTCTTGGGATAATTATACCAGCTTCAGGAGGCGATTCTTGAGTGACTGGGGAGAATCTGATAGTGCAGCCAGGACCCTGAATGATCTAGATAAAGTCAAAGTGGGCGGTAATAACACTATATCCTATCGGAGTGACAGGAAGTGTGGGTTTTGTGAGCTTCGTCAAAGAAGTTCCCATCAATCTGATGGTGATCTGAGGCATGGTGTGAAGTAAGAGCTGTGGTGCGATGGAAGATGTAGATATGCAAAGGGCGAGAAGTGGTGCAACGGGTGAGGCTGATATACAATGGAAATGACACCATGCGATGGAAATGATGCCGTGCGATGGATGAGGCAGCTGTGTGACAGAAATGATGCTGTACGAATAAAGAGGGTGTTGTCGGTTTCAATGTCTGACGCAATGAAGTGGCAGACATGACTTGAGAGACAGAGTTTATGGATTGCAAAGAACGAAGGTGATAAAAATGAAAGTGGCAGTACGGTATGTTATTCTATGCTACGAAATAAGATGATATTTATACTTTTTAGCTACCTACTGATACGAGTGGACTCCAACTTCTCTTTCTGCATCATGCTTGGTGGCTTACTATCCCAATTTGTCATCCTGAAAGGCGCTGTCTGATGTAGTTTAGTGCGCAAGCATTTTGCTAGTTGCTTTCCCTGTTGTAAACCCGTAGCAAGACCCTGACTGTTGACAGGTACAATAGCCGATGATCGACCTCTGGTGTCTTATGCAATAAGCATTGGTATATGCTTTTAGCACTTTTTGGCCCTGTTTCTGCTATGCCTGAATTGGATGTTTTGTGTTGGCTGCTGATTGACACTACCATCGGTGAAGATTTTCCTCTGTTTAACCAAGTTTGTCCATAGCTCGTAAGCGCGTGGCTAAAATGGTCTCGATTGTGGTGTTTCGGGTGCGTGCTTATCTAGTGTGGAAGTGGCAGTATCATGGCTATTCTTAATGTGGGGGACGGTGTTCAATGGTAGTTTTCAGGTGATCGATGCTAGTTGACATGGTCAGGTAGTGCTGGTTTTGCATGTGGTATTGCGGGGTTTGCCTTGCGACTCTGGACGGTTTGTGTTGCAGATGAGCGTGGAACTTGACTGCAAAGGTGGTCGGACAAGTAAGGTGTCAGATAGATAGCCACGGGTTCAGTGCGTATATAGTTCTGGCACTGGTAGGACTTCACTCGCATAGCTTAACGCATACACATGACAATGACACTACATAGTCACTGCGGAACACCGCTCATCAGCGGTGATGAGCGGTGTTCCGCAGTGACTATGTAGTGTCATTGTCATGCATATGCGCTAAGCTATGTGAGAGAAGTCCTACCAGTGCCAGAACTATATACACACTGATGCAGATGTATGGGGAAAGGAGAAGATGAATTACAGTTTTTCAGATCTTAAAGATGAGAAGGAGAGGAGGGTGAACAAAGGCAAGAAGAAGAATGAGAAGGACAAGGGAAAGGAAAAGGAGAAGGAGAAGGATCAACACACCTCTGGCTCTAAGAAGGTCAAGAAAAAGGCCAAGTAAGCCATACATCATGTACACTTAGTAACACTGCTTGAATGTGAATCAGTTCTGTGATATTTTATCATCTAGATCAGTTCCCAATTTGGTTGATGACATTCATGATCATCATGTGCTTTGTTCCTGCTGCTGTTGCCAAAGAAGTGAAACCATTCCCTGACATCCCATTCAAAGTGTTTAGCAAGTTTGTAGATGATCACTTCAGTTCAACTGTGACTCTGCCAATTGTGTTGACAACTCTGTTTACTGTCATTGAGAACACTGATTTGTTAAGTCTTCATTTCTACCAGAGGAGTCAGGCAAAAGGGACAGTAGCAACTGGCTGGATCAGGTGTATGGCACAGGCAATAAATGACAAACTTGGGGCAAACACCCAATTGCTGAAAGAGTCTGACTTAAATCCTGATATGACTGACACCCAAATATCCATTAACCTTGGCCTCAAACTTGAAGCAATGGCAAGGTTATTTGGATTATATCCATACAGAGATGCAAGGAAATTCAAGGGTAAATTGAAATCTGTTTCACAAAAAGAAATACAACCTGTACACATTATTTGTCCAAGATTGGCTAGATGCCAAGAACCTTCTTGCCATAAGCAGGCTTTATTTCAGTGGTCCAGACAAAGGGACATTCCACTTGTCCAGCTTATCAAGAATTTTGTGACATATGAGAATGTGCCTGTCCTCTCAGGACATTGCAAAGAATGCAATTCAATTTATTATGCAGATCATGAAAGAGTATATGATAAAAGGGCTAACAGGCATGATAAGGTGTATCTGAATGCTGCCAAGTATATCAAGATTGGCCAGAATATGTGGGCAGACCGACGTTTTACATCATCTGTGCTAAGTGGATATATACCTTCCATGCATCAGCAGCTGCTTATGCAGATTTCTGCACTGATGTCCTAAATCCAGTAGGGAAGATAACAAGGCGTCAAGTCTGGCAAGCATTTGTCCAAGAATCTATAAGATTTATAGCTATGGACTCAAATACAAATTTTAGAACACAGGATGGTCTTCCAATTGATGAGTTAACAAAGGAGGCCTTCCATATTCTTGGAGAAAATGGCATTGTAAGGGCTGCTGAGGAACATTCTTGTGCAGAATGTACCCATAAACACAAGTCACAAGCTGACATAATTGATGACAATGATGGAGACCAGCAAGAAGATGAGTGCATGGACCTGGATTATGCACCTGTGAAAATGGTTGTTATGGATGGCATAGTCATGGGCCATACACATTGTGCCTATAACAGTTGCACAAATGACTTACAAAATGCACGAGGTGGAATATACTGTGCATTGCATGAAAATCAATATGGTGGCCTATGTCACATCCCAAGCTGCCTGAATGTCAAGATAGAAGGTACTCAGGCTTGTCAAGAGCACCAAGCACTTTGGAGGCAATACCTTGTGCATCATAGACAACACTCCCTGGGTGGGTACAGGAGAGCACTTAGAAGGCCAGATGAAACATGGCCTTGGATGCAACAGGGTGTTCATGATGTACAGCCACATGACAGTGAGAATGAAATTAGGCAAAGAAACAAACATTTCACTCCACCAAGGTTCTACTGTGTTGAAACCATATGTGCACCATGTGGAGTTGTCATAGCTTGGGCCAAGTTTGCAAAATCAGAATCCCCTGCAAATATCCTGCAATTCTTGCAGAGTGTTTATCCCACTGCAGAATCTAGGCCTGATTATGTGTGCATTGACAAAGCTTGTATGGTTCTTCGCTCTTGTGTTGCAAATGGCAGTTGGCAGGAATGGAAAAACACAACAAGGTTCATTGTTGATTCATATCACTACATCAACCATAAGGCCAATGATAACTTGTGCCGAACCTGGTGTAATCCTGCTCCTGAAGATGGCTCTGCACCCAACTTAGTTATTGCAGGGCAGAATGCTCAAGGACAACTATATTATAAGCATGCATTTAACACACAGGCATGTGAGCAATTGAATGCCTGGCTGGGAGGATTTGAACAAATACTGAAGAGAATGACTTCTGGAAATTTCAACTGGTTTTTACACACTATGCTCTCTTACCATACAAAGCATGTGATTCATAGACAGTCATTACAGAGAAAGGCTGGGGGTAATGATGATATTGGTGCTGGTAGTGCTGATGAAGATGGTGGTGGTGATATCATATAGACAATATGTACTTTAGTGTATTACAATAACACTTGTTTTTTACTCATAGATACTGGGCAATTATCTTACAGGGGCCTGAATATTGCACAGACTCCTTGTAGACTCCTTGTGAACTCCTTGTAAACTCCTTGTATCAAGTCATTTCCGTGCCTCAAGGAGTGAGCAGGGAGTGAGCAGGGAGTGAGCAGGAACTCTAGGAGGACTCCTGATGACCACTCTTATGTTTTTATCCAAAATGCAAGGAATCCATAGGGACTCCTCTGGACTCCTCAGGAGTCCAGGGAGTCCTCAGGAGTCCAGTGGGAAGTGTGGGGGAGTGTAAAGTGTTGGATTATCTTTAAGCTTGAAAAACTTAACTCTTCCCACTGACACCAGACCAATATCCAAGGCATCCTCAGAATCCCCAATATTGAAGACATTACCAAGAGCTTTTCCACAAATTGTGCCTCCTGTAGTGCGAGAAGCACCTTGAAGATCAGGAGGACCAGGCACAGAGATGTCTATCCTCAAGTTAGAATTGTATAAGGAAATTTTTGAACTATTTCAGCTCACCTGCTTGTTGGCCAGAGAAATTGATATCCAACTGACCCTCAGGGACATCTCTCACTTCATTTCTCTCCTCTGAGATGCCAATCTTTTTGCTCACTCTTCTCATCATCAACATCAGTATCCACAATATCACTTTCCACACTCTCTGAGGATTCAGAGCTGCTAGAATGCTCATAGTCAGATCCACTGCCTATTTTCATCAGAAAAGTAGGTATTGCAGCTAGAACTTGTATACTCACTGCCACCATCTGTATTTTCATCTAAAATCAGTGCTTGTTTCTCCATACTGCCAGATGCAGCCTGCATATCAGAACGGCAAGCACATCCTGAAGCATGAAATGGTGAAGCATGAAATGGTTTCATGCTTAGAAACTGAATTGTTGATGATCAATGGTGTTCAGGTGGTGCAACAGAAATGCCACTCTGTTGTAATACCATTTCTGCTCTTGGTCTATAACACAGGGGCAGGGGTTCACAGTGGGTATGATGGTACAGTCAAATAAATTGAGGCATGGTGGTAATACACATTAGGTATGACAGCAGGTAGTTTAAAGTAATTTAATTATGCAAGATACATATATACAGCAAGGTGGTATGTAAGATATGTAAGATAGACATGGTGGTGTTGTGGTGGTGGGCAGAATGGCATGGTGGCATGGTGAGCATGGTGGTGGGGGAGTAAAACAATGAGAATGTAAATAAATAA
This sequence comes from Amanita subjunquillea, assembly GCA_020011035.1. Lineage (NCBI taxonomy): Eukaryota > Fungi > Basidiomycota > Agaricomycetes > Agaricales > Amanitaceae > Amanita > Amanita subjunquillea. Next base: position 213,847 of record JAEBUT010000015.1, on the reverse strand, counting down.
AAAAGGTCTGAGCAACTTACCTAGTTGGTGGTTCATTCAAGATGGGCAGCAGTTCAGGAGTGGGCATTGGGAATGCAGGAGCATGGCAGGGGGGGGAGTGGTGAATTGGAGTGGGCAGCGTGGTGGGTGGTGTAGCATGGCAGGTGGAATGGTGTGGTGGCGTGGTGAATCGCAATGGGTGGCGTGGCATGATGTGCAGTGTGGTGTGATGAGTGGCATGGCGTGATGCATGGCTGGCATGGTGATGCGCAGTGTGGTGTGATGTGCAGCGTGGTGATGCACGGTGTGGCAAGATGCATGGCGTTGATGAGCAGTGTTCCGTGGTGACTGTGTAGTGTCATCGTCATGTGTATGCGTCAAGCTATGCAAGAGAAGTCCTACCAGCGCCAGAACTATATAAGCACTGAACCCGTGGCTATCTATCTGACACCTTACTCGTCCGACCGCCTCCGCAGTCAAGTTCCGCGCTCATCCGCAATGCAAACTGTCCAGAGTCGCAAGGCAAACTCCCACAATACCACATACGAAACCAGTACTACCCGACCGCGCCAACTAGTGTCGATCAACTGAAAACTACCGTTGAACGCCGTCCGCCACATTAAGATTAGCCATGACACTGCCACTTCCGCACTAGATAAGCTTGCGCCTGAAATACCGCGATCGAGACCATTTTAGCCACGCGTCTACAAGCTATGGACAAACTTGGTTAAACGGAAGAAAATCTTCACCGACGGTAGCGTCGATCAGCAGTCAACACAAAACGTCCAGTTTGGGAGTAGCAGCAACAGGGACAAACCATGCTAAAAGCATATACCAACGCTTATCGCATAAGACACCGGAGGTCAATTGTCAGCTATCGTACCCGTCAACAGTCAGGATCTTGCTATGGGTTTGCAACGGAAAACAACTAGCAAAATGCTCGCACACTAAACTACATCAGATGGCGCCTTTCAGGATGACAAATTGGGATAGTAGGCCACCAAGCATGACACAGAAGAATTCGGAGTCCACTCATATCAGTAGGTAGCAAAAAGTATACATATCATCTTATTTCGTAGCAGAATAATAACATACCGTACCACCACACTCATTTTTATCACCTTCCTTCTTTGCAATCCATAAACTCAGTCTCTCAAGTCACGTCTGCCACTTCATTGCGTCATACGTCAAAACCAACAACACCCTCTTTAAATTGTATAGCGTCATTTCCGTCGCACCACTGTGTCATCCGTCGCACCACCGCCTCGTCCGTCACATAGCGTCATTTCCGTTGCGTAGCAATTTCACCCTTCGCACCAACTCACACCCTTTGCATATCTGCTTCTCCCATTGCACCGTAGCTCTTACTTTGCATTGCGTCTCTGATCACTGTTGGATTGACGAGAACTTCTTTGACAAAGCTCACAAAACCCGCACTTCCTGTCGCTCCGATAGGATTTAGTGTTATTATATTGGCTGCCCCAGTGAGGCTTTTTCAAAGAAAATTCAGCCATCAACTCCGCCGGAATCACCTCGTGAGCGGGAATTTCCTGGACATCTTGCAGTATCACCGTCCACTGGCAACGTAGTCGCCGATTGGTACAATTCGCTAAAACAAGGAGCCGAAACTGCGCAGCAGCTACTACATCAGGACCCGGGCAAAGCTCTCACAGAGATATTCAAGCACACTAGCACATTTGGTCGCCAATCCCGTCGCAATCTAGGATTATCACCGGAGTTTCAGCAGAACGAAAAGATCAATAAGCTACTCACGCAGTCCGCAGCATCTTCCTCACGTATAGCCAATTCCGAAACAGCGGATCCAAGCACACCTTGCATTTTGCAAGACCTCATGCAACCAGTGGACAAACAAGACAGCAATCGTTCCAGCAGCCCGCCCACTACATCACCATTGCAAAGCCTGCACCCTTCGCCTCCATACAATAAAATCACATTCAGTAGCCTTCCTGCCGATTTCTACAGTGCCAACCCGCTCACAGACCTATTTCGCCTGTCACAAACCGCACAAGTTATACCAGTTGCAATGGCAACCAGCTCGGTTTCGCAAAAATCAATGCCAACACAATACAGTCTGTCCGCACCGCGCTTCGTTTCCACGCAGCCGCGATGCCTGCCCCGCTATTTCGCAGAACTGGAAATATTATTCCAGGAAACCAATGTAACCGACGACAAAGATAAGAAAACCTATGCGCTCCACTACCTGGAAGACACAGAATACGAGCTATGGGGATCAGTAGAGACCTTTCCCGCACCAGCGATGTACAAAGCTTTCAAAGCGTCAATTCAAAAGCTATACAGTGGAGTTATCAGCGAAAGGCAGTATAAACAGGATCATTTGGAGCGGCTAATCGAGGAAACCCTAAGGCTCAGCATTAAAACTGCGGAAAGCCTGTGCAGCTATTACCAGCAGTTTTTAGTAATCACAAAGTACCTCATTAGCCACAAGCGGCTATCCGTACGGCAGCAAAGTGAATATTTCTTCAAGGGGTTCCAAGTGGACATAGCCACAGAGATGTATTGATGGATGCAGAGCCAGTTCCCCAACGTGCATTGCGGTGACCCCTTCTCATTGGAACAAACATTAGCAGCGGCCCAAGAAGTCATTCAAGGCCAATCTTTTTATGACAAGCTCATCAATAAAACCGCTGGCCCGTCATATGCCATCAAGGCCAAATCCCCCGCACTGCCCCCACCCAAGTCGGAGTCACCCTCAGCCACACAGTACGTCAAACAAGAAGATATGGCGGCAATGTTTGAAAAACTAAGTCAAAGTATGGTGACGTCGCTAACACAGGTAATGATGGCCAACAATTGCGTGCCGCAAACTCGCTTGTATGGTCCCCCAGGAACTGGCGCTAACGCAGCACCGCTAGGATCCCGCGGATGCAACTTTTGTGGGGACATCGCACATTATATAAGCCGCTGCCCAGAAGTCGAGAGATACATGGCAAACGGAAAAATCTCAAAAAGCGCGGACGGTTGTGTCATCGCGCCAACAGGTAGCTACATTCTGTGCTACAACCAAGGCAATACCATAAAAGAAAACATGGACGAGTATCACTGACACGCGGAGCAAACCCCAACCACAGCGAGCATCCGGCCCGCAATGTATTATACCGCATGTAATGACAATACCAATACACTCTCAACCGCCGCCCCCGTCATGGCCTACCACACAACAGTCGAGGACACAGAAGACAAAGAAGAACAGCTGCAGCGCAGACTAGTCGCATTGCAAATGTGGAAGAAGACAGTATTGGACCGGGTAGAGATTCTGCAGTGCGCAAAGGGGAAGGAAGTAGTTTCTGCAGGGACTAGGGACACAGACAGGCTGACGGAAATTGTATCACCCGAAGTATCAAAAGAAACACCCACGACGCATCCATTCGCCAACGTCTGCGATGCCAACTACCAACCGCCTTTGGATCAACCATACACCTCGCTTCCAAAACACCGCAATGCAACCTACACAACCCTGTCGCCTGCGCAGAACGAGAAACTGGTCCAACATGTCTTGAAGCGCACACTGCAAAGTCATGCAACGCATATGAGCTACGAGGAGCTTTTAGCAGTGTCTCCAGATCTCCATGCCAAGTTGCGCAAATATTTAACTCCGCAACATATTCCGGTCCCGGCGCAAGCAACTCCCACAACAGTTGCGGATGCGCACCTATACAGCGCCAACACCGTGCGCGAAGTATACCCTATGCCAGACCTGGCAGAAGCCTTTTACAGCGTCGAAGGACCAGGCAAGCCTTGCCTATGGGTCGCAAAGGAGTCACAACAAATCCGCTGCGTACAAGGTCTGGTGGATGAATGCGCAGAGGTTGATTGCGTAGTGGACCCTGGATGCTCAATAATCTGCATGTCAGAAGCAGTTTGCAACCAGCTCGGGATCCCATACAACCCAACAATTAAAATAGATATGGAGGCCGCAAACGGTGAAGTAGACACGTCACTCAGAATTGCTAACAATATTCCGTTCCGCATAGGCAACATCGATTTATACTTCCAAGTCCACGTTATCCGCTCCCCCGCCTATGACATATTGCTTGGCCGACCATTCGACGTATTAACATGCTCAATAGTACACAACTACAGCAACGAGGATCAGACCATCACGATCCATGACCCAAATAGCAATGCTGTAGTAACCATTCCGACAATGCCCTGCAGCCGACCAAAGTACCACATGCACGAGAAAGAGCAGTCGGATTTTCAGGAAACCTCGAGGAATTGATACAGACTCATGGAGAGGTAGCTTGTATACTAACAATGGACCCGCATACCCAGAAGCCGTTAGGTATTCAAGCATACGCTGCAGTACCGTCGTTACCATCCACCAATCATGTACATATTTCCGAGCCCGATACCAATAGCAACTTGGCTCGTCTCTATCTTGGTGCCGCACTAAGTTTACAAGAAGTCAAAACCGACGCTTGCAACCCACTCACGCAAGCATATATAAATGCCACCATATTCCACGATAACCACACTATGACATCAGCTACGCACAAACAGGCTTCCGAAACACACACACCGCGCACTATAACAACCAATGCAAACCCGCGTCGCGACAATGTATCCCCTGTCCTCCTATCCGCGCAAAAGAAGAAATATAAACCTGTCGCTAAGAAAGTAAAACCCGTCATCAGTCAGTTACCAAAGGAATTCAGAATCACTCGCGAAATCAAGGGCGATCCACTCGCTGACCTACCGAAGCTAAGTACGACGCCACCGGAATTTACACCATTTGGGCGATACACAGAAGAATGAAAGAGAACACTGGAGCAAGAACACGGAAGCAAATTTCTATGGCCCAAAGAAACGAAACTGATGCACAAATTTATGGTAAAGCATGACCAGGCATTCGCCTGGGACAACAGCGAGCAAGGCAAGTTCAAAACGGAGTTCTTTCCGCCAGTGGATATTCCGACAGTTCCACATACACCTTGGGTACAACGCAATATTCCGATTCCACCGGGCTTATACAATCAGATATGCGACATTATCCGAACCAAGATTGCTGCCAGCATTTACGAACCCTCCAATTCCTCATATAGGTCTCGCTGGTTTTGCGTGTTGAAGAAGACTGGGAAGCTGTGGCTTGTACACTCGCTGGAACCACTCAACGCGGTCACCATCCAACACTCGGGAGTCACGCCTATTCCGGAGCACTTAGCAGAGAATTTTGCAGGCTGTGCATGCAGCGCAATGTTGGACCTGTTTGTTGGATACGATGAGCAACCGTTGGCCAAGGACTTGCTAACAAGCTCCAACCTATCAAAGCGACAGGCAGACAGGGGGGTTTTGTGAGCTAGGTAAAGATTTCCCGTCAATTCCAGTTCCAGAAATCAACTGCGCGAATATATATTGAACGGATGCGAAAGAATGCGAAAGATGCAAAAGGATGTGAAAGATGCGAAAGAATGCGATGGATGCGAAAGGATGCAATAGATGCGAAAGAATGCGACGGATGCGAAAGGATGCGATAGATGCGAAAGAATGTGACGGATCATGAATAACGCGCGTGGATAGCACAAAATAGATAAACGGAGTACTCAATGCACGCGGCGGTGGCGTGATGATGACCGGGTTTGGGCGGAAGTGCGTAGGGCGAAGTTTGTTGGGCAATGGAAATGGCAATGAGTAGCCCAAGTCTTTACGCAAGTTGGGCTTTGGCAACGGCTGCAACGACGCGGAGAGGAATTTCTCAAGGGACCAAGAGAATGAAAACAAAGCGAACGCGAAGGGGAAACTTGGATGGATAGGGTAGATTATTTTCTACTACGAAACGTTGTGGTTTATATACATTTTACTATGCTACCAATGTGAAACGACTGACACTCTTGTAACTTTTTCTCCGTGTACGCACGTCGTCTTGCTGTCCCAATCCGTTATCTTGAAAGGCTCCCTCCGATGCGGCTTAGTACACGAGCATTTTCTTAGTATTTTTCATCCGGCTGCCACTCCGTAGCGGGACCCTGATCGTATGGTTATTGTCCCTAAGGGCGTTTGAATATGAGTGCGGTGGCTGACGATCGAGCTCTGGTGTCCCTATTGATTACTGCTGATGTTTTCCCTGGCGACCGCGAACCTGTTAACGGAATTCTTCCAATCGCGCTCCATATAGCCTTCCCCCTTGTATTCTCCGATCGATGCAAACCGCCATGAAGATTTTGTCCCGGTATCCTGGGTGGACTAATGATTCCTCCGTCGATCATATGTGTATGCGGATGTAGGTTTCGATCGTGGTCCCCAGAAAACTAACTTGCCTATCACAGAAGTGGCAGTGCAGAGCTGTCGCATGCAACGGTAACTCTCAATGTGGCAGGTCCGTTTAGTCAGCGCGGTTTAGCGGATAATGGGATTTGTGCTTGGTAGTCGTCAAGTGCGACGGCGCTCGCTGCTAGTGCGAAAGGGGGCGGATTATGCTGCGGTTGCGTGCGATGATAACTGGGTTTGCGAGGTCTGTGGAACTGTAGCGCATCAGATAGTTAGTGACAGGTTCAGTGCATGTGTATAATCCCAATGACGATAGGACTTCTCTCGCATAGCATGGCGCATATACGTGACGAGGTCGCTACACGGTCACAACGGGACACCGCTCATCATCGCGTGACCTAACCACTTTCCAGACACCCTTTGGAGCCATGCGCCTAACCACTTTGCCTATGGGATGGACGAATTCAGTCCCGATCTTCCATGATGATGTCACTTGCATCCTACAACCGGAAATACCAGACCTTACAATTCCGTACATTGACAACATACCGGTCAAAGGCCCACCCACGCATTACGAACGAGACGACGGTACCTACGAGACAATACCGGACAACCCAGGTATCCAACACTTTGTATGGGAGCACTTCCAAGGTCTCAACTGAGTGGTGCAACGTATGAAGTACGCAGGCGGTACGTTCTCCAGAAAGAAACTAGTGTTATGTGTGCCCTTGATCACCGTGGTAGGACATTTATGTACGTACAAAGGACGTAAACCCAAGAAGAACCTACTCGCTGTGGTCAAGAATTGGGCTCTGTGCACATCACTATCCGAAGTCTGCGCATTCCTAGGAACTGTAGGGGTAGCACATATCTTCATCAAGAACTTCGCTTGCAAAGCAAGCCCGTTGGTCGCGCTGACCAGAAAGGACGTGCCATTCACCTTTGGAGAAGAGGAAAAAGCCGTGCAAGAAGCTCTCAAACAAGCCCTCCTCACTTCGCCCACGCTGTGACCCATCAACTACAAGTCTGACGCACCAGTAATCTTAGCTGTGGATACCTCTTGGATTGCCGTGGGGTTTTTCCTGTGTCAATGCGACCCTGACAAGCCATCGGTCCAGTACTACAACCGCTTCGGATCAATCACACTAAACGAGAGAGAAGCGCGCTTTTCGCAGCCGAAGCTGGAAATTTACGGACTGTTCCATGCACTGAAAGCGCTCAAGCTCTATCTTATAGGAGTCTGGAACCTAATTGTGGAAGTCAACGCGCGTTACATCAAAGACATGCTTAAGAATCCGGATATCGCCCCATCAGCGTCAATCAACCGATGGATCTTGTCGATCCTCACCTTCCATTTTAAGCTAGTACATGTGCCTGGCCGACTTCATGCGCCTGACGGACTATCTAGACAACTGCGGCAACCATTAGATGAGGAACCCGACACGAAGGAAGATGAAGAATTCGACAACTGGATCGACAATCTCTACGGGTTCATGCACCAGATCAACACCGCGTCGTCTCGAGCACCCACCCAGCAATCAAGGTTACCACAGCATCAGAAGTCAAAAGGGTCAGAACAGCAGCTAGGAGGGAGCTTAGGAAAGATCAAGGAAGGACGTAAAAAGCCGGTCACGACGTATTGTTTGACCAATCCACATACGCCGCCATCGGAGAATGAGCAATCACAGGTGCCGGAAGGAGAAGAAGACAACACATACAAAGGAGTATTTCCATGGAGGAGTGAGACCGCATCAAAGGATGAAGAAAGGCTACGGTTGGCAAAGCAATTTTTAACAGAGTTGGAATGCCCCAACAACATGTCAGCCGAAGAAAATATCCGGTTCATGTGGTATTGTACCAAGTTCTTTATGAGGGATGATACGCTGTGGTTAAAGGACAGGAACGGAGAGCACAAGATTGTTTTGGATCAGGACAAGCGAATAAACATGTTAAACAGTTGCCATGACGAACTAGGACACCGTGGATTCTACGCTACATGCTCGATAATCACACAACAGTTTTGGTGGCCACAGATGCAAGACAACATCAAATGGTACATCAAGTCCTGTTGCAAATGCCAAGCGCGGCAATTGCAGTTATACTGCATTCCGCCAGTTGTCGCAGAACCCGCACCAATTTTCGCTAAAGTATACTTGGACACTATGCATCTGCCGCCGTCAAATCAATACAAATACCTAGTCCAAGCACGCTGTTCACTAACACACTACCCAGAATACTGCGCCCTACGCTGGGAAACGGCCAACGCTATAGGCGACTGGATCTTTGAAGACCTCATTTGTCAGTGGGGAAGTTTAGTGGAAATAGTAATGGACAACAGAGTGCCCATCATCCGCGCAGTTGCACATCTGGCAAAGAAGCATCAGATTAACCACATCCGCATATCAGGTTACAACTTGCGCGCTAACGCAGCCACTATGACGTCTGACAAGCTCTAGTCAAAGCAAGCAACGGATCCAACTGGGCCCCGGTGCTACATTCAGTTTTCTGGTCCGAGCGCATCACGGCAAGGCGTTGCATGGGAGTATCGCCCTATTTGAGGTCTTTACTGTCCCCCACGTATTCCTTGTGGACTCCTGAGGACTCCTGACCACTCCCGGGAATTCCCGGGACTCCAGAGGGAAATTCCTGGACTCCCACCTCCCCAGAAGACCCCTCATCCCCACCCAAAATGTGCCAGGAGTGAGCCAGGACTCCCAGTGGACTCCTGGTGGACTCCTGACAAATCCCGGGACTCCTCTGGACTCCCTCTATCAGGAGTCCACAAGGAGTGCAAGGACTCCCTGTTTATCAGTGTAAACATGCCCAGATTATATATCTGAGCATTGTTGATTGTCACATGACACAGCTGCACCTGTGTGACACGCGTTGTTGATCATCACGTGCTGTCATGTGGGTAGCTTGTCACACTTGCCACTGCCGTGCGAGCTGCGACCACCGCATCACACGCCACCGTTGCCGCCCCATCGTCACCGTCACCGTCACCCACCCATTGACCATGCCAACGTCATCCACATCCACTGTCGTCGCTCGCCGTCACCGCCATTGCACGTCACACCACTCGCTGGTCACCAACGACTGCCATGTCACACGCATCAGCATCGGCCCGTCACACCACTTTGCCGTTCGCCCGCACCCGAAACACCTCCCAGGCCCAGACGAACATTTCGTCTGGGCCCCCGGTATGTATTTATTTTTGTTTATGCATCCAACTGACAAACTTTTCCAGGAAATAACCTCGTTTTAACCCAACGAAACCAGCCAGTCCACTCGCACTGGCCATCGATTCGACCACGGACTGCCCACCGCCCCTCGCACCTCACTAGACGCCCGCGGCAAGCCCCGCCACTCCGCTCGCCACGGCCACGTCGCCCAAATCCGCCGCTCGCCGCGCCACAGCTTTCATATTGTCACAACTGCGTTACACGGTCACAACTGCTGTGCGCCTCATCTCCCACATGCCCACGACTCGCTCAGCACATATGGCCACTGCCCCACACTCCCCACCTCCCCATTCAACTCGCAAATGGACAAAATCAACAGCATCCATCAAGAGTCCGAAGAAGGACCGCAAGAAAGCACGTCGAGCCGACGTGCTCAATGAGGAGGCTAGCGCAGCCCCAGCGGCTCGCCTGGAACTGTTCCCGCCCCTCAGGTAAGCAGCAGCCCACCCCCCGAGCCTGTAGCTAACTGCATTTCCACCGCACCTGTTTGCGCCCACCAATGATTCCCACTGCCACGATTCGCGCCCACCACCAATTCGTCCCACCTCTCGCCTGCAAATTTTCCTGCCCCTCAGGTAAGCAGCAGCCCACCCCCTCGGTGAGCCCATAGCTAACCACATTGCCACCGCACCCGTTTGCGCCCACCAATGATTCCCACTGCCATGATTCGCGCCCACCACCAATTCGTCCCACCTCTCGCCTGCAAATTTTCCTGCCCCTCAGGTACGCAGCAGCCCACCCCCTCGGTGAGCCCGTAGCTAACCACATTGCCACCGCACCCGTTTGCGCCCACCAAAAATTCCCACTGCCACGATTTGCGCCCACCAACAATTTCCACTGCCACGATTTGCGCCCACCACTGATTTGTTCCCACCGCTCGCCTGCAAATATTCCCGCCCCTCAGGTAAGCAGCAGCCCACCCCCTCGGCAAGCCCGTAGCTAACTGCATTGCCACCACACCCGTTTGCGCCCACCAACAATTCCCACTGCCACGATTTGCGCCCACCACTGATTTGTTCCCACCGCTCGCCTGCAAATATTCCCGCCCCTCAGGTAAGCAGCAGCCCACCCCCTCGGCAAGCCCGTAGCTAACTGCATTGCCACCACACCTGTTTGCACCCACCAACAATTCCCACTGCCACGATTTGCGCCCACCACTGATTTGTTCCCACCACTCGCCTGCAAATATTCCTGCCCCTCAGGTAAGCAGCAACCCACCCCCCAAGCTCATAGCTAACTGGGCTAAACCAGATCCACTAGGAAAACATCAGCTGCTCGAGCTGCTGAAGATGCCAGTATGGCACCAACTCAGAACACACCGTAAGTCATACCTATAATGTTATACCTACATTGTACAGTTATGTACAATGTTTCTTGTAGGGCTGAACAAGTACTTGAGGACAGTGGTGTACCTGTTGCACCACCTGCACGTGTTCGCAAGTCTGCTATTTCCTTTGCCCCATCAAAGGCAGCCCAAATTCAATCAACTCGTATTCGACAAGATAACTTGGAGGAAAGTAGTGAGGAGTCAAGTATGTCATGTTGCCTTCTTGTGAGAAACTCATTTGAGAAGGTTCAGTCAATAACACCAGCAATGATGGTGTTACAATTTCCTCTTCGTTTCGGCCTCCTGTCTCAGCGGACTATTTCTTTCCCATCATTTCCCCTTGACTGCGCACTGTACAGCCTGGACGCTATCTCCTTTTCATAGCCACCTTCATATTTCCTTTCTCAGGTAGTTATCGTTTCATTCCCTTTATAGTTTCCTTGTTCCCAGATCATATATAAAACCCCATGTACTGTAGAGTAACTCTAGTTCCAACTTAGACGAGTTTTGCTCTCAACAACGATCGACTTCAGCACTCTCTTTTCTCGTCGTTCTCTAAGACCTTCGTCATCGCTTGACTTAGCGTCTAGACCCTTGTCCAGTGGCTGGGAGCGGACCGAGACTCTGCTTGTCACTGTTGACTTAGAACGAACCATGACGAGGGCATCGTCCGTAACACAAGTTGGAACTCAGGAACTGCTCAGTGCATCGTCACTAGCCAGACATCATTGATACCAGGAACTCCCAGATCAGACCCCCGAACAACTCTGTTCGCTTCAGACAGAAGTACTACCTTAACCGGAGAGAAGTCTACTTTTCTACAACACACAAGGTCTGGTGCTACGTTTCAGGAACAAAGAGAAAGAACCTACCGGTTCCAGAGGAGCTCTTCGAAGGAGAATACCAGGAAGGAAAACACAACGACGAACTACCAGGAGAAATTTGGATTCACTGGTACAACGAAGAGAACGACGAGGACAATCAACTGTTCCTACCTCCAAACACCGAACCAGAACTTACTTGGTGGCACGAGTTTCGAGTCAACGAAGAACTCGGAGATTACACATTCCTTGCACTCGATAAGGAGATAATCACCAAGTGGAACGAATACAGAGAACAGCAGCAGATCGAAATAGATCTATTTGGAGACAAATCGAAACAAGGAGAAAGCTCGAAACAAGGCACAGAATCGAAACACGAACCCGGAACACAGGACCCGAAACCTGAAACACCAGAACCGAAACAGAAAGACATGTCAACCGACAAGGAAGAAGCCCCGAAAGGAATAAAGGGAATCTCCATTAAGGAATTCAAAGGACAGCGCTCTAAAGCGAAACATTTCATCAACACATTTGATGATGTATTCGATCTAGATGAAGGGTGCTTCGAAACATCGAAAAAGCGAATCAAATATGTTCTCCTTCACCTAGGGGAAGAACTAGACGATTGGAAAGCCAATCTTCGAGGAGAATTGGAAGCAGCAGAAGCGACCAAAGGAAAATCAGCAGAAAGCGCATACACACTTTCTTGGGAAAACTACCCCAGCTTCAGACGACGATTCTTGAGCGACTGGGGAGAATCTGACAGCGCAGCCAGGACCCTGAATGATCTAGATAAAGTCAAAGTGGGCGGAGATATCGACATCCCTGCCTATATTCAGAAATTCCGATCGCTCATACACTCCACCGGAATTACAGGGTTCATGGCACAGCGCATTTACTTCTGTAAAGGACTCCCTACATCAGTAGCAGCAAAAATCATCGAAAACCCTGCTGTCGTCAGCATGGAAACAGCTTATAACGCTGCAGAACGCCTGCACAATGCTTGGGAAACCATGAAATTAATGAACCGACCATCTGGATCAGGAGACACAAAGGGACATTTCAAATTCAACCGAAACACGAAGCCCTCCGCATCTGGATCAAGGGGAATTAATGCTGTGAGCACAGGACGTCTTTCAGATGCCCAAAAGGAGGAGTACCGAAAAACCGGCAAGTGTTTCAGATGTGGAACGCAAGGACACATATCCAGGGACTGTCCAAACAAGGGGAATACCCAAACGTCGTCCTACAAGTCCTCCTCCCCACAGAATCGCTCGATCAGAGCAATAGAGGAAACGACCTCGAACGAATCAGCCGCCCAACGCATTAGGGCGCTATTGAAAGATCTTCCAGATGAAGAACGCGAGAATACCCTCCAGGAGCTCGAATCCGAGGGTTTTTAAGAAGGAGACGCCAGAAAGCGGTTGACGCCTCCAGTACCATTGAACAGTTAGCACTCGACTCTGTAATTGTAAATTCAAATAATAACAAACGAATTTCCATTACTGTGCAAACGACCCATAAACCCGCTGAAATATCTGCCCTCATTGATTGTGGAGCAGAAGGAAACTTCATTGACGAACGAATATCGAAAGATCTACCTAAAGAACCCTTAAAACAACCAATTAGAGTCAAGAACGCTGATGGAACAATCAATCAGAATGGATTAATCACTCATCGCACTTGTCTCACCTACTCTATTGAAGGAAAGACGTACAACAACTGGTTATGGATCACCAATCTAGGAGATCAGGCGATAATCTTTGGAATACCATGGTTAGAACAACATAATCCTACGATTGATTGGCGAAAGAAAACCCTCCAAATGGACGATGATTCAGAAGACACCAAACCTATCTGGCGCATGGCATTGGACAACCGACAATGGGGAGAAGACGAATATTGGATCAGGGTGAAAACATCGGCATCACAGGCACTTGAACATCAAGCAAAGAGAGACGAAGCGCCAATAGTTCTACCTTCCGAATACACACCCTGGCACGCCACCTTTGAGAAGAAAGCGTCAGAGCGTTTTCCATCTTCTCGCCCATGGGATCATGCAATCGAACTCAAAACAGGATTTATGCCAAAAGTCAACAAGATCTATCCGTTATCACTAAAAGAACAGTCAACCCTCGATGAATGGATTAAGGAACAGCTCGATAAAGGATACATTCGACCATCTAAATCACCACAAGCATCGCCATTTTTCTTCGTCTCTAAAAAGGAAAGCGGCACACTTCGACCTTGTCAGGACTACCGATACCTGAATGAGTGGACGATTAAGAACGCCTACCCATTACCCTTAGTCTCCGATTTAATGACGAAACTGGAAGGCGCAAATTACTTTACCAAACTTGATCTGCGCTGGGGATACAACAACGTCCGAATCAAAGAAGGTGATGAATGGAAAGCAGCATTCATAACCAATCGAGGATTGTACGAACCAACAGTCATGTTCTTTGGTCTTTGCAATTCCCCATCAACGTTCCAAATGATGATGAACGAGTACTTCCAGGATATGATAAACGAAGGATGGCTCATTATTTATATGGATGACATCTTGATCTGCGCAAAAACGAAAGAAGAAATGCGAGAGCGTACAGAACGCGTTTTGAACCGCCTACAGGAAAATGACTTATTCTTGAAACTCGAGAAATGCAAATTTTGCGTTCAAGAAGTCGAATTTCTTGGCATGATCATTACACCCGGACATATTCAAATGGATCCTGTTAAACTTGCAGGAATTCGTGACTGGCCAACACCAACAACGGTTAAACAAGTCAGATCCTTCCTTGGATTTGGAAACTTCTATCGGAGATTTATTGGCAACTTCGCTGCCACAGCGAAACCGTTGACAGATCTAACAAAGAAAGGTTTACTCTTCAATTGGACGACCACTTGTCAAACAGCGTTTGAGGAGCTCAAAAACAAGTTCTCCTCCATGCCTGTTTTATGCATGCCCGACCCCACTCAACCATTCATTCTCCAGACAGATGCTTCGAACAAAGCTACTGGAGCAGTGCTTAAACAAGCAGATACAACCGGACGCTTCACCCATGTGGATTTATTTCGCATGCCTTGACGCTTACAGAACAGAATTACCAGATTTACGATCGAGAACTACTAGCAATAATTAAAGGACTGCAGGCATGGCGGCATTTACTTCATGGGTCGCCACATCCTATAATAGTACATTGCGATCACAAAAATCTCCTATTCTATCGTCACCCAACGATTAACTCCTCGACAAGCACGATGGTCCATGATGCTCTCGGAATTTGAATTGAAAATCGAACATGTACCTGGCACCAAGATGTTCGAAGCAGATGCTCTATCTCGCCAACCTGATCATATGGAAGGCAAGGATGCTCTAGACGATGTGACAATGTTACCAGACAACAAGTTCATTCGTCTCATCGCCACAGATCTCGCCCAAGAAATAAGGATGGCTACATCACTTGACAGCTTTGGACGTACAATCATTGAAGTAATCGAAACTCAACGCGCTCCACCGATTAAATCCAAACTCCAAGACTGGGCGTTTGTTGATGGAATCATTCGATATATCGATAGAGCATACATCCCGGATAATGGAACACTCAGGACACAGATCGTAAAGACAATTCATGAATCGCTCACCTCTGGACACCCAGGATGCATGAAAACTCTTGAACTTCTCCAACGCGATTACTGGTGGCCAGGAATGTATAGGCATGTTAAAGAATGGATTACTGGTTGCGCCACTTGCCAACAGATGAAAGTGAATATGCACCCTAACACTCCGGCTCTTTTGCCAATTGGATCTAAAGCGACTTGCCCTTTTCAACAAGTCACACTGGATTTCATCACGGATCTCCCTATTGCTGATGGGTACGACTCGATTCTGGTCACGGTGGACCATGGCCTTACGAAGGGGGTAATTCTTACTCCTTGCAAGAAAACCATCGACGCTCTAGGAACTGCCGATCTTTACATCTCTGAAATATTTAAACGCTTTGGATTACCTGATATCCTCATCTCGGATCGAGGACCACAATTTTCGGCTAAAGTCTTCCAGGAAATCAGAAAGACGCTAGGGATCGATCACAGAATGAGCACAGCCTATCATCCACAGACTGATGGAGAAACAGAACACGTTAATCAAGAACTAGAAGTATACCTTCGAATATTTTGTGCAAACGAACCCCATAGATGGAAACAACTACTCCCAATCGCCGAATTTGCTCACAATAATCGACATCATGACTCAGTTAGAGCCTCCCCATTCCAACTCATGTATGGAACAAATCCCGTCGCATTACCAACCGCTGTACAAAAAATGACAACACCCGCTGCCGAAGAACGCCTACAACTACTACGAAAAGCTAGAGAAGAAGCGCTAGCTGCACACGAACTAGCAAGGCAGATGGTTGCGCGACGAGTCAGGATAAAGCAATCAAATTCATACAAGGAGATAAAGTATGGCTCGAAAATAGAAATCTCAACATACCATATCAGTCTAGGAAACTGGCGCCTAAACGAGAAGGACCCTTTATAATCGAACAAGTCCTAGGACCAGTAACGTATAGGCTCAGCTACCGAAACAATGGCGCATTCACCCAGTCTTTCACACATCACTCCTTATGCCATATAGAGAAACTGAAACACATGGACCAAATTATACTACTCCACCCCCTGATCTCGTAAACGGACAAGAAGAGTTTGAGGTGGAAGCAATTCTCACACATCGAAAACGCGGAGCAGGATATCAATATCTGGTTAAATGGAAGGGATACGGCCCGAATGACAACTCCTGGGAACCCGAGCGCAATCTAAGCAATGCTGCGGACGTGTTAAAAGCATATAAGCTCAGAAGACAGCTATGAAACCCCATGTCTCGCTATCGCAACCGCCAAACTCTCAAACAAAACATCAGATACACTAAGAAATACTGCTCCACTCGAGGACGATATTCTCCGAAACCATACGAAAGCTTCAAAGGACGAATCATTACGTTTCCCATTCCTTATCCTCCGATCAACACCTTAGAACCACCTCGATTAGTCAACTTTGTTCGAACCCTAGCAACCCGATTAATTGCCTACAAGACTCCCAGACTTTCTAACGGACATGCGACGCACCCACAGGGGACATGTTGAAATCCCATTCAATGCCCGATTACACTATCTCCCGAAATATATGGATCTTACATTCGATCCAGAAGAGTTACCATATTATCCAGACGCAATGTCACCCTACCTCCCTTCGCCCAACAGACCTTTAAACCACACCAACGACGTATACACCAAAGCGGCTCTCCATCAAGAAGACCCTATACTATTTGATTTTGCAGAACGGCTAAGCGACGCTAGCAAAGAAATGGAAATCTGCAGATGGGTCACTATGCGACGACTCCCAGACGCAATCTCAAACCTCAATAGAGTACTCGAAAGCCTCAATTTCTTAGACACATTTGACAGCACAGGTGGACCCACTATACCCAATTCACCAGAAAGTATTGCGCCACAGGATCTCGCTCCTGAACCAGACACAAACCCTGAGAATGAAATCTCCATCACTACCAGGGATGAGCTAAGCGAATCAGAAGAATCTGATGAAGAACTCGAATATGTTCCCAGCATCAGAGCATCCACATTCACTTATCGGGCCCCGGACAGAGAACTCCGGACAGTCAATTGGGATGACGAGGTATTTGATGAGGAATAAAAGGCGCTTCTGAAGATACGAATATTTCCCCAACTCCAGTCATTCAATCGAAAATGTCTGCCATCGTCGCCATCGCCTACACCGCTGCCCTCCTCTTTTCTCTCCTGGTCACTGCATGTGGCCACTGTTACGTTGACTCAGTCGCCCCCCTCTCGCCCTTCCTCGCCGCTGCCCATGACCTCCCTCTTGAGGTCTTCGTATCCACTACCGTCACCATCGACGACTTCGATTTCGCCGACCTCCCTGCTCTGCACGAGCACCCAGAAGAACTTGCTGTTTGCCCCCATCTCCCCCACGCATATACCCATTGTCCAGACCCGCAACACCATGCTCGATAACATCAGTGAAAACCTCGCCACCCTCGTCACCTACTTCACGATGTTTTCCGAACCGCTCGACTTTGTCACCCGCCCTCACCCTCACCACCGATCCACATTCGCTCACCTACAATGAACGAGATGCGATGTTAGCTCAGGCCAAACAGTTACAGCGAGCTGTACAAACAGTGCAATGGCGGATGGAAACCGCGGAAAAGGATGTCAAAAACATCATTGAATGGTTGGAGTCTAGGCAGGATCATGGTTGGACGAACTCTTGGTAGAAGTCGGTGACTTCTCGCATATGAAGGGGGTAATGTTACAGTTTCCTCTTCGTTTCGGCCTCCTGTCTCAGCGGACTGTTTCTTTCCCATCATTTCCCCTTGACTGCGCACTGTACAGCCTGGACGCTATCTCCTTTCATAGCCACCTTCATATTTCCTTTCTCAGGTAGCTATCATTTCATTCCCTTTATAGTTTCCTTGTTCCCAGATCATATATAAAAACCTCATGTACTGTAGAGTAACTCTAGTTCCAACTTAGACGAGTTTTGCTCTCAACAATGATCGACTTGAATGCTCTTCTCTCTCATCGTTCTCAAGACCTTCGTCATCGTTTGACTTAGCGTCTAGACCTTTGTCCAGTGGCTGGGAGCGGACCGAGACTCTGCTTGTCGCTGTTGACTTAGAACGAATCACGACGAGGGCATCGTCCGTAACAATATTTTCCTCTGCTGACATGTTGTTGGGGCGTTCCAGCTCCATTAAAAATCGCTTTGCCAACTGTAGCCTTTCTTTGTCCTTCAATGCGGTCTCGCTCCTCCACTGTTACAGTTTCCCTTTCGTTTTAACCTCTTGTCTCAGCGGACTGTTTTATATCTAACATTTTCCCTTAACTGCGCATCGTACAGCTTGGATGTTATCTCCTTTTGTAGCTACCTTCACATTTCCTTTCTTAGGTAGTTATCGTTTCATTCCTCTTATAGTTTCCTTTGTTCTCTAATCGTATATAAACCCCATGTACAGTAGAGTAACTCTAGTTCCAACTTAGACGAGTTTTGCTCTCAACATCAATTGACCTCAACGCTCTCTTTCTTCGTCACTCTCTAGACCTTTGTCATCATTTGACTTAGCATCTGGACCCTTTGTCCAGTGGCTGGGAGCGGACTGAGGCTCTGCTTGTCACTGTCGACTTAGAACAAACCACGACGAGGGCATCATCCGTAACACAAGTTGGAACTCAGGAATCGCTCAGTGCATTGTCACTAGCCAGACACCATTGATACCAGGAACTCCCAGATCAGACCCCCAAACGACTCTGTTCGGTACAAACAGAAGTACTACCTTAATCGGAGAGAAGTCTACTTTTCTACGACACACAAGGTCTGGTGCTACGTTTCAGGAACAAAGAGAAAGAACCTACCGGTCTCAGAGGAACTCTTTGAAGGAGAATACCAGGAAGGAGACCCTAACAGAGAATTACCAGGAGAAATTTGGATTCACTGGTATAATGAAATGAATGAGGAAAACAATCAGTTATTCCTAGCCCCAAACACCGAACCTGAACTCACCTGGTGGCATGAGTTTCGAGTCAACGAAGAACTTGGAGATTTCACCTTCCTTGCACTAGACGAAGAGACACTAGCCAAGTGGAACAAATACAAAAAACAACAACAGATTGAGATAGATCTAGCCTTTGGGGATGAATCAAAACAAGGAGAAAGCTCGAAACAAGGCACAGAATCGGAACACGAACCCAGAACACAGGATCCGAAACCTGAAACACCAGAACCGAAACAGAAACCAAAGAAGGACATGTCAGACGACAAGGAAGCATCCTCAAAAGGGATAAAGGGAATCTCCATTAAGGAATTCAAAGGACAGTGCTCTAAGGCGAAACATTTCATCAACACATTTGATGACGTATTTGATCTTGATGAGGGGTGCTTTGAAACATCGAAAAAACGAATCAAATATGTTCTCCTTCACCTAGGGGAAGAACTAGACGATTGGAAAGCCAACCTTCGAGGAGAATTAGAAGCAGCAGAAGCAACCAAAGGAAAATCAGCAGAAAGCACATACACACTTTCTTGGGAAAACTACCCCAGCTTCAGGCAACGATTCTTGAGCAACTGGGGAGAATCTGACAGCGCAGCTAGGACCCTGAATGATCTAGATAAAGTCAAAGTGGGCGGAGATATTGATATCCCTGCCTACATTCAGAAATTCCGATTGCTCATACACTCCACCGGAATTACAGGATTCATGACACAACGCATTTACTTCTGTAAAGGACTCCCTGCATTAGTAGCAGCAAAGATCATCGAAAACCCTGCAGTTGTCAGCATGGAAACAGCTTATAATGCTGCAGAACACCTGCACAATGCTTGGGAGACCATGAAATTGATGAACTGATCATCTGGATCAGGAGACACAAAGGGACATTTCAAATTTAACCGAAACACAAAGCCCTCTGCATCTGGATCAAAGGGGATTAATGCTGTGAGCACAGGACGTCTTTCAGATGCCCAAAAGGAGGAATACCAAAAAACCAGCAAGTGTTTCATGTTACAGTCAATTTCGATTCCCTAACTGCGACCCTAACCTAGGGTTCCCTGACCCTGCAGGGATTGATCTGGTTTCACCCCCTGGTTTCAACCCCTGTATCAACCCCTGGTTTCAACCCCTGTATCAGCCCCTGGGTTTCAACCCTGTATCAGCCCCTGGGTTTCAACCCTGTATCAGCCCCTGGGTTTCAACCCCTGTCTCAGCTCCTGTCTCAGCTCCTGTATCAGCTCCTTGTCTCATCCCCTATACTCTGATACATGTAGCGTACCCCTAGGTCTCCAGGTATATAAGTAGCTAGGTAGAGCCTGTAGCTCCCCATCTTGATCTTAGTCGAGTAACAGTCTTAGCTCTAAACCACTCTCCTCTACTTCTCTCCTAGTCTAGGGGTTAGAACCTAGGGCTATGGCCTTCGACTGTAACATTTCAGATGTGGAATGCAGGGGGCACATATCCAGGGACTGCCCAAACAAGGGGAACGCCCAAACGTCATCCTACAAGTCCTCCTCCCCACAGAATCACTCAATCAGAGTAATAGAGGAAACGACCTTGAACAAATCAGCTGCCCAACGCATTAGGGCGCTGTTGAAAGATCTTCCAGAGGAAGAACGCAAAACAACCCTCCAGGAACTCGAATCCGAGGGTTTTTAAGAAGGAGATGCCAGAAAGTGGTTGACGCCTACAGTACCATTGAACAGTTAGCACTCGACTCTGTAATTGTAAATTCCAATAATAACAAATGAATTTCCATTACTGTGCAAACAACCCATAAACCCACTGAAATATCTGCTCTCATTGATTGTGGAGCAGAAGGAAACTTCATCAATAAATGAATATTGAAGGATCTACCAAAAGAACTCTTAAAACAACTGATTAGGGTCAAGAACGCCGACAGAGCTATCAATCAGAACGGGATAATCACCCATTGCACTTGTCTTACCTACTCTATTGAAGGAAAAACATACAACAACTGGTTATGGATCACCAATTTAGGAGATCAGGTGATAATCTTTGGAATACCATGGTTAGAACAGCATAATCCTAAAATTGATTGGCGAAAGAAAACCCTCCAAATGGACGAGGATTCAGAAGACACCAAACCTATTTGGTGCATGGCATTAGACAACCAACAATGGGGAGAAGATGAATATTGGATCAGAGTGAAAACATCGGCATCACAGGCACTTGAACATCAAGCAAAAAGGGACGAAGTGCCCATAGTTCTACCTTCCGAATACACGCCTTGGCACGCCACCTTTGAGAAGAAAGCGTCAGAGTGTTTTCCATCTTCTCGCCCATGGGATCATGCGATCGAACTCAAGACAGGATTTACGCCAAAAGTCAACAAAATCTACCCGTTATCATTAAAAGAACAGTCAACCCTTGATGAATGGATCAAGGAACAACTCAATAAAGGGTACATTCGACTGTCTAAATCACCACAAGCATCGCCATTTTTCTTCATCTCTAAAA
Source organism: Amanita subjunquillea (assembly GCA_020011035.1). Lineage (NCBI taxonomy): Eukaryota > Fungi > Basidiomycota > Agaricomycetes > Agaricales > Amanitaceae > Amanita > Amanita subjunquillea. Next base: position 192,169 of record JAEBUT010000015.1, on the reverse strand, counting down.
AGGAAAGCGGCGCACTTCGACCTTGCCAAGATTATTGATACCTGAATGAATGGACAATTAAGAACGCCTACCCGTTACCCTTAGTCTCCGATTTAGTGACAAAGTTAGAAGGCGCAAATTACTTTACCAAACTCGATTTGCGCTGGGGATACAACAACGTCTGAATCAAAGAAGGTGATGAATGGAAAGTGGCGTTCATAACCAATCGAGGATTGTATGAACCAACAGTCATGTTCTTTGGTCTTTGCAACTCCCCGTCAACATTCCAAATGATGATGAATGAATATTTCCAGGATATGATAAACAAAGGATGGCTCATCATTTATATGGATGACATCTTGATCTGTGCAAAAACGAAAGAAGAAATGCGGGAGCGTACAGAACACGTTTTGAATCACCTACAGGAAAATGACTTATTCTTGAAACTCGAGAAATGCAAATTTTGCATTCAAGAAGTCAAATTTCTTGGCATGATCATTACACCCGGACACATTCAAATGGATCCTGTTAAACTTGCAGGAATTTGTGACTGGCCAACACCAACAACGGTTAAACAAGTCAGATCCTTCCTTGGATTTGGAAACTTCTATTGGAGATTTATTGGCAACTTTGCCACCATAGCGAAACTGTTGACAGATCTAACAAAGAAAGGTTTACTCTTTGACTGGATGACCACTTGTCAGACAGCGTTTGAGGAGCTCAAAAACAAGTTCTCCTCCATGCCCGTTTTATGCATGCCCGACCCCACTCGACCATTTATTCTTCAAACGGATGCCTCGAACAAAGCTACTGGAGCAGTGCTTAAACAAGCAGATACAACAGGAACACTTCATCCATGTGGATTTATTTCGCATGCCTTGACACTTACAGAACAGAATTACCAGATTTACGATTGAGAACTACTAGCAATCATTAAAGGACTACAAGCATGGTGACATTTACTCCATGGATCGCCACATCCCATAGTGGTTCACTGCGATCATAAAAATCTTTTATTCTATTGATCACCTCAGCGATTAACTCCTCGACAAGCATGATGGTCCATGATGCTCTTGGAATTTGACTTGAAAATCGAACATGTACCTGGCACCAAGATGTTTGAAGCAGATGCTCTATCCCGTCGACCTGATCACATGAAAGGTGATGAGGCTCTGGAAGATGTTACCATGTTACCAGATAATAAATTTATCCGTCTCATTGCTACAGATCTCACCCAGGAAATTAGAGATGCTACATCACTTGACAGCTTTGGACGCATGATTATTGAAGTCATTGAGACTCAACATGCTCCACCGATTAAATCCAAACTCCAGGACTGGGCATTTGTCAATGGGACTGTCCGTTACACTGATAGAGCATACATCCCAGATAACGGAATGCTCAGGACACAGATTGTCCAGACAATTCATGAGTCGCTCACCTCAGGACACCCAGGATGCATGAAAACCCTTGAACTTCTTCAACACAATTATTGGTGGCCAGGAATGTATAAACACGTCAAAGAATGGATTACAGGTTGTGCAATTTGCCAACAGATGAAAGTGAATACTCATCCTAACACTCCGGCTCTTCTACCCATTGGATCCAAAGCGACTCGCCCTTTTCAACAGGTCACACTGGATTTCATTATGGATTTTCCTATTGCTGATGGATATGACTCAATTCTGGTCACGGTGGACCATGGTCTTATGAAGGGGGTAATTCTTACTCCTTGCAAGAAAACCATCGATGCTCTAGGAACAGCCGATCTTTACATCTCTGAAATATTTAAACATTTTGGACTACCTGATATCCTCATCTCGGATTGAGGACCACAGTTCTCGGCTAAGGTCTTCCAGGAAATTAGAAAAACACTAGGAATCGATCACAGAATGAGCACAGCCTATCATCCACAGACCGATGGAGAAACAGAACGCATTAATCAAGAACTAGAAGTATACCTTCGAATATTCTGCGCAAATGAACCCCACAGATGGAAACAATTACTCCCGATTGCTGAATTTGCTCACAATAATTGACACCATGACTCAGTTAAAGCCTCCCTGTTCCAACTCATGTATGGAACGAACCCTGTTGCACTACCAACTGCCGTACAGAAGATGACAACACCTGCCGCTGAAGAGCACCTACAGCTATTACAAAAAGCTAGGGAAGAAGCGCTAGCTGCACACAAATTAGCAAGGCAGATGGTTGCACAACGAGTCAGAGACAAAGCAATCAAATTCGTACAAGGAGACAAAGTATGGCTCGAAAACAAAAACCTCAATATACCATATCAATCTAGGAAATTAGCGCCTAAACGAGAAGGACCCTTTATAGTGGAACAAGTTCTAGGACCAGTAACATATAAGCTCAAGTTACCGAAACAATGGCACATTCACCCAGTCTTTCACATGTCTCTCCTTATGCCATATAGAGAAACTGAAACACATGGACCAAATTACACGACTCCACCCCCTGATCTTGTAAATGGACAGGAGGAGTTTGAAGTAGAAGCGATTCTCACGCATCGAAAATGCGGAGCAGGATATCAGTATTTGGTTAAATGGAAGGGATACGGCCCGAATGACAACTCCTGGGAACCTGAGCGCAATCTAAGCAATGCTGCGGACGTGTTGCAGGCATATAAACTCAGAAGATGGCTATGAAACCACATGTCTCAATATCGCAACTGTCAGACTCTCAAACAAAACATTCGTTATACAAAAAGATACTGCTCCACCAGAGGACAATATTCCCCAAAACCTTATGAAAGCTTCAAAGGACGGATCATCACATTTCCCATTCCTCATCCTCCGATCACTCCTTTAGAATCGCCTCAATTAGTCAACTTCATCCGAACTCTAGTGACTCAATTAATTACCTACAAGACTCCCAGACTTTTTAACGGACAAGCAATGCACCCACAGGGACACGTTGAAATCCCATTCAATGCCCAATTACACTATCTTCTGAAATATATGGATCTTACATTCAATCCGGAAGAACTGCCATACTACCCAGATGCAATGTCACCCTATCTCCCATCGCCTAACAGACCTTTAAATCACACCAACGATGTATACACCAAAGTGGCCCTCCGCCCGGAAGATCCTACGCTATTTGATTTTGCTGAATGGCTAGGAAATGCTAGCAAAGAGATGGAAATTTGCAGATGGGCTGCTGCTCGATGACTCCCAGATGCAATCTCAAACCTCAACAGAGTATTCAAGAGCCTTGATTTCTTAGATGCATTCGACAGCACAGGCAGACCCACTATACCCAATTCACCCGAAAGTATCGCACCACAGGACATCAATCCTGAAACAGAATTGGACTCAGAAAATGAAGTTTCTACCACTACCAGGAACGAGCTAAGCAAATCAGAAGAATCTGATGAAGAACTCGAATATGTTCCCAGCATCAGAGCATCCACATTTACTTATTGGTCCCCGGATGGAGAGCTCCGAACTGTCAATTGGGATGACAAAGTATTCAATTGAACATAAAAGATGCCTCTGGCAGCGTTAGATCCCCCAGTTTCGTATGCTTACACAATGTTCTTCTTCATCACCATCGCCTACACCGCTGATGAGTGGTGTTCCGCGGTGACTGTGTAGAGTCATCGTCACGTGTATGCGTTAAGCTATGCGAGAGAAGTCCTACCAGCGCCGGAACTATATACGCACTGAACCCATGGCTAACTATCTGACACCATTACTTGTCCGACCGCCTTTGCAGTCAAGTCCTGCACTCATCCGCAATGCAAACTGTCCAGAGTCACAAGGCAAACCCCCCGCAATACTGCATGTGAAACCAGTACTGCCCGACTGCGCCAACTAGCGTCGATCACCTGAAAACTACCATTGAACACCGTCCACCGCATTAAGATTAGCCATGACACTGCCACTTCCACGCTAGATAAGCTCACGCCCGAAATACTGCGATTGAGACCATTTTAGCCACGCATCTACGAGCTATGGACAAACTTGGTTAAATGGAGGAAAATCTTCACCGACGGTAGCGTCGATCAGCAGCCAACACAAAACGTCCAGTTTGGGAGTGGCGGCAACAGGGACAAACCGCGCTAAAAGCATATACCAACGCTTGCATAAGACACCGGAGGTCAATCGTCGGCTATCGTACCCGTCAACAGTCAGGATCTTGCTACAGGTTTGCAACAGGGAAAACAACTAGCAAAATGCTTGCGCACTAAACTACATTGGATGGCGCCTTTCAGGATGACAAATTGGGATAGTAGGCCACCAAGCATGATGCAGAAGAATTCGGAGTCCACTTGTATCAGTAGGTAGCAAAAAGTATATATATCATCTTATTTCATAGCAAGAATAATAACATACCGTACTGCCGCTGTTAACCTTTTACACTGCTAGGCAGCTGTGTAGAGGGGGGGTTGTGAGGTCGTTGGAAGGTTCCCGGCACCTCCTTTCCGAGGGTGTCTAGTGATGATTCAGTGCGCGCGCTGTGTGATGACGGTGTCTGTGACAGCGTTGACGATGGAGGGAGCCCCTGAACGAGAGGGAAAGAGGGGGGGACCAGCCCAAAACCGAGAGGAAAACTAACAATTACGGGGAAAGGAGGGTGTGTTATTCTATGTTGTGACTAATGTGACAGTGACTACTATAAACCCACTATTACTAAGCAACTCCAATTTAGGCAGAGCCCCTGTCCACTGCTGTACAGAGCTCTAGCTCATCACCGCACTCATTTTAACACCTTCCTTCTTGACAATCAATAACCTTTATCTCTCGTTTCACACCTGCCACTTCATTGAGTCAGACGTCGAAACCAACCACACCCTCTTTATTCGTAGCGTCATTGCCATCGCATATCAGTCTCATCTGTCGCACAGCATCATTGCTGTTGCATATCGGTCTCACCCGTTGCACCACTTCGTGCCCTTCGCATATCTGCATCTTCCGTCGCCCCACAGCTCTTACTTCGCACCGCACCTCTGATCGTCACCGGATTGACAGGAACTTCTTTGACAAAGCTCACAAACCCCGCACTTCCTGTCGCTCTGATAGGTTTTAGTGTTATTATATTGGCTGCCCCAGTGAGGCTTTTTCAAAGAAAATTCAGCCATCAACTCCACTGGAATCACCTCACGAGCGGTGATGAGCTAGAGCTCTGTACAGCAGTGGACAGGGGCTCTGCCTAAATTGGAGATGCTTAGTAATAGTGGGTTTATAGTAGTCACTGTCACATTAGTCACAAAAATAATAACACACCCTCCTTCCCCCGTAATCGTTCGTTTTCCTCTCGGTTTTGGGCTGGTCCCCCCCTCTTTCCCTCTCGTTCGGGGGCTCCCTCCATCGTCAACGTTGTCACAGACACCGTCATTACACAGCGCGCACACTGAATCATCACTAGACACCCTTGGAAAGGAGGTGCTGGGAACCTTCCAACGACCTCACAGCCCCCCCTCTACACAGCTGCCTAGCAGTGTAAAAGGTTAACAGCGGGAATTTCCTGGACATCTTGCAGTATCACCGTCCACTGGCAACGTAGTCGCCGATTGGTACAATTCACTAAAACAAGGAGCCAAAACTGCGCAGCAGCTATTACATCAGGACCTGGGGAAAGCCCTCACGGAAATATTCAAGCATACTAGCACCTTTGGTCACCAATCCCATCACAATCTAGGATTATCACCAGAGTTTCAGCAAAACAAAAAGATCAATAAGCTACTCACGCAATCCGCAGCATCTTCCTCATGCACAGCCAGTTCCGAGACAGCAGATCAAAGCACACCTTGCATTTTGCAAGACTTCACGCAACCAGCAGACAAACAAGACAGCAATCGCTCCAGCAGCCCGCCCACTACATCACCATCAATAAGCCCGCACCCGTTGCCTCCACACAATAAAATTGCATTCAGTAGCCTTCCCGCCAATTTCTACAGTTCCAACCCGCTCGCAGACCTATTTTGCCCATCACAAACCACACAAGTTATACCAGTCGCAATGGCCACCAGCTCGGTTTTGCCAAAATCAATGCCAACACAATACAGTCCGTCCGCACCGCGCTTCGTTTCCACACAGCCGCGATGCCTGCCCTGCTATTTCGCAGAACTGGAAATATTATTCCGGGAAACAGATGTAACCGACGACGAAGATAAGAAAACCTACGCGCTCCGCTACCTGGAAGACACCAAATACGAGCTATGGGGATCAGTAGAAACCTTTCCCGCACCAGCAACGTACAAAGCTTTCAAAGCGTCGATCCAAAAATTATACAGCAGAGTTATCAGCAAACGGCAGTACACGCAGGATCATTTAGAGTGTTTAATCGAAGAAACCCTAAGGCTCGGCATCAAAACTGCAGAAAGCCTTTGCAGCTATTACCAGCGGTTTTTAGTAATCACAAAGTATCTCATTAGCCACAAGCGGTTATCCGTGCGCCAGCAAAGCGAGTATTTCTTCAAGGGATTCCAAGTGGACGTAGCCACAGAAATGTATCAATGGATGAGGAGCCAGTTCCCCAACGTGCATCGCGGCGACCCCTTCTCATTGGAACAAACATTAGCGGCGGCCCAAGAAGTCATTCAAGGCCAATCTTTTTATGACAAGCTTAGGAAAGATCAGGGAAGGATGTAAAAAGCCGGTCACAGCCTATTGTTTGACCAATCCACATACGCCGCCACCGGAGAATGAGCGATCACAGGTACCTGAAGGAGAAGAAGACAACACATACGAAGGAGTATTTCCGTGGAGGAGCAAGACCACATCAAGGGACAAAGAAAAGCTACGGTTAGCAAAGTGATTTTTGACGGATCTGGAATGCCCCAACAACATGTCAGCCAAGGAAAATAGCCAGTTCACACGGTATTGTACCAAATTCTTTATGAGGGATGATACACTGTGGTTAAAGGACAGGAACAGAGCGCACAAGATCGTTTTGGAGCCAGACAAACGGATAAACGTGTTGAACAGTTGCCATGACAAACTAGGACACTGCGGATTCTACACTACGCACTCGATAATCATGCAATGGTTTTGGTGGCCGCAGATGCAAGACGATATCAAATGGTACATCAAGTCCTGTCGCGAATGCCAAGCGCGGCAATTACAGTTATACTGCATCCCGCCTGTCGTCGCAGAACCTGCACCAATTTTCGCTAAAGTATACTTGGACACTATGCATCTGCCGCTGTCAAATCAATACAAATACCTAGTCCAAGCGCACTGTTCACTAACGCACTACCCAGAATACCGCGCCCTATGTCAGGAAACGGCCAACGCTATAGGCGATTGGATATTTGAAGACCTCATTTGTCAATGGGGAAGCTTGGTGGAAATAGTAACGGACAACAGAGCACCCATCATCCGCATGGTCGCACATTTGGCAAAGAAGTACCAGATTAACCACATCCGCATATCGGGTTACAATTTGTGTGCTAACGGGATTGTAGAATGCAGCCACTATGACGTCCGACAAGCGCTAGTCAAAGCAAGCAACGGATCCAACTGGGCCCTGGTACTACATTCAGTTTTCTGGTCCGAGCGCATCACGGCAAGACGTCGCATGGGAGTATCACCTTATTTTGCGGTCACTGGCACACATCCACTACTTCTGCTCGGTATATCAGAAGCCACCTACCTATTACCGCCACCCGACGCATTCCTGTCAACAACCGAGCTCATCGCCTGACGCGCCACAGAACTACAGAAGCGGCATGTGCAAACGGAGGCATTAAAGAGCAAGGTCTATGAAGCGCGCATAGCAGTGGCAATACGATTCAAAAAAGAGCACCTGACGGTGATTCGGGACTTTGACTTCAAACATGGCGCACTAGTCTTGGTTTGCAATACTGCAATCGAGAAGTCGCTAAACAGAAAAATGCGCCCGCGCTACATCGGCCCATATGTCATCCTACGTCGCAACTGTGGCGGCGCATATCTCCTTTGCGAACTCGACGGAACAGTACTCGACCGACCGTATGCGGCATTCTGCGTTATTCCTTACTTTGCGAGGCCCCAAATAAGCATACCGGACAATGTATTAGACGCATCGGAAGAACGCATGCGACAGATGGCGGACTCCTACTCACAAGGCGACGATGATCCACCAGCGCAAATCATACCGGAAGAAGAACTCGCCGACAATCAGTCTGACCTGGAATCTGACATGGACGAGCCAAGACATCATTAAGCCTTCATCCTTCACACCCTTTCATTCACTTATCGGTTTCATTTTCGTAGATAGAATTGCAACAGCACCATTTCTGCGCTAGGACAAGGTGGTGCGTGTTGCCAGCAATGTTGCAAATTTTGAACTGCAGGTTCGCCTGCGTCGCTTGAAGATCCATGATTTGTCGCAAAATCGCGTTTTGCTCACGCGAGAAAATTGCGGTCTCGTTTGCGGACCGGGTGATGGCCGCCAAGGAGCCTTGCATGGCTGCCGATTGGACTTGAAGTTGTTGAAGCAATTGTACGCTGCTCGGCGCACTCAGGTCCGCCTCGCTCGCCAGGACTGTACCCTCCTCCACATCTTCCGAACCTTTGTTGCTCAACTCCACCAACTCCTGTGTTTTCACCACCTTCTTCGAAGCCTGTTTCGTCACAGAGATGCCGCCAATGCTACAAGATTGCCGCTGGTCGCGGCACCACACGCAAGCCTTGCTCTGAGAATTTGCCTGTGGATAGCAGGGCAACAATAGCCGCTTGCATCTGAAATTCCATCAGCGCAGCACCCGAGACTTAGAAATAAACTTACTGGTCGCATGCTTGCTCGTTCGGGGTACCAGACTTGGACCGCTTAGAGGGCCCCGCTTCCATCCCCGCGCTTTCCGCTCGCACACGCTTTTGACTTCGTTTCCGCGCCCTTGCGGCCTCCAGCTCGTTAGCAATCACCAGCTCGTTAAGTGCCGCCGGATCGCTCGCCAATAAATCCTGCTCAGCCACGCGCGCGGCAGTACAAACAGACGAAAAATCCACAGGACTGGGACTGCGGGCCTTAGACTTGCCCTTCGGACGAGGCTGTGGGCGCGCCCCTTGTTGCAATCGAGTGCGCTCTTCTCGCAGGCGCCACACATGCTCCAAAGCTACTTGCGATGCTTCCTGTTTGCATTGTGCCTTGCGACGATCTACCTCCTCCCGCACTCGACGCTCCGCAGCTTCCTCCTCCACACGACGTCTAGCTTCTTCACGAGCTCATTGATCGGCCGCCTTCTGTGCTTTTAGATCCAAGATCCGCTGGTGCTCCTCGTCACGACGCCGTGTCGCGGCCTCTTCACGCAAACGTTGCTCCTCGTCTTCCTGCAACAAATGTGCCTCCGCTGCAGCAATCTCCTCGTCGAAGTAGGATTCGGTAGGTGTAGAAGGAGAGGACATGTTGGGAAAGGGAAGCAAGGAATGAGAACAAGACGAGAGGCAACTGACACAACAAAAGAAACGAACAGACTCCCACGGAACGATAAAAGAAGCCAGGACCTTTCCCACGCAAGTGAAAGTCGCCGTGTCCCATGGACCTCTAGCATGCCAAACCAAAGTCAAACACCCACTCAGTCGGACCGATCCGCCCCCACTGTTCAGCTATGTACCACCGGACGCGCATTCAACCAGGAGAGATATCCGCATCGCGACAGAGGACTACGATCGCAGCACCAACGCAGCGCCTGTCAACAGCACAACTGCCATCGCACAAGTAGTTTCCGTTGCACCAAACTCCGTCGGTTGGTCATGTACGTCCAATTGGCTGACTGAGGACAGTCAGATTTTTTTAGTCCAGGGGAGATGATGAGCGGTGTTCCGCAGTGACTGTGTAGAGTCATTGTCATGTGTATGCGTTAAGCTATGCGAGAGAAGTCCTACCAGCGCCGGAACTATATACGCACTGAACCCATGGCTAACTATCTGACACCATTACTTGTCCGACTGCCTTTGCAGTCAAGTCCCACACTCATCCGCAACGCAAACTGTCCAGAGTCGCAAGGCAAACCCCCGCAATACCGCATGTGAAACCAGTACTGCCCAACCGCGCCAACTAGCATTGATCACCTGAAAACTACCGTTGAACGCCGTCCACCGCATTAAGATTAGCCATGACACTGCCACTTCCACGCTAGATAAGCTCGCGCCCAAAATACTGCGATCGAGACCATTTTAGCCACGTGTCTACAAGCTATGGACAAACTTGGTTAAACAGAGGAAAATCTTCACCGACGGTAGCGTCGATCAGCAGCCAACACAAAATGTCCAGTTTGGGAATAGCGGCAACAGGGACAAACCGCACTAAAAGCATATACCAATGCTTATCGCATAAGACACCGGAGGTCAATCGTCGGCTATCGTACCCGTCAACGGTCAGGATCTTGCTATGGGTTTGCAACAGGGAAAACAACTAGCAAAATGCTTGCGCACTAAACTACATCGGACGGCGCCTTTCAGGATGACAAATTGGGATAGTAGGCCACCAAGCATGACGCAGAAGAATTCGGAGTCCACTTGTATCAGTAGGTAGCAAAAAGTATATATATCATCTTATTTCGTAGCAAGAATAATAACATACCGTACTGCCGCACTCATTTTAACACCTTCCTTCTTGACAATCAATAACCTTTATCTCTCGTTTCACGCCTGCCACTTCATTGAGTCAGACGTCGAAACCGACCACACCCTCTTTATTTGTAGCATCATTGCTGTTGCATATTGGTCTCATCCGTCGCACAGCGTCATTGCCATCACATATCGGTCTCACCTGTCGCACCACTTTGCGCCCTTCGCATATCTGCATCTTCCGTCGCCCCACAGCTCTTACTTCGCACCACACCTCTGATCGTCACTGGATTGACGGGAACTTCTTTGACAAAGCTCACAAACCCCACACTTCCTGTCGCTCCGATAGGTTTTAGTGTTATTACCGCCGCCCTCCTATTCACCCTGCTGGTCACTGCCTGTGGCCGCTATTATGTTGACACTGCCTCCTTCGCTGCCACCACCCATGATCTCCCACTTGAGGTCTTCGTTTCCACCACCGTCACTATAGACAACTTCAACTTCACCGACCTCCCTGCTCTTCACGAGCATCCTGAAGAACTCGCTGTCGCTCCAGCCTCCCCTACGCATATACCCATTGTCCAACCTTGCAACACTATGCTCAACAACATCAGCAAGAATCTTGCCAACCTCATCACATACTTCAATATGTTCTCTGAACCCCTCGATTTTGTCACCACCCTCACTCTCACCACCGACCCCCCACTCGCTCACCTACAACAAACAAGATGCGATGCTCGCCCCAAGCCAAACAGATACAGAGAGCAATTCAAACGGTGCAATGGCAGATGGAAACAGCAGAAAAGGATGCCAAAAACATCATTGAGTGGTTAGAGTCTAGACAGGATCACAGCTGGACGAATTCTTGGTAGAAGTCGGTGACTTCTCGCATACAAAGGGGGTAATGTTACAGTTTCTTCTTCATTTTGTCTCCCCGTCTCAGTGGACTGTCTCATATCCATCAATTCTCCTTAACTGCACACCGTACAGCCTGGACGCTATCTCCTTTCGTAGCTACTTTCACATTTCCTTTCTTAGGTAGTTATCGTTTCATTCCTCTTATAGTTTCCTTTGTTCTCTGATCGTATATAAACCCCATGTACAGTAGAGTAACTCTAGTTCCAACTTAGACAAGTTTTTCTCTCAACATCGCTTGACCTCAACGCTCCCTTTCATTGTTGCTCTCTAGACCTTCGTCATTGTTTGACTTAGCATCTGAACTCTTTGTCCAGTGGCTGGGAGCGGACCGAGACTCTGCTTGTCGCTGTTGACTTAGAATGAACCACGACAAGGGCATTGTTGGATTCCGAGGTGTAGATCTTGTGACCTGGATTGAAGGAATTGTCCTGCAGTGGACGACAAGTGTCGGGCCCATTCCGAGATGATGAGTTCAACTCATATTGCCAGCTATGTGTGTAAATAGACACAAACAATCTAACTACCATATATGTATGTTAGTCATGCTTGTAATGTCTGAATATTAAATATGAAATATTCCAACACTCCCCCTCAGACCAAGAAGCATGTAAAATAAAAGAGTGGAAATTGGAGTATTACTTACTCCCCCTCAATGAGTGACTTCTTGATTGAATGTCGGGTAAGGAATGAATGGATTGTTGAATGCATTTGCATTCGTTGTCGAATTGTTTCCCAAACAATTTTGGGTGCGCGTGATGCGCGGTAGTGATGGGCTATCACGTCGGCGTGCGCGGCGTGGCACGTTGGTATGCCGGTGCTGTCCGTTGGTGCTGTTGGTGCATTGGGGCATTGTCGGTTATCGCGTCCGTATGCATGGCGGGGTGCATGGTCCTTGCCGTTTGTGTATTAGCCTGCCTGTTGCTATGCATCGGGGCATGCTGGCCGTTCCGTTTGCTTTGCGTGTTGCCTCATCTTGAGTGTAGTTTAATGTCATACTGGACACTCTGGTTCAACTGTTGATTCTTGATGCGCCGTGTGTCCGTTGGTGCATTTTGGTGATGCAAGCCGTTCCCTGACATGCCTGCATGCACACGTCGGTTAATGCATTCATATACGCGTCGTTGCGTGTGAATCGGTGCCGTCAGGGTGGTGAACACGGCGGTATGCGCATAGTTGCGTGTGCCGCCTGCGCTGCGTTCGATTTGCTGTATTGCCGCGTCGTGTAGTCGGTTGCGCTTACAGTTTCCATACTGTTTGCATCGTTTGTGTCCATTTTGAGGTGTTGTTGGCTTGGGCTGCATGCGCACATTGACGGGTGTAGTTTATTAAAGGTCTTGCCACGGACTGTTCCGTATTGTGTCGCCACTGCATCGTTCAGGTGCAGTTTTACGCCATGCTGGGCGCTCCTGTCGATTGCGTTCCCTTGGCCGCCGCGATTCCGGTTTCAGTTTATTAAGGTCTTGATGGACCTGCACCGGATCGTGCCTAAATTGTTGTGAACGTGGTCGGCCAGACTGTTCTCTTGTCGGCATTGGTTGGCAGTTGTGCATTGCCTGTCTCGCCTGCTACCTTGAATTCTTTTTCTCCATCAATCTCCACTGGCGGTGGAGCAGCCATTCTTTGTCCTCTCATTGGTTTGACATAAGGATGTATTCTTGAAACATTCACAACAGGGTGAATCTGTTGCGAGAAAGGTAGACTTAATTCTACCGCATTTGACGAAATGATTTTCTTAATTGGGTAAGGCCCAATCCATCATTCTGCCAATTTTCTGGTTGGGCAACCAGTTAAGGAAAGATCCTTGGTTGACAACCAAACTCAATCTCCTACTTTATATTCTGGCACTTCAGAATGTCGTCTGTCTGCGTAGAGTTTCATATCATCCTGCGATTTTTTAAGTGCTGCCTGCACTTCTTCATGAATTCCCTTCATTTTCTGCGCAAAATCAGCCGCAGCTGGATGACTTCCTTCCTTTCTGGGTTCAATACCCATTCTTGGATGTTTTCCATAGTTTACGAAAAATGGTGTATGTTTTGTTGATGCCTGAATTTTGTTATTGTAACTAAATTCAGCAATGGCTAACCATCCCGACCAATTTTCTTGTCAGTGATCTACAAAAATCCTCAGGAATTGTTCCAAATCCTGATTCATTCGTTTGGTTTGTCCATCCGTTTGTGGATGGAAGGCTGTAGACAAGTCTGTAGAAATGCCTAGCATAGAATTCAATTCTTTCATCATTTGTGCGGCAAATTGCGGACCGCGATCCGAGATAATTGACTCAGGTAGACCATGGAGTTTCCATATATGGTCTCTGAACAGTGTTGCCAGCCCTTGTGCTGACGTTTCTTCCGATGTTGGGATGAAATGTGCCATTTTGGACATTCTATCACATACTACAAGAATAGCATTATGACCATGCGATTCTGGTAACTTTGTAATAAAATCCGTGGAGATATGTGTCCATGGCTTTGAGGGTGCCGAATTTGGCATCAACTTTCCCACTGGTGGTTCTGGAAAGTTTTTGCTTCTTTGACACTTGTCACATCCAGCAACATATTTTTTTACAAATTTGGTGACACCTGGCCACCAGTAATTTCTTGTAACAAGTTCAACCATCTTCCATTGTCCTCCATGTCCAGCAATAGGTGTGTCATGATGGAGCCTAACTATCTCCATTCATAATTTCTCGTCTTTGGGAATGTAGACCTTTCCTTGCCAGAGGATAAGTCCTTGCTCCATTTGCCATTTTCCTGCATTGAGTTTCTTAACCCCTGCCTTTTTCATGGCTTCAACCGCTTTCACAACTTCTTCATCTTTTGCTTCGGATTTTCTAATTTTATTTAAAATTTCTTTTTCTGATGTATTGACAAGCACATGACCTTGTTGTAGTGCTGCAATTCGGAAAAACTCTGTTTTTAACAAGGTGACTTCCTTGTTATCATCTTCTACCCCCTTTTTATGGTCTGGCCTCCTGGACAGAGAATCAGCCTTTCCCATTGTTATTCCTGCTTTATGAATTAATTTGAAATTAAATCTGCTGAGGTATAACGCCCAGCGTGCTTGTCGTCTATTCAATTTCTTTGCATTCATAAAGTATTCAAGATTTTTATGATCTGTCCAAATCTCAAATTCTTGCCTTGCTCCTTCCAAATAATGTCTCCAGGCTTCAAGACATCTGATAATGCCCAGCATTTCTTTATCATGGACATCATAATTCCTTTCTGTTTCGTTAAGGGATTTGGAGAGATATGCTACCAGTCTCCATTTATTATTTTCACATTCCATAGATAACACTCCTCCCGTTGCATAATCAGAGGCATCAGACTCTATTCTGAATTTCTTGTCGGAGTCTGGAGTGACAAGAAGGGGTTGTTCCATAAATGTTTTTTTTAAGGTTTTAAAAGCATTTTCTTCCTCTTCCTTCCATTCCCATGTTTTGTCGTTTCTGACCAGATTGTGCAATGGTCATGCAATTTTGGCAAAGTCTTGGACAAATCTCCTGTAATAATTTGCCAAGCCTAAGAAATGTTGTACATCCTTTACACTGCCAGGTGTAGGCCAGTTAAGGATAGCGTCAACTTTCTTTGGATCCATTCTAATTCCATCGGGGCCAATGATGACTCCTAGGAATTCTACTTCCTGCACATTCCATATGCATTTTTCTGGTTTAACATACAGATTGTTTTCTTCCAAACGCCAGAGAACTTTGAGCACTATTTCGTTGTGCCCTTTTTCGGTTTTTGTATAAATAAGGATGTCATCAATGTATACAATGACTTTTCCTTCATTTATCATATCCTGAAATATATCATTCATCATGGCTTGGAAGGTTGCCAGAGAATTGGTGAGACCAAAGTACATTACTACTGGTTCAAAAGAACCTTCTGGTGTAGTAAATGCAGCCTTCCATTCATCTCCTTCTTTGATTTGTACGTTATTATAACCCCACCTAAGGTCTAGCCTGGTGAAGTGTTTAGCTTGTCCTGCTCGATCCACAAGTTCTGATATTAATGGTAATGGATAGTTATTTTTAACTGTCCACTCGTTTAGGTAACGGTAATCCTGTACCATTCTCTTTTTTCCATCTTTTTTCTTTACAAAGAACACTGGCGATGTTTGTGGTGATTTTGAAGGTCTGATGTACCCCTTTTTTAATTGATCATCAACAAAGTCCCTGACTTCGCCAAGTTCATCTGGTGATAACAGATACACCTTTCCTTTCCTAGGTTGATAACCTTGTTTGAGATCTATCATGTGATCCCAAGGTTTTCTAACTGGCATTCTTTCTGACACAGTTTTTTCAAACAAGTGTAAATACTTGTGATACTGCAGCAGCACCAAGTCTTTTGGTTCCTGTTTCTTCAACTCCCTAATCCATTTTGGATCGTCTGATTTGATTCCAGACGGAAGGAACTCATATTTTTGTTCTTCTTTATAGAATTTCGGGTGTTTCCATTGATCCAGGAAATCCAAATTTGACTCCTCCCTTTCTTTCTGCTCTAACCAATGCGCAAAGTCCAACTCGCATTCCTTTTTCCATATGTACATGTTGGACTCCCAATGCTGTGCCGCTTAGGGCCCCAACAATAGACTGAAGAGGGGAGAGGAGTAGGGTAGAGTGGAAACCCGAGAGAACTCGACTGAGGACTCTGGGTGCTACTTGCATGGTTTATATACATTACAGGCTGGTCTGTGCGCTAACCCCCTACAACCCTAAAGGCTGTAGAACCCTATGCTAATAATAGTCCTGTATGAGTAAGACTGCTGCGCATTGACTGTGGATTAGTCAGCAGGCATGAGTCATCGGTCCAGTAGTCCATAATCTAATCGTTATCTAATCTAATCTAATCTTAGCGCTGACTAGATAAGATAGACACCGACTTAGCTAAGTATTTGGCTACCATACATGTAAAATACAAAGGAAAATGAATATAAAATGACTTAGAATTTGGAGCATTTGATACGAGTCATGACATATCAGTAGGGAGTAAAAAGTATATATATCATCTTGTTTTGTAGATATAATCATCATACCATACTGACACATTCATTTTATCACCTTCCCCTCTCTGCAATCCATAACATCTATCTCTTGCATCACATCTGCCACTTCATTGCACCAGGCATCGAAATTAGCAACACTCTCTTTTATTGCACAGTGTCATATCCATTGCATATCTGTCTCATCCATCACACAGCATCACTGCTGTCACATATCAGTCCTGTCCGCTGCACCACATCTCGCCCGTCGCATATCTGCATCATCCAGCACCCCTTAGCTAGTCTGTTGCTCCATGCTCTGTGCATCATCCATCACTCTGCACATCTTCCATCACACCACATTTGCACCCTCCATTCACAGTACTACCATTGCTGCACAGTGATCACCATTGGGGTTGTCAGGGACTTCTTTGCTGAGCTCACAAACCCACACTTCCTGTTGCTTCAATAGGATTTAGTGTTATTAGCGGGGCTAGTTGAGAAAGGGATTATGGGTGAGCTTGCTGCACGCACGCTTCTCCTCATTGCCCATGACATTACTGCTCCAATACAGGAGAGTCATTGGGATCTTTTGAAACCTGTTTGCCTCCTGGAGTTTCTCATCAAACTTTTTGGCAACACTCAATGGGCAGGCAATCATCAATTGAGCTTTAACACAGCCTTTGCTCATGCTTATATAAATTTTACACATCAGATTGTGATGGAGGATCCAATGCCTGAGAAACCAGATCCATGAGTTAAACGTGTTTCCTTGAACATGCATGCTGATCTTGATTTTCAAAGAGAGATGCTTGCGAATCATTGGGCCAGAGGTGCAGCAACTCAATGCTGCTTCACTCAAAAAGCAATTGATTTCATGATCCCAGTATATGATGGTAGTGTTGATGCTGATGCAGTATTTGACCCTTCTTGCCTCACTGGGATTGTTGGCCAGGTCAAATTCAATGCTTCAGGTGACTCACAGGCCAAGATGGTGATACGCCCATTCGGTATTCCCTGCAATTGTAGTCACCCTCTGCCCTATATTGCACTGCTCATGGAGCTCAGCTGCGAGTCCAACTATCAAGGCTGTCCAACCAAAAAAATCAAGCTGACAACATTCAGGCTCACCAATGACATCCAGTTCTCAAGATTGAAATGTGATCTTGCTCTTGCTGAACAACATCATGGGGCACATGAGTTATGGCAGCACGAACTGGAGGAGTCAGCAGTAGTAGGGAACAGGGAACAGCACGTGCAAGAGTTGAAAAACATAAAAAAGCTAGTCAAAGAAGCAAAGCAGGTTGTCGATTTGTATAATCACCAGTTTGATTTGTACAATTGCTACTTGATATCCATTTGTGGTGCCTCCCCAGATGTGTATCATATCTTAAAGGAGGCAAAAATTACTGAAGAATTTGCCATGCTGCTGAGGACCACAATGATATCATCAGCCAAACTTGGATATCAAGAGGTCATGAGACAGTACATGTTCCCCAGCAAATGATTAGGGAAGGTTTCCACTCACACTGCTTGGTGGTCTGATTATCAAGCTGAGAGAAGGGATGGAGATGGAGGTTGATTAATTTGCTCTGTAGTGTCTTATGCTCAGCTGTCACGCCTTGTAAAAAGTCTGCTGGACATGCTGGATTATGCTGGAACACCATGAATGAGCGTAGCTGCTAATAACACTAAATCCCAGAACATCACAGTCCCCCACCTTTTCCACTGGAGGCCACTGGAGGCCACTGGAGGCCACTGGAGTCCACTCTGCCAAATGACTTGTAGTGGGACAGGTGACCAGTGACCAGTGACCAGGTAAGTCTCAATGCTTTTCCCACATATTCCCATTGGCTGACATACTTTCCTCATGTGTCACACTCAATGTCACAACTATAACATACTTTCCCACACTCCAAAAAAGCGAAGCAGCTAAGTCTCCATAATAAAACCACTTGTTCCCATTGGCTCACATACTTCTCTCAGTCCAATCATAACATATTTTCCCATGGTTAAAAAAAAGAATGACCGCAAAAACACTTGGCTTAGACTACTTTTCACACATGTCACATTTTCCCACAGCCAAAAAAGTGAGAATCCTGACATGCCCTTGGCTACTACTTTCACACATTTTATCACAATCCTTTGTTGTTGTTGTTGTTGTTGTTGTTGTTGTTGTTGTTGTTGTTGTTTTTCCCACAGTTATAAAAAAAGAATGACCCTGAAAACACTTGGCTTAGACTATTTTTCACATGTGTCACATTTTCCCACAGCCAAAAAGGTGAGAATCCTGACATGCCCTTGGCTACTACTTTCACACATTTTACCACAATCCTTTGTTGTTATTGCTGTTGTTGTTGTTGTTGTTGTTGTTGTTTTTCCCACAGTTATAAAAAAAGAATGACCCTGAAAACACTTGGTTTAGACTACTTTTAACACATGTCACATTTTCCCACAGCCAAAAAGGTGAGAATCCTGACATGCCCTTGGCTACTACTTTCACACATTTTACCACAATCCTTTGTTGTTGTTGTTGTTGTTGTTGTTGTTGATACTATTTCTTCATGTGGAGATAGTTGTAATATTGAAGCAAAGAGTATAACCATGCTACATAACTTTTATTTACAGAAGTTTATCTATTTCACTAATCACTATCAGTAAAGGCCTTAACATCTTCTGTATTTGTCTTGGAGGCTTTGAGCTCTTGCTTTTCAATAACATGCATTGTATGAATAAATAGCATGACATGAATAAACCAATTAAAGCTGCCAACTGTCATTCTGTTAGCAATTGATTCATATCCTCCAAGCCATGCATTTAACTGTTCGCATGATTGAGTGTTAAAAGCTCTTCTCCAATATGTTCTTCCTTTCTTATCTACTGCCTCAACAACTAGATTTGGTGCAGAACCATCATTTGGAGAGCTCTTTATGGTGCCCCACATAGTCCCACTGGACTCCCGGCCCAGTCCCGGGAATTCCCAGGACTGGCTGGTGGCTGGCAAAACCCATTTTCGCTGCCAGAAAAACCCAGGACTTGACCAGGACCCTACAGGGAGTCCTGGCCATGCCCCGGGCATTCCCAGGATTCCTGGGAGCCCAAGGTCCCGGGAGTCCTGGGGAGTCCCATTGCTGAACAAGCCCAGCTATATATGCTGGGCTATTCAGTCACGTGAACGGTCAAATGCACGCATGACGCGCTGTTGATTCAATGTGACGTGTCACACGTGATTTGTCACCTGCCCAACACACCGCTGACGCCCATTGCCTCCACCATCTACTGATGCACCTACCACCGCTCCCCGACAACCACGCCCACGATGAACCCCCTCCACTCACCACCCAGTCCCTACCTCTCCCATTCACCCTCTCACTCTCTCACTCTCTCACCCGTTCGCCTTGCCCTCTCGCCTCTCGCCTCTCGCGCTCTCCCCCTCTCCCCCTCTCGCCCGTTTGCGCTCTCCCCCTCTCGCCTCTCGCCCATTTGCCCATCTGCCTTGCCCTCTCGCCTCTCGCCCGTTTGCCCGTTTGCCCTCTCCCCCTCTCGCCCGTTTGCCTTGCCCTCTCGCCTCTCGCCCGTTTGCCCTCTTGCCGTTTGCCCTCTCCCGCTCTCGCCCTCTCGCTGTTTGCCCCCTCTTGCCCTCTTGCCCTCTTGCCCTCTTGCCCTCTCGCTGTTCACCCTCTCCCCCTCTCGCTCATTCGCCTTGCCCTCTCCCGCCCTCTCACCTCTCGCCCTCTCGCCGTTTGCGCTCTCCCCCTCTCCCCCTCTCCCTCTCTCCCCTCTCCCCTCTCCCCTCTCGCCCGTTCGCGCTCTCCCCTCTCCCCCTCTCCCCCTCTCACCCGTTTGCCTTTTCCCCCTCTCGCTCGTTCGCCTTGCCCTCTCGCCTCTCGCCCGTTCACCCGTTTGCCCTCTCCCTCTCTCGCCTCTCGCCTGTTCGCCCGTCCGCCTTGCCCTCTTGCCCGTTCACCCATTTGCCTTGCCCTCTCACCTCTTGTCTGTTTGCCCTCTCCCCCTCTTGCTCATTCACCTTGCCCTCTTGCCTCTTGCCTGTTTGCCGTTTGCCCTCTCCTGCTTGCCCTCTCGCTGTTTGCCTTCTCTTTTTTTTTTTTTTTTTTTCGCATAGAAAATCTTATTGATCTGCGTAGCGTCAGACTACACAATGTGACTAAACGGCACTGCCATGTAAAGTTGTATGTAGGTTATATAAAGTAACCTAAAGGAAACCAAACAAAAAAAGAAAAACATATATGTAATGAGTTGACAACACAACTAATAACAAAAGCTGTTTGCCCTCTCACTGTTTGCCCTCTCCCCCTCTCCCTCTTGCTGTTCACCCTCTCCCCCTCTTGCCCTCTTGCTGTTCACCCTCTCCGCCTCTCGCCCTCTTGCCGTTTGCCCTCTCCCCCTCTTGCCATTTGCCCTCTCCCCCTCTTGCCTGTTCGCTCTCTCGCCCTGCCCTCTCCCCCTCTCGCTCATTTGCCCTCTTGCCCTGCCCTCTCGCCCGTTTGCCTGTTTGCCCATCCCCCTCTCACCTGTCGCCCTCTCACCTATTGCCCGTTTGCCCTCTCACCCTGCCCTCTTGCCTCTCGCCCATTTGCCCGTTTGCCTGTCCCCCTCTCACCTGTTGCCTGTTGCCCTCTTGCCCATTCGCCCTCTTGCCTGTTGCCCTCTCCCCCTCTTGCCTCTTGCCCATTTACCACCCTCTTGCCTGTCACCCTCTTGCCTGTCACCCTCTCACTCTGTTGCCCTGTTGCCTCTCACCCTGTTGCCCTGTTGCCCTGTTGCCCTGTTGCCCTCTCACCCTCTCACCTCTTGCCCTTGTTTCTGCTAACCTACCTCATTGTCCCACAGTGAATAAATGTATCAATAACTGTATAAATACAACTGATTGTACATTATTTAAATAAAATAAAAATAAAAATCCACTTTTACACTACCTTGGCTGAGACTGGCTGAGACTAATCACCTGATCAATTAGTCAGCAATGATATTACCTAGCCACTCACAACACACAACACCTCACCACCATCATGCACTTTTCCACTACCAGCCTGAGGTCTTTACACTCCCCCACGTGTTCCTCATGGAGTCCACGTGGAGTCCAGGCACAGTGCCTGGACTGTCCTTGCATTTCCACATATCATGATTTGGCAGGAAACCCAGCCAAAATGGACCTGGAATGTGCCTGGACTGTGCCTGGACTTCCTTGCATTTTGCAAGGACTAGTCCTGCAATTCCAGGGAGTCCTTGCACCTGGACTGGGCAGGGAGTCCCTGGAGTCCAGGCACTGCTGAAGCTGTCACATGTGAGTCACAGCCCTGACTGTCACAGCCATTATGTGCCCAGCAGCAGATGGTCTGTGCACACCAGACAGGTATATAAAGACAGCTGGCAGTGCCCAGTTTCTGCCATTCCCCCTCTTCGAAATTTGATTAGTAAGCCAGATCATGTGATATAGAGATTAATTACATAAGTAGATTAGTTTTAGTAATGTAGATAAGATTGAATATACATTGATTACATAAGTTAGATAAGATGTACATTTTCCCACAGTACTAAGTACACTTGATTGTCACAATAACTGTCACATTTCCCACGATTTCCAAAAGTGAGAATCATCACATGACCTATTAACAAAAAATGTAGAGGGAGTGAATTTGACCCTGAATATGAAAACCAAACACCTGTAAACCCAGTATTCATTGAGATAATTGCAAAATACTATCATGACTGCGCATTTTTTGGCACAGCCACAGCATACTGAGGTACAAAAGTCACTTTCATGAGATGATTTATTAACAAAAGTTGTAGAGGGGTTAAGTCTGATGCCAGTGATGTCATACAAACATTGGTAAACAAAGAACTTCCTGAGATATAAGCCATTCTTTCAAGCATTGTTTGACAATGCTGATATGCCATACCAAAGTCAGATTTATGACATGTTCTATTAATGCAAATTGCAGGGAAAGTAAATGTACTCTCAGTGGCAGTGATATTCAAATATCTGTAAACAAAGAATGTGCTGAGATATCAGTTATTTCTTAATTTGAGACAATGTTGGCACTGTTAAGACTCAGCAATGTAGCCATGCTCAGTTGGACTTGAATCAAAATTATGGTGACTTGCACAGGGTTTAAGGCAAGCCAGTAAAGACTTGACTCAAGATTGTTTCTCTGTTACAAACAAATCTGTTTTTATCAGGACACTTGTCATGAAAACTAAGGGCCCCACTTAATAGTAGACTGAAAGTACAGGAGGGTAGATGACTAGTTGACTAAGGGGAAACCCAAGAGAACTCAACTGAGGACTCTCAGTGCTTGTTGCTCAGCTTATAGATGTTCCAGGATGGTCTGTGCACTAAACCCTATAACCCTAATAGCTGTGGAACCCAATTCTGATGGTAGTCTGTTTGAGTCAAACATAATGGACAGATAGGTTCTGTCTGTGTCATAGTAACTACATAATCAGGCCTGATATCCAATATCTAATCTAATCTAATCATTATCTTATCTTAGATATTTGGTTATTGCCTTTAATAAAAACAATCTAAAATGACTTAGAGAAAAAGAGTTTGAGATGGATGCTCAAGGGATAGGCATGGCAGCTTACTATATTATATTTGATTGCCTTCTATTCTTTAAGGCCCTTTTCGGATTCGTAGTTGGGTCAGGTTAGGCCAGGTTAGCCTACCAAATGAGGAAGGAGCTTGGTTAGGGCTCTGGTTAGCTAACTATAGGCTTCGGTAACTCTAGCTAACTATGTCACACCTTATGCATGTGTGCGACATGAGGCTGCTGCCCATTCTTTCTTCCCTCCCCCCACTTCCCCCAGTCAAAGGTTGTCTGTTACTGCCATCCACTGTCAGTCATGCCAACTCCTAGGCCCAGAGCTGTCTGGACTTCCAATTGTGATGCTATTCTCCTTGAGCTGCTCTTCAAGGAGAAGGAAGATGGTAAACAGACTAGCAATGGCAACTGGCATGCTGATGCTTGGTCTGCTGCTGAGACTGCTTTGTCTGGGACTGAGCTACACACTGGTGGTTGCAAGAAGACTGCTTCTAGTTGTCAAAATCGTTGGAATGCTGTATGTTTTCTGCTTTTTTCACTTTTTTCATCTAAAATATTCTACAAAACTGTCACTGCCAGTCCATCAGTTTGGGATAGTTTAATTGCAGTATGTTTTTTTAAAAAGACAAAAAAATAGATGGAGCTAATGAGACATATATAGGCCCATCCTACTTACAAGAAATGGATTACTCATTCATTCCCCCATCTTTTGGAGATGCAGGAGCTCATTGAAGGGACATATGCTACAGGTCAGAGTGCCTTTCATCCTGCTTCTTCTAAAGAAACTGTGGTACCTGGTGGGGGTGGTGAGATCTCAGATGATCAGGATGAGAATATTGATCCCACTCTTCTCAGTCAGCCAGTATGTTTTTATTTTTTATTCTTTTGAATATTCTACATAACAATTCTTTGTAGTCAACCTCCTCCACCCTCCATTCTCATTCTCCTTCACCATCTCTTCCTACTTCATCCAGATCAGCATCTACATCATCTCGCAAGCGCCCTGCTCCTGAGGGTGCTGATGTCCCTCAGCCTAAGCATTTGAAACAGGATAGTCTTCGTCATGGACGCAAAGCCTCTAGCAGCAAGGCTATTTATGATATGGCATCTTCCATAGACCGGCTTGCCTCAGCAATGGTAGGCCCTTCTGTCCCCTTGGCACCTTCTCCAGAGCGCAAGAAGCAAGCCATTCATCTTGTTGAGGATGATGGTGATCTTTCTGAGGAGGAGATGATTCAGGCATTCAAACTCATTCACAAAGACACCAGCTTTGCAGATACCCTTTCTGCTATTCAGAAGAAGTCTATGCGCACCAAATATATTAAGAGTGAGCTTTCTGATCAATTTTGACTGTCTTTCAGTCTACCTACCCTTACCATTCTCATTCATTACTACACCACCACTTGACTAATCTCTGATTGATACCACATTCTTTGGTAACTACATTCCTTCATGCTCAGCTAGTATCCTTTGGTAATCATTCCACATTGCCTTGGCAATATTATCTCGTCGCTCATTTGCCCTAATTTTTTCTGTCTGAGAAATGTAATGACCAAGGTGATCTTGATTAACTTCCATTGAAGACTGGAAGCCACTCTGAACTGTGGAAGTCTCTCCATGACCATCCTCTTGATTCAGATCATCATCATCTGGATCCATGATCCGAATGAAGTTGTGAAGAGCAGCCAAAGCAGCAGGAATCTTGGCTTGTGTTGCAGTACTATATTGGGGTGCAACAGTCATAAGCTTGAAGCGTCGTTTGCAAACACCAAAGATCCGTTCAATAACATTCCTCAAGGAGGCATGACGAAGGTTGAATAGTTCTTGATATGAGGTAGGCCTAAAATGCTTGTTTATATCACAAGTAAGAGAGAAAAGTATGGCACACCTTAAGTCACTTCTTGCCCATTCCTGGAGATGATATCTGACTCCTCTATATGGGACTAGCAGTGCATCACATGATGGGAACCCTGCATCAGCTAAATAATATGTCCCAGGAGCAATGGCAAGGTCAGTCCTCCTTGCATTGTCAAAAAGGCGGCTATCAGCAGCACTGCCCTCCCACCCTGTGAGAAGATAACAGAACTGGAGATCAAAGGTGCAGGCAGCCAAGACATTGGTAGAAATTCTGCCTTCCTACTGCGATAACGTGAAAGATCACCTTCAGCAACAAAGGCATCAAGCAGGGTGCCATCAATAGCAGCACGGCAGTCTTGAAAGAAAGGAAAGAATTTTGAATTACTGAAAATTTCAGCAGGAACTTGATCTGCAGATGGCAGTTTCACATATACCCCATAAAATTCTGGGGATACAAGCATGTCAAGAATGCGGTGGAAGGACCTAAAGTTGTATATCATCCTCAATTAAATTCAAGGGGAATATGAAATATTTGACTGACTTTGAGATGGTCTCACCACTTCTTTGGAAGCGCTCCTGCATCTCCTGATTTCCCAGACCAGTACGTGCTAGTCGAAGGAAGATTGCCAATTGCTCCTCAGGTTTTACATATTTTGTGGCCTGCAAATTGCACCGGACCCTCAATTCATGAAGAAGCTTGTGAAAGACAAACTTCTCCATGCCAAACTGTCGTTTAAAACGTGTAGGATGGCCTACTTGTCCATTATTGAACATCCAATATGAAATTCATATGGTTACTTACCTCTCAGAAGCTCTTCTAGCCATTTCTGTCCAGTGAGGATGGATGTATGAAGAGGCTGCTTCTCAACATGGCAGCAGCATGAGAAGCAGTAGCCAAGGCAGCACCAAGGCCAGCAAGAAGTGCAGCAGCTTTCCTATGCTTATCCCTATGGATCTGTGCAATGGAAAGTTGCCTGGATTTGTGAGGACTTGTAGTGACCATGAGGGAGAGATAACAGATTGTCCAACACCGTTGTGACTTACTGTGACTAACTATGTTCACACGGGTTAGCACTTGAGCTGGCTAGGTTATGCTAACCTAGCCCAACCTAGCCCAACCTAACTACGCATCCGAAAAGGGCCTAAATAATATCTACTGAATCAAAATGGTAACAATCAAGGTGCAGGTGAGATAGTGAGGGTGCTGGCATGTGATAGTAGGTGCTGGTAGGTTGCTGATGGTCCTGCTGATGGTCCTGCTGTCTTGGTCTCCAAGTTTGAGCCAAAAACAAGACTGGACTGGATTTTCAACTGCTACTCTGGATGAGTACCAGGAGTCTAGGTACAACACATGGGGGAGTGTAAAGTTCTATGATGATCATTTGTAGTGTACATGGCCAGGAATCAATGGGGACTCCCTGAAAAAAAATCAGTTTCCACTTGTAGGGAGTGAGGTGGGAGTCCAGAGGGAGTCCAGGGATCAATGTGGGGGAGTGTAAATTACTGGGAGAATGTAGAAAATGTGTCTAAACACTGTTTTTGCAAAATATATACTGTACCTGGACTCTATGAGGACTGAACCTGGATTCCCTACAATGACCTTGCTTGTGCCTGGACTGAACCTGGACAGTCCCTGGAGTGCAGGGACTTTACCTGGACTCCACAAGGACATGTGGGGGAGTGTAAAGTGCTGGACTTTGTTGACAATCAATTAAAAAAGGGGTACATCAGACCTTCTAAATCACCGCAAACATTGCCGGTGTTCTTTGTAAAGAAAAAGGATGGGAAAAAGAGAATGGTACAGGATTACCGTTATCTAAACGAATGGACAGTTAAAAACAACTATCCATTACCATTAATATCGGAGCTCATGGATCGAGCAGGACAAGCTAAACACTTCACCAGGTTGGACCTTAGGTGGGGTTATAATAATGTACGGATCAAGGAAGGAGACAAATGGAAAGCCGCCTTTACTACACCGGAAGGTTCTTTTGAACCAGTAGTAATGTATTTCGGACTTACCAATTCTCCGGCCACCTTCCAAGCTATGATGAACGACATATTTCGGGATATGATAAATGAAGGAAAAGTCATTGTATACATTGATGACATCCTTATTTATACAAAAACTGAAAAAGGGCATAAAGAAATAGTGCTTGAAGTTCTCCAGCGTTTGGAAGAAAATGATCTTTACGTAAAACCAGAAAAATGTGTATGGAACATGCAGGAAGTTGAATTCTTAGGGGTCATTATTGGTCCTGATGGAATCAAAATGGACCCAAAGAAAGTTGATGCAATCCTTAACTGGCCAACACCTGGCTGTGTTAAAGATGTACAACGTTTCTTGGGTTTGGCAAATTATTACCGACAATTTGTCCAAGACTTTGCCAAGATTGCACGACCATTACATAGTCTGGTCAGAAAAGATAAAACCTGGGAATGGAAGGAAGAGGAAGAAAATGCCTTTAAAAAATTAAAAAAAAACATTTATGGAACAGCCCCTTCTTGTCGCTCCAGACTCCGACAAGAAATTTAGAATAGAGTCTGATGCCTCTGATTACACAACGGGAGGAGTGTTATCAATGGAATGCAATGACAACAAATGGAGACTGGTCGCATACCTCTCCAAATCCCTTAACGAAACAGAAAGGAACTATGATGTCCACGACAAGGAAATGTTGGGCATTATTAGATGTCTCGAAGCCTGGAGACATTATCTGGAAGGAGCAAGGCAAGAATTTGAAATCTGGACGGATCATAAAAATCTCAAATACTTTATGAATGCAAAGAAGTTAAATAGAAGACAAGCACGCTGGGCATTATATCTCAGCAGATTTAATTTCAAATTAAAATTCATAAAGCAGGAGTAACAATGGGAAAGGCTGATTCTCTGTCCAGGAGGCCAGACCATAAAAAGGGGGGTAGAAGATGATAACAAGGAAGTCACCTTGTTAAAACCAGAGTTTTTCCGAATTGCAGCACTCCAACAAGGTCACATGTTGGTTAATGCATCGGAAAAAGAAATTTTAAATAAAATCAGAAAATCAGAAGCAAAAGATGAAGAGGTAGTGAAAGCGGTTGAAGCCATGAAAAAAGCAGGAGTCAGGCGACTCAATGCAGGAGAATGGCAGATGGAACAAGGACTTATTGGCAGGGAAAGGTTTACATTCCTAAAGACAACAAACTACGAATGGAGATAGTTAGGCTCCATCACGATACACCTATTGCAGGACATGGAGGACAATGGAAGATGGTTGAACTCGTCACAAGGAATTATTGGTGGCCAGGTGTCACTAAATTTGTTAAAAAATATGTCGCCAGATGTGACAAGTGTCAAAGAAGCAAAAACTTCCCAGAACCACCAGCGGGAAAGTTGATGCCTAATTCGGCACCATCAAAGCCATGGACACATATATCAGCAGACTTTATAACAAAGTTGCCAGAATTGCATGGTTACAATGCAATTTTGGTAGTCTGTGATAGAATGTCCAAAATGGCTCATTTTATCCCAACATCTGAAGAAACGTCAGCACAGGGACTGGCAACATTATTCAGGGATCATATATGGAAACTCCATGGTCTTCCTGAATCAATTATTTCAGACAGAGGCCCTCAGTTCACTGCTCAAATGATGAAAGAACTGAATTCAATGTTAGGCATCTCAACGGATTTGTCTACAGCTTTCCATCCACAAACAGATGGACAAACAGAACAAATGAATCAGGATTTGGAACAATTCCTGAGGATTTTTGTAGATCACCAACAAGAAATTGGTCGGGATGGTGGCCATTGCTGAATTTAGTTACAACAACAAAATTCAGGCATCAACGAAACATACACCGTTTTTTGTAAACTACGGAAAACATCCAAGAATGGGAATTGAACCAAGAAAGGAAGGAAGTCATCCAGCAGCAGCAGAATTCACGCAGAAAATGAAGGAAATTCATGAGGAAGCGCAGTCAGCTCTGAAGAAATCACAGGATGACATGAAACTATACGCAGATAGACGACGTTCTGAAGCACCAGAATACAAAGTAGGAGATCGAGTCTGGTTGTCAACCAAAGATCTCTCCTTATCTGGACACCCAACCAGAAAATTGGCAGAACGATGGATTGGTCCCTATCCAATTAAAAAGATCATTTTGTCAAATGCGGTAGAACTTAGTCTACCCTTTTCACAACAGATTCATCCTGTTGTAAATGTTTCAAGAATACGCCCTTACGTAAAACCATTAAAGGGTCAAAGAATGGCAGCTCCACCACCAGTGGAAATTGACAGAGAAAAGGAATACGAGGTAGAAGAAATCCTTGATGTAAGGTTAAAAAGAAACAAGATGGAATATCTTGTAAAATGGAAAGGATACATGGCAGAACACAATTCGTGGGAGCCAAAGAACAATTTAGGAAATGCAAAAAGAAAGATAAAGCATTTCTACGATAAAAATCCAGGAGCAATAAGGGTCATTGACAAGACAATCTTTGACGATTAGGCTTCAAAAAATAGCGAAAAAGTCACAGTTCACAAAAAAAAAAATAAAAATAGAGCATACATCCCAGATAATGGAACACTCAGGACACAGATCGTCAAGACAGTTCATGAATCGCTCACTTCTGGACACCCGGGACGCATGAAAACTCTTGAACTTTTACAATGCGATTACTGGTGGCCAGGAATGTATAAACATGTCAAAGAATGGATTACTGGTTGCGCTACCTGCCAACAGATGAAAGTGAATACTCATCCAAACACTCCGGCTCTTCTACCCATTGGATCCAAAGCAACTCGCCCTTTTCAACAGGTCACACTAGATTTCATTACAGATCTTCCTATTGCAGACGGATATGATTCGATTCTGGTCACGGTGGACCATGGTCTTACAAAGGGGGTAATTCTTACTCCTTGCAAAAAAACCATCGATGCATTAGGAACAGCCAATCTTTACATCTCAGAAATATTCAAACGCTTTGGACTACCCGATATACTCATCTTGGATTGAGGACTGCAGTTTTTGGCTAAGGTCTTCCAGGAAATCAGAAAGATGCTAGGAATCAATCACAGAATGAGCACAGCCTATCATCCACAGATCAACATCCCGTTGCATTACCAACCGCTGTACAAAAAATGACAACACCTGCTGCTGAGGAACACCTACAGCTACTATGAAAAGCTAGAGAAGAAGCGCTAGCTGCACACGAACCAGCAAGGCAGATGGTTGCGCAACGAGTCAGGGACAAAGCAATCAAATTTGTACAAGGAGATAAAGTATGGCTCAAAAATAGAAATCTCAATATACCATATCAATCTAGGAAACTGGCGCCCAAACGAGAAGGACCCTTTATAGTTGAACAAGTCCTAGGACCAGTAACGTATAGGCTCAAGTTACCGAAACAATGGCGCATTCACCCAGTCTTTCACACGTCACTCCTTATGCCATATAAAGAAACTGAAACGCATGGACCGAATTATACTACTCCACCCCCTGATCTTGTAAACAGCCAAGAAGAGTTTGAGGTGGAAGCAATTCTCACACATTGAAAACGCGGAGCAGGATATCAGTATTTGGTCAAATGGAAAGGATATGGTCTGAATGACAATTCCTGGGAACCTGAGCGCAATCTAAGCAATGCTGCGGACGTTTTACAAGCATATAAACTCAGACGACAATTGTAAAACCCCATGTCCCGTTATCGCAACCACCAGACCCTCAAACAAAACATCCGATACACTAAAAGATATTGCTCCACTCGAGGACAATATTCTCCGAAACCATACGAAAGCTTCAAAGGACAAATCATTACATTTCCCATTCCTCATCCTCTGATCAACCCTTTAGAACCACCTCGATTAGTCAATTTCATTCGAACCCTAGCAACCCGATTAATTGCCTACAAGACCCCCAGACTTTCTGACGGACATGTGACGCACCCACAGGGACACGTTGAAATCCCATTCAATGCCCGGTTACACTACCTTCCGAAATATATGGATCTCACATTCGATCCAGAAGAATTACCATACTATCCAGACGCAATGTCACCCTCCCATCGCCCAACAGACCATTAAACCACACCAACGATGTATACGCCAAAGCAGCCCTCTGCCAAGAAGACCCTATACTATTTGATTTTGCAGAACAACTAGGAAACACTAGCAAAGAAATGGAAATCTGTAGATGGGCCGCTGCTTGACGACTCCCAGATGCAATCTCAAACCTCAACAGAGTATTTGAGAGCCTCAATTTCTTAGATGCATTCGACAGCACAGGCGGACCCACTATACCCAATTCACCCGAAAGTATTGCACCACTGGACATCAACCCTGAAACAGAATCAGACTCTGAGAACGAGGTTTCTACCACGACCAGGAACGAGCTAAGCGAATCAGAAGAATCTGACAAAGAACTCAAATATGTTCCCAGCATCAGAGCATCCACATTTACTTATCGGTCCCCGGATGGAGAACTCCAAACTGTCAATTGGGATGACAAGGTGTTCAACTGAAGATAAAAGGGATGCCTTTGACAACGTCAGATCCCCACTGTCATACACTCGAAAAGAAATGTCTCTCCTCACCACCGTCGCCTACTTCACTGCCCTCGCCTTCGCCTTGTTGGTCACTGCATGTGGCCACTATTATATCGAACCAGTTAATTTTTTGTCACCCTTCATCGCTGCCACCCATGACTTTCCCCTTGAGGTCATTGTCAAGACCACCGTCACCATCAACAACTTTGACTTCACCGACCTCCCCGAGCTGCACAAACACCCTGCAGAACTTATCGAACCTACCGTCACCATCACTACACCTCCCATTGTCGTCCACCCTCACAATGCAATGCTTCAAAATGTCAGTGATCGCCTCACTGAAATACTCGTCCTCTACAACCAGTTCGCCGAACCCCTTGGACTTTGTCACAGGGCTCACCATCACCACCGACCCTCACTCCCTTACTCTCGAAGAAAGGGATTCAGCGCTAGTGCAAGCAAAACAATTGCAGCTAGCAGTTCGAAGTCTCCAATGGCGAGCTGAGACGGCAGCAGCGGACTTAGGCAATGTCATCACCTGGCTCGAGTCACAGCAGGATCACGCATGGACATCTGCATGGTAGAAGTTGGTGACTTCTCGCATATGAAGGGGGTAATGTTACAGTTTCCCTTTTGTTTCAACCTCTTGTCTCAGCGGACAGTTTTATATCCATCATTTCCCCCTTAACTGCGCATCGTACAGCTTGGACACTATCTCCTTTCATAGCTACTTTCACATCTCCTTTCTTAGGTAGTTATTGTTTCATTCCTCTTATAGTTTCCTTTGTTCTCTAATCATATATAAACCCCATGTACAGTAGAATAACTCTAGTTCCAACTTAGACGAGT
The DNA here is from genome assembly GCA_020011035.1 of Amanita subjunquillea. Classification (NCBI taxonomy): domain Eukaryota; kingdom Fungi; phylum Basidiomycota; class Agaricomycetes; order Agaricales; family Amanitaceae; genus Amanita; species Amanita subjunquillea. The sequence goes on along the minus strand of JAEBUT010000015.1, from coordinate 159,975 downwards.
TTTGCTCTCAACAATGATTGACTTCAGCACTCTCTCTTCTCATTGTTCTCTAAAAGACCTTCGTCATCGTTTGACTTAGTGTCTAGACCTTCGTCCAGTGGCTGGGAGCGGACCGAGACTCTGCTTGTCACTGTTGACTTGGAACGAATCACGACGAGGGCATCGTCTGTAACAACTTAGCCTTTGTCAAATGATTGTGGCTCTCTAGTAATGACCATACTAGTCAGAGCTCCTGGCTGTGTATTGACCAAGCTCCTTCATGTGGTATTGATAAGCTTGCAGTGGAGCAAGAAGCAAGAAACAAAGTGGATGAAGAGCCCTCATGCTCTTCATCTTGGCTGGAACATGCACCACATCCACATGACCTCACCAAAGATATCTGTCAAGCTCACTTTGCACACTTGACTGCCTCTTTTGGACAATCCCTGGAGATGTGTACCTGTGTTCCACATCTGAAAAACTTTCCAGTCTTCCTGTATTCCTCTTTTTGTTTGTCACTAAGCTGTCCAAAGGGCAGGTGCTGATGGTTCTGGTAGATCCAGATCAGTTCATGTTTTGGTTAAAATTAACTCTGAGATTGGCTAAATTGTTCAGAGCCCCTGACTGCACTGTTTACTTCTTCTCCTCAGTTGGCAAGGAAGTGTTTTGTGAAGGCAGTGTAAATTGCCCAAGCTAATCCTGTGTCACTGTTTAATTCATCTTGTATGATAGCCTTCTGGTCATTTAACTCTGGTCCAAGGCAAGCAAGGGTGTATCTGATCTTTTTCTCATCCTTACCCTCGTAATTATGAGGATTTGAGTCAAAGAGGTCTTCAAGTGAATCAATGAAGACATGCACTTCAAATCTTTTCCCAGTGAATACTGTGATTAGTTGTGGTTTAATATCTCCTTTTTGGGGTAATGGTTTCAGTGGCCATGTCTGGTTCGGTTTTTGGGGTTTGGGGTCCTTTGGTTCCTGTTCTGGTTCTAGTTCATGTTAAATCTGTTTTGTGTCTCTGTAGCTTTCCCAAAGTAGTGAGAATTCTGGTGTAAGGGCAACATATTCAAGTTTGTCATCAAAATTGTATGTGTCACAGAAGTTCTGCCACCAAGTTCATTCTAGGGACAAAGTATAATTGTTTTGGTACAGTTCTGTCTTTGTTTACCCACTGTATCCAGTACTCTCCTTCAAAGAGTTCATCTGGTATGGGTCAATTCTGTTTCCTAGTTCCTGAGACAAAGTGCCAACCTTCTTCAATGGTTCTTCCTGTTGATCTAGATAATATTTCTGTTTAAAGAGAATGTATCCATTCAGGGGTCTCTTGCTAGAGATTTGGGTTTCAATGGTGCTGGTTCAGGGCCTCACTTGGAGGTTCATTCATTCAGTGTAGGGTGCTAGTGTAGAAACACTGAGCATGAGCAAGTCATGAGTTCCAACTTGTGTTAAGATTGATGCCCTCAGTGCAATTTATACAATGTGAAGTTAAATTAAAGCTAAGAAGTAGGGCTATCTTATTTATCTATATGTTTTCTTATTTGTTCCTATTTTACATGTTGCACTAGACACCAATCTCTCCAAGATTGCAAAACATTGCTACAGTTTTGTTGCTTACTGTAATTCTTGGTTAACATGTTCTGTTTCTCTGTTGATCTGTGGATGATAGGCTGTGCTCATTCTGTGATCGATTCCTAGCATCTTTCTGATTTCCTGGAAGACCTTAGCCAAAAACTGCAGTCCTCAATCCAAGATGAGTATATCAGGTAGTCCAAAGTGCTTGAATATTTCGGAGATGTAAAGGTTGGCTGTTCCTAAAGCATCGATGGTTTTCTTGCAAGGAGTAAGAATTACCCCCTTTGTAAGACCATGGTCCACCATGACCAGAATTGAGTCATATCCATCTGCAATAGGCAGATCTGTAATAAAATCTAATGTGACTTGTTGGAATGGGCAAGTTGCCTTTGATCCAATAGGTAGAAGAAGAGCCAGGGTGTTAGGATGAGTATTTACTTTCATCTGTTGGCAGGTGGTGCAACCTGTAATCCATTCTTTGACATGTTTATACATTCCTGGCCACCAATAATCATGTTGTAGAAGTTCAAGAGTTTTCATGTGTCCTGGGTGTCCTGAGGTGAGCAATTCATGAACTGTTTTGACAATCTGTGTCCTGAGCATTCCATCATCCGGGATGTATGCTCTGTCAATATATTGAATGACTCCATCAACAAATGCCCAGTCCTATCCATCTCTTGGAGTTCTCCAAATCTTCTTCCTCCCAGGCTGCCTGTGTCAAAAATGACATCTGCAATGAGGTGGTTGATGGGGGGCCAATGGCAATGGGAGGTAAGAGAGCTCTCACAAGGGGTATATCCCTCTGGATGGTGGGTCTGCTGGGTTCTCCCCTGATGGTACATATTCTGGGTGTATTGAGACTCCCAAGTCTTGCTCCAGCTGGTGTATCCTCTTGAAGACATTGTTGATGAAGCAGTTCCAACTTCTCCCTCTTTTCCACCCTTTGACAACACCCATGTTGTCTCTGAATAGTCTGAAGTGTGAGTTGTTGGGGCAGTGGCAGGCAACTGTGATGATGAGAAGCTCTAAGGCCACTGCTTCTGCCCAGCTGATCTCTCAGCCATCCATTTGCCAGCCTGGATCCAGGGTCCAAGCCCTCCATTGCCTGCTGATGGTGATTGCAAGCCCTCTGTTGCTGGCATCTGAGAATGCTTGGATGTTGAGGATCTCTACATTCATGGGTAGAGAAAGAGAGGGAGGGGGGGGATTGGGGCAGGTTGTCTGTCCACCACCTCATGTCCTGCTGCATAACTCACAGCAGAGTCCGGGGTTTGTGCAGCTTGTGTCTGAATGCTGTGAACATGCTCTCTAGGTTTGTGATGTATGCTCAGCCCTGTGGGATCACCAGTGCTGCATGCAGCAGCTTTCCATAAAGCTGCTCAAGTTTGTTCTGAGTGTGTGCTCTCCTTTTGGCTCATTCATCTAATGCCTTGAGGTATTTCTCTACTTTCCTCTCTGACAAAGCAACAGTGCATGTATCAAGGTCCCAGACTAGGCCTAAATATGTCATTACCAGTGCAAAAGGGAGGTCTTTCCTGGGTTGCCATGGTATGCCAAGCCTTGTGGACTACTCATCTATGTCCTCCACAGTGTAGGCATGCTCCTGCTTTGGCATTTTGGGCATGAAGTTCTTTAGAGGGAACCTCAGATCTTTGGGCCATTCCACTTGCCTTCTGTCTGCCCATGTCTCACCTGGGAACCATAGTCTGGCACCACACTGTTTCCTACCTCCCATCTGGATGATGCTATCTGCTTCTTGCCTCCTGAACTCATTGTATCTGTCCGCCCACTCCCTCTGTAACCTGAAAAAGATGTGGTCATCTATCCATTTGGCTAGTGGCCCTATACCTTTGAACCTCATAAGGTCTGCCCCTGCATCTCCCATGATTCCGTGCACCCCACTGCTGAGGCAAGTCTGAAACACAGGCAAGTATCAATAGCAAAGCTGTTGTCTCTGCTTGCAAGCCTGATTACTGTTTCTGGCCATTGGTTGGTTCCTACCTAATATTATCATCCACCCACTTGTCAAGAGGGCCTATGCCATGTGCTCTCAAGATCTTGCAGCCTGCATCTGCAACATGGCCATAACCCCCAGCCAATGGTGATGCACCAAATGCTAAACATGTGTTGATGCACCCATGTGTGTTATGGACGATGCCCTCATCGTGGTTCGCTCTAAGTCAACAGTGACAAGCAGAGTCTCAGTCTGCTCCCAGCCACTGGACAAAGGTTTTTAGACACTAAGTCAAACAATGACAAAGGTCTTGGAGAACAATGAGGAAAAAGAGCATTGAAGTCAATTGTTGTTTTGAGAGCAAAACTTGTCTAAGTTGGAACTGAGGTTACTCTACAGTACAGGAGTTTATATATGTTAGAGAACTATAGGAAATGTAAAAGGAAATGAGGCTGTAGTTATCTGAGAAAGGAAATATGAAGGCAACTACAAAAGGAGATAGCGTCCAGGCTGTATGATGCGCAGTTAAGGAGAAATGATGGATATGAAACAGTGTTTGGAAACAGGAAGACAAAACAAAGAAGAAACTGTAACATTACCCCCTTTGTATGCAAGAAGTCACCAACTTCTACCAAGAATTTTGTCCAGCTGTGGTCTTGTCTAGATTCCAACCATTTGACAATGTTTTTGACATCTTTCTCTGCCGTTTCCATCCGCCATTGCACTGTTTGAATGGTTTGCTGTAGTTGCTTAGCCTGAGCGAGCATGGCATCTCATTCGTGGTAGGTGAGCAAGTGGGGATTGGTGGTAAGTGTGAGAGTGGTGATGAAGTTGAGAGGTTTGGAGAACATGTTGAAATAGGTGACAAGGTTGGCGAGGTTCTCGCTGACATTGTTGAGCATGGTGTTGCAAGGTTGGACAATGGGTATATGCATAGGGGAACTGGGGGTGGTGACAGTTTCTGTGAGGTCTGTGGGGTGCTCATGGAGTGCAGGAAGGTTGGCAAAATTGTAATCGTCCAAGGTGGTGGTGGTGGTGATGAATACCTCTAGCGGGAGGTGATGGGTGATGGAGGTGAAAGGAGGGTTGATGGTGACGACATCAACATAGTAGTGGCCACAGGTGGTGACCAAGAGAGCAAAGACAAAGGCGACGAGGTAAGCGATGGTGACAATGGGAGACATTTTGTTTGAGTGTATGGGATTGGAAGACATTCACTCTGCTAGGAGCACTTTTTATGCTTAGTTGAACACTTTGTCATCCCAATTGACTGTCTGGAGTTCTCCATCCATGGACCAGTAGGTCGTTGTGGATGCTCTGATGCTGGGAACATATTCGAGTTCTTCATCAGATTCTTCTGATTTGCTTAGCTTGTTCCTGGTAGTGGTGGATACTTCAATCTCAGGGTCTATATCTGTTTCAGGAGCAATGTCTTGTGGTGCCATACTTTCAGGTGAATTAGGTATGGTGGGTCTGCCTGTGCTGTCAAATGCATCCAGGAACTCAAGGCTCTCAAGTGCCCTGTTGAGGTTTGAGATTGCATCTGGGAGTCGGCAGGTAGCAACCCATCTGTAAATTTCCATTTCTTTGCTAGCATTTCCTAACTGTTCCGCAAAATCAAATAGTGCAGGATCTTCTCAACGGAGGGCCGCCTTGGTGTATACATCGTCTGTATGGTTTAGAGGTCTATTGGGTGATGGGAGATAGGGTGACATTGTGTCTGGATAATACAGTAGCTCTTCTGGATCAAATGTAAGATCCATATATTTTGGGAGATAATGTAGTTGAGCATTGAATGGGATTTCAACATGTAGGCCCTGTGGGTGTGTTGAATGTCTGTTAATTTAAAGCACTGAGGAATCTCCTTGCCATATTGTAGTCCGAAGGTGTCTGAATCATCTGTTGGCTCAGACGTTCCAGATCCTTCTTCAACTCAGTGACAGACTGCCCTTTTTGTGAGAGGCAGTCAAACTTCATAGCGGCATCTCTGGAAGAGGTGTCTCTAACAAAGTACCGTTTGAGGGCCACCATGGTTTCCTCAAATTTCCAGCTCCTATCAGCATTCAATTTTATTGTATGCTGATACCATTTTAGGGCCTTCCCTTTCAGGATTTGCCCTAGGAACTTGACTCTGAACGAGTCAGCCTCCAGTTTCAGCAACAAATAGATGCTGAGAAAGTTTAGGAGTTCTCTCATGAATTTGAGGAACTCATTGATTGTTTCTCCTCCCTCATACTCGGGGGGAGACAGTTTAACCCCTAGTTTCCCGAGGTTAATGGGCTCATCAGAGGGATCAAAGGCCAATTCTGAGTCCCTAATTTCTTTACAGACCATCTTGTCTGTTTTCTCAGATGTTCTATCTGAGTGAGTTAAAGGATTTGCTGTGAGCAATCCTCTTCCTAAATTGCTGATGGAAAAACTCAGTCTCGGGCCTCTCCAGGTTTTGTTTGGCCTACGAGGGGAGTTTACACTCTCCTCTCTAATGTCAACGGCCTCCTCTCTAAACCTAGTTTGTGGAGGAGGCAAAGCAACTTTGGGACTAGGCAATCTCTTGTTACTAGTCTGGTTAACAGGGATCATATTAGATCCTGTTAAGAACTGAGGTCTCCTCCGAGCCTCTTGAGATCGTTGTGCCCTTCTAAAAGGGTTCATTCTATTAAACAGAGTATCCAGGGAAACTCTGTTTCAGATCTCTGCAACCACAGTGTTTCTAGCACTAGTGGTTATTCTACTGTTGTAATTAGATGAGGTTTCATTATTTCCTTGCCTAAGGGAGATATCTGATGGTTGTCCCATCCTTTCTCGTTTCTTGAGGTCTATTAGGACCTCTAGTTGTGGTTCATCTATGGGCAACCCAATTTCTTGCCCATTATATTGAGGTAGTCTCTCTTCAGGGACTGCCTCTGCAGTGGGTTCTTCCTCGCTGAAGTAGTTGAGCACTGATTCTTGACTATCTGATTGGAGTTCAAATCTCCTGTCGTGACAAGATCTCTCTTGTTCGTGGGAGTCTGAGCGCCTTTGGGGAAACTGGGGCCTTTCAAGGAGCATGGCAATATGCTCTAGAAGATCATTGGTCTCCTTCCAATCTCCAGAGGTTGTCAGAGAGGCTTGAGTAGTGTCTTACCATGAGCCTCTCCAGATTTGTTTGTCCTTGAATCAATTGTCCAAGGACATCAATGGTGTTAGGTTGTGACATGGTAATTGTGTCTTCACCTAATCCAACTGGAATGGTTGGTTGAGATGCCCTGGTCAAATCAGCCAGTTCATCTCTGATTGAGTCCTTGTCAACTCGTTTAGATTCAAAATCCAGCAGAGAGATTGAATCCTCAACCTCTCGTTCTTTGTCAAACTCATCCCTGACACTCAAGAATTTGACCGCTTTCTGGTCATGTCCTATAGCCAATCCCATGCGTTTGGCCAGGGTGTCACTGAATCAGTTATCAGTGAGAGAGGTAGCTGATACCTCTGGATGTTTAGGAATCGTTTTAGATCCCTTCAAAGACCCTGTCAGTTTGCAACTCAGCGGCAGTCTGGGCTTTCCCGCAGAAGGCCTGGCGTGGTCAACATGCTGGTGTGGCTTAGGCGCAGTTCTTGTGGTGGTTGGAGATTGATATAGATTGATCTCAGGTCTAGTAGATTTGACTGCTGCTGAGTAGGGCAGTTTCGAGGGGGATAAGGTCCCTCTAGGTGACAGCCGGTTCAGTGAGGCTCCTTTGGACACCTCTGCTGTACTTCAACTGTTTGAGGAGGGCGACAGTTGCACCTTTGGTTGAGAAGTGCTCACACGAGGCTTAGAGCTTCCAAAATTGCTCAAACTAGTTGAGTGCAGTACTAAGACCAGGGAACTATCCCGCGTATTTGACAGGGAGTTTGAAAGTTCATCCTTTTGTTTATATGAAGGTTTTTTTCCAAAAGACATCAATTAGGATGTTCTGTTTGTGCACTACACTACCTATGGTAGTGTAAAAAAAGTGTAAAGGTTGTAGGATTTCTTTACTTAATCCCGTGATGTGTCTTACACTGGACCAATTTTATTGGCAATGTAACACAATGTACAGGTTTCAGTAAAAGAATTAACTGATTACCTAATTATTTTGAAGCGCAACATAAGGTCACGTGTACAAGCAACAAACAGATATATACATTTTGCAAAGATGCGCATACAGTTATGTGCATCGAGATAGTAGTCAACAAGAAAGATGACAAGGAGAGCAAGGTTCTCACAAAGACAACAGGGCCCCTTACACCTAGACTGATACGGTATATTGAGATTTCTGTTTTCGAGCCACACTTTGTCTCCCTGTTCGAATTTGATTGCTTTGTCCCTGACTCATCATGCAACCATCTGTCTTGCTAGTTCGTGTGCAGCTAGTGCTTCTTCCCTAGCTTTTTGTAATAGCTGTAGGCGTTCCTCAGCAGCAGGTGTTGTCATTTTCTGTACAGTGGTTGGTAATGTGACAGGATTTGTTCCATACATGAGTTGAAATGGAGAGGCTTTAACTGAGTTGTGGTCTCGATTATTATGAGCAAATTCAGTGATTGGGGAGTAGTTGTTTCCATCTATGGGGTTCATTTGCACAAAATATCCAAAGATACACTTCTAATTCTTGATTGACACATTCTGTTTCTCCATCAGTCTGTGGATGGTAGGCAGTGCTCATTCTGTGATCAATTCCTAATTAATGTCTTTCTGATTTCCTGGAAGACTTTAGCCGAAAACTGTGGTCCTCGATCCGAGATGAGTATATTGGGTAATCCAAAATGTTTGAATATTTCAGAGATGTAAAGCTCAGCTGTTCCCAAAGTGTCAATGGTTTTCTTGCAAGGAGTAAGAATTACCCCCTTTGTAAGACCATGGTCCACTGTGACCAGAACTGAGTCATATCCATCTCCAATGGGAAGATCTGTAATAAAATCCAGTGTGACTTGTTGGAAAGGGCAAGTTGCTTTGGAACCAATGGGTAGAAGAGCCAGGGTGTTAGGATGAGTATTTACTTTCATCTGTTGGCAAGTGGCGCAACCTGTAATCCATTCTTTAACATGTCTATACATTCCTGGCCACCAGTAGTCGTGTTGTAGAAGTTCAAGGGTTTTCATGCGTCCTGGGTGTCCTGAGGTGAGTGATTCATGAACTGTTTTAACAATCTGTGTCCTGAGCATGCCATTATCTGGGATGTACGCTCTATCAATATATCGGATGATTCCGTCAACAAATGCCCAGTCCTGGAGTTTGGATTTAATCAGTGGAGCATTTTGAGTTTCAATTACTTTGATGATTGTGTGTCCAAAGCTGTCAAGTGATGTAGCATCCCTAATTTCCTGGGCTAGGTCTGTGGTGATGAGACAGATAAATTTATTATCTGGTAACATGGTGACATCCTCCAGAGTATTGTTGTCTTTCATGTGATCAGGTTGACAGGATAAAGCATCTGATTCAAACATTTTGGTGCCAGGTATGTGTTCGATTTTCAAGTCAAACTCTGAGAGCATCATGGACCATTGTGCTTGTTGAGGGGTTAATCATTGGGGTGACTGATAGAATAAAAGATTTTTATGATCACAGTGGACCACTATGAGATGTGGCAATCCATGGAATAAATGTCGCCATGCCTGCAGTCCTTTAATGATTGCGAGTAATTCTCAATCATAAATCTGGTAATTCTGTTCTGTGATTGTCAGGGCATGGGAAATGAACCTGCATGGATGAAGCATTCTGGTTGTAGCCGCTTGTTTAAGTACTGCTCCAGTAGCTTTGTTCGAGGCATCTGTCTGAAGAATAAATGGTTGAGTGGGGTCTGGCATGCACAAAACAGGCATGGAGGAGAACTTGTCCTTAAGCTCCTTAAACACTTTCTGACAAGTGGGTGTCCAGTTGAAAAGTAAACCTTTCTTTGTTAGATCTGTCAATGGTTTTGCTATGGTGGCAAAGTTGCCAATAAATCTCCTATAGAAGTTTCCAAATCCCAGGAAAGATCTGACTTGTTTAACCATTGTTGGTGTTGGCCAATCACGAATTCCTGCAAGTTTAATAGGATCCATTTGAATGTGTCTGGGTGTGATGATCATGCCAAGAAATTTGACTTCTTGAACACAGAATTTACATTTCTCAAGTTTCAAGAATAAATCATTTTCCTGTAGATGTTTCAAGACACACTTTGTTTGTTCCTGCATTTCTTCTTTTGTTTTTGCACAGATTAAGATGTTGTCCATATAAATGATGAGCCATCCTTCATTTATCATATCTTGGAAATACTCATTCATCATCATCTGGGACATTGACGGAGAATTGCAAAGACCAAAGAACATGACCATTGGTTCGTATAATCCTCAATTGGTTATGAATGCTGCTTTCCATTCATTGCCTTCTTTGATTTGAACATTGTTATATCCCCAGTGCAGATCAAGTTTGGTGAAGTAATTTGCACCTTCTAGTTTTGTCATCAAGTCGGAGACCAAGGGTAATGGATAGGCATTCTTAATTGTCCACTCATTCAGGTATCGGTAATCCTGGCAAGGTTGAAGTGTTCCACTTTCCTTTTTAGATACGAAGAAAAATGGTGATGCCTGTGGTGATTTAGATGGTCAAATATATCCTTTATTGAGTTGTTCCTTAATCCATTCATTGAGGGTTGACTGTTCTTTCAGTGATAATGGGTAGATTTTGTTGACTTTTGGTGTAAATCCTGTTTTGAGTTTGATCACATGATCCCATGGGTGAGAAGATGGAAAACGCTCTGACGCTTTCTTCTCAAAGGTGGCTTGCCAAGGTGTGTATTCCAAAGGTAAAACAGTGGGCGCTTTGTCTCGTTTTGCTTGGTGTTCAAGTGCCTGTGATGCTGATGTTTTTACCCTGATCCAATATTCGTCCTCTCCCCATTGTTGTATATCTAATGCCATGCACCAAATAGGTTTGGTATTTTCTAAATCATCATCCATTTGGAGGGTTTTCTTTTTTTGCCAATCAATAGTTGGATTATGTTGTTCTAACCATGGTATTCCAAAGATTATTGCCTGATCTCCAAGATTGGTGATTCATAACCAGTTGTTGTACACTTTTCCTTCAATAGAGTAAGTAAGACAAGTGTGATGGGTGATTAATCCATTCTGATTAATTGTTCCATCAGCGTTCTTGACTCTAATTGGTTGTTTTAAGAGTTCCTTTGGTAGATCTTTCGATATTTGTTCATCAATGAAGTTTCCCTCTGCTCCACAATCAATGAGAGCAGATATTTCAGTGGGTTTATGGGTTGTTTGCACAGTAATGGAAATGTGTTTGTTATTATTGGAATTTACAATTACAGAGGCGAGTGCTAACTGTTCAATGTTACTGGAGGTGTCAACCGCTTTCTGGTGTCTCCTTCTTAAAAACCCTCGGACTTGAGTTCCTGGAGGGTGGTTTCGTGTTCTTCCTCTGGAAGTTCTTTCAACAGCACCCTAATGCATTGGGCAGCTGATTTGTTCGAGGTTGTTTCCTCTATTGCCCTGATTGTGCGATTCTGTGGGGAGGAGGACTTGTAGAACGGTGTTTGGGTGTTCCCTTTGTTTGGGCAGTCCCTGGATATGTGTCCCTGTGTTCCACATCTGAAACATTTGCCAGTCTTTTGGTATTCCTCCTTTTGGGTGTCTGAAAGACGTCCTGTGTTTACAGCATTGATTCCCCTTGATCTGGATGCAGAGGGCTTCTGGTTTCAGTTAAATTTGAAACACCCCTTTGTGTCTCCTGATCCAGAAGATCGATTCATCAATTTCATGGTCTCCTAAGCATTGTGCAGATGTTCTGCAGCGTTGTAAGCTGTTTCCATACTGACAACTGTGGGGTTTTTGATGATCTTTGCTGCTACTGACATAGGGAGTCCTTTACAGAAGTAAATGTGTTGCGCCATGAACCCTGTAATTCTGGTGGAGTGTATGAGCAATCGGAACTTCTGAATGTAGGCAGGGATGTCAATGTCTCTGCCCACTTTGACTTTATCTAGATCATTCAGGGTCCTGGCTGCGCTGTCAGATTCTCCCCAGTCGCTCAGGAATTGTCACCTGAAGCTGGTAGGTATAGTTATCCCAAGAGAGTGCATATGTGCTTTCTGCTGATTTTCCTTTGGTTGCTTCTGCTGCTTCTAATTCTCCTCGAAGATTGGCTTTCCAATTGTCTAGTTCTTCCCCTAAGTGAAGGGGAACATACTTGATTCGTTTTTTCAATGTTTCAAAGCACCCTTCATCAAGATCAAAGATGTCATCAAATGTATTGATGAAGTGTTTTGCCTTAGAGTGCTGTCCTTTGAATTCCTTAATGGAGATTCCCTTTATCCCTTTTGAGGATGTTTCCTTGTCATCCGACATGTCCTTCTTTGGTTTCTGTTTCAGTTCTGGTGTTTCAGGTTTTGGGTCCTGTGTTACAGGTTTGTGTTTTGATTCTGTGCCTTGAGCTTTCTCCTTGTTTCGATTCGTCCTCAAAGGCTAGATCTATCTCGATCTGTTGTTGTTCTTTGTGTTCGTTCCACCTGGTTATTGTTTGTTTGTCTAGTGCAAGGAAGGCGAAATCTCCGAGTTTTTTGTTGACTCAAAACTAGTGCCACCAGGTGAGTTCAGGTTTGGTGTTAGGGGTTAGGAATAACTGGTTGTTTTCCTCGTTTGTTTCGTTGTACCAGTGAATCCAAATATCTCCTGGTAATTCATTGTTGGGGTCTCCTTCCTGGTATTCTCCTTCAAAGAGTTCCTCTGAGACTGGTAAGTTCTTTCTTTTTGTTCCTGAAACGTAGCACCAGGCTTTGTGTGTTGTAGAAAAGTAGACTTCTCTACAGTTAAGGTAGTACTTCTGTTTGTAACAAACAGAGTTGTTTGGTGGTCTGATCTGGGAGGTTCTGGTATCAATGGTGTCTGGCTAGTGATGATGCACTAAGCGGTTCCTGAGTTCCAACTTGTGTTACAGACAATGCCCTCATCATGGTTCGCTCTAAGTCAACAGTGACAAGCAGAGTCTTGGTCTGCTCCCAGCCACTGGACAAAGGTTTTTAGATGCTAAGTCAAATGATGACAAAGGTCTTGGAGAACGATGAGGAAAAAAGGCATTGAAGTTGATTGTTGTTTTGAGAGCAAAACTCATCTAAGTTGGAACTGAGGTTACTCTACAGTACAGGAGTTTATATATGTTAGAGAACTATAGGAAATGTAAAAGGAAATGAGGCTGTAGTTATCTGAGAAAGGAAATATGAAGGTAACTACAAAAGGAGATAGCATCCAGGCTGTATGATGCGCAGTTAAGGAGAAATGATGGATATGAAACAGTGTTTGGAAACAGGAAGACAAAACAAAGAAGAAACTGTAACAATGTGTTGTTATGACTCTACACATTTTTCTCTATTTTTCTATATTTTATTTGGAGGCCTATGGACACAGGACAATATACCAATACACATAGGGGCTTAGGGGATCCATTATGGAAGGACTGGTTAGGTAAGCCATGGGTGGCTGTATGAAGGTCTAGGCATAGGGGCCAGGAGTAGTCTGGCTATGGAAGGGCCTGGACTGTTGCTGTGCATGTATAGCCTTGGAGGCAGTGCAGTCTGTACACACAGACCATGGATTGTGGTATATACATTGGGGAAGATATGTTGTACATGGACAATTGGGTCAAGACCCTGGCCCACCCAAACTACCAAGTGTATATGTCACGGACATACCTGAGGACCAACCTTGGAGAAGGAGTGGGTACTGTTATATGTACCTATTCAAAATGGAATTCTACAGCAAGTTTGATTGGCTGGCTTGGCCAACTGTTACTCAAATCTTGTCCTGGGAACCTGAGATGCATCATGAGACCATCAAATTTGGTCTCCAGGATCACCACAAAGTGGACATGTATCATGTCATTGAAAAAGCCATGCTACACCCCCATGAAGATGAATCCTACATGTGGAAGGATCTGAAACACATGGAAGGTGTGCTCAATGTTAGCATCCATGTCATATGCCCAAGTGGTAACTGCTTGCTCTGGACCTAGCAAAGCACTAACCAGAACTGCAGGTGCTGATGCAAATTGGTACAATGGGACTATCCCCTGTGTGGTGGATTGGTTATCCATGGATACTGAACCCAAACAGGGGTTCAATGAGGAAAAACAAAGGATGATCAACAACTGGAAATGGGAAGTTGAAAAGGAAATAACCATTCCTTACCTGTCTGTATCCCCATCTGGTGCAACCAAGCACATGTTTCACCCAGATGTACCCAGTTATTGTTACCTGATCCTAATAAAAATCCAGTTTTGGGATATGTATGAATGGCCAGTGTTTCCTCATGGGATCATAATCTTCAGAATACCCACAGCTGTGTAAACATCAGGACATATGGATACAATGACTGTTACCATATTGAGCACATCCCAAAAGGACCTAAGGGTTGGGACATGATTGCATCTCTAGTACAATCTGGACATGATTGTAAACACATGGGCACCCTGGATTGGGACAATGGATCGGACCAGTACATGAAGAGACCTTGGGTTGCATTGCTACATAACCACATCCCCAGATACTGTTATTTAATCCTGATTAAACAAAAGTATTGGGACACATTTAACTGGCCTGCCTATCCAACAGTTGCCAGGATTAAGCTTATCATGCCAATATCCTTATCAAGAAAGCACCACAGTTATCAAAACAACAATGATGCATGAGCTTGGATGAGTCCATGTATCAACCATGTCACATGGAATGCATGGCTGGGAAGAGAGAGATGTACCAATTGCAAGGCAATGGATTCAGACATTATATGGTGGGAGTGTCTAGGGGCAACAACCTGACAAGATTCTTGGGTCAGGAAATCTGCTGGATTAGGTTTAATCTTCCTGGCAACTAACTATCCCAATAGAAAATTCCAGCAACAAGTCCAAATGGTGGTAAAGATATTTAATTGCATGACACCTGCCATTCCTGGGCATTGTTACCTAGTTCTGTTTAAGGAGGAGCTATGGAATCAATATGAATGGCCTGCATTCCCATCAATACATATGGTAAACCAGTTCAACCCAGAGTACCAGTCAAATCAGCTCGTGAAATTTAAAGTAATTTGACAAAACAAATGGGTTGGATTCCATGTGCAAGCAAGTCAAAATGGGACAAACGTATGGCCAATGATCCAGGCAATTGTGGATGGAGATCTAGGACATGTTGAAATAGGATTCAGATGGTTGGACCAAATGACTGCATACCTACATGCAGCCATCAATCAGTACAACTACTATTTCAATCCAAACACTAATCCTAGACCAGAACCAATAACAGTGGGAGTGGGAGTAATGCAACAGCAAGTAGTTAAACTGAGTGAGATGCTCAGATACAACAATGGAATGTGGGAACCACTCAGATGGCAGCACACATGGGGAACCTAGTACAACAGGCAGTGACTGAATACCAAAATACCTGGCCTCCCCCAGTCAGCAGATTGTTGGTGAAACTTGAGTTGCCTGACCACTTTGAGGGAGATGCTGTGCAAGTGGACACATGGTGCTGGGCAATGGATGTATATTTTGAACTGGCACATGAAACAGATTACAGCAGATGCATTTACATCACCCTGGGGTGAATCAGGAAAGGGAATTGCAATCAAGTGGGAACTTGGGCTGTGGTCAAATTAAAAGAACAGATTGATTTCAACAACAAGGTAGCCAATGAGGGTTGGTCCCCACATCTGTCTTATTGGGAGCGAAGGGAGGGACTCTATGTCCCTGCAATGGTAGACATGGCTGGATACTATCAACACAATCCTCAGGTTCTGAAACCTCCTTTCCTGGGATGGTTAGATCTCAAGCAACAGATGCATGACTTTTTCATGTCCAAGGAAACTTGGGAAAATGCCATTGAACAAATACAGAAACTGCAGCAGGGCAGTTGAGCCATGGAGGACTATATCATTGAGTTCAAAGCCCTGTTACCCCTGACTGGATGGAATGCCAGCATGGCAAAAGATCATTTCTGGAAAGGACTCAATCCCAACTTAGGATTTGAGCTAATCTGAGTTGGAGATTTGGATGAAGGCAATACTCTTGAACAGATTCTGGAAAGAGTGACCAAATTGGCACAAGCATATCAAAGGGCTAGGGATGCATATGGTGATTGACAAAAGAAAACACCATTCAAAGAGTACCACCCCAAGTTGCAGCCAGCCTTGTGAACTTATAGGCCAGCTCAAGCATCATCATCAACTCACAATTCTAATGCCATGGACATTGATAAAGTTAAATGCACATCAGTCATGTGCTACAATTGTGGAAAGATGGGTCACTTTGCAAGGGATTGCAAAGAGCCAAAGAAATACACACAGAATGAGAAAGGAAAAGGCCATGTTAGGGAAGTAAAAATTGAGGAACTCACTGAGGAGCAGTGGAAGGAATTTGGGAGAGAAAAGGGTTTTGGTGACAGCCAGTAGGCACATGCTCTGCACTGCTGGCTAATAGAGTTTCAGTTTCAGACAATGATTCTTGTGTAAAATTACCAGAATTGTTATATGAGTGTTCCCCTCTCATTCACCAGATACAAAACTTAAGTGTGAGCACCAAAACAAAATGGTTAAATACCTGGACCCCCTGAGTGGGTGTTAAGACAAATCTGGCAGGAAGATAGTAAAACTGCAGTTTGTTGCCTAAAAGAATGGGTTCTGGATAACCAAGCCAACAAGATTGATACTAAGTTGGTAAACAATCTCAATAAACTACCAGAACAAGAGGTGTTGTGGAACCTGACACAACTATGGCAGCAGTTGGTTCATGCCACTGGAAAACAGGAAATCGACTTACACTGTGCAATGGACACAGGTGAAGCAATTAATGTGTTAGCATTAGTTGATTCAGGATGCACAGGCTCTTGTGTCAATGAGGAATTTGTGGAATGACACAAATTGAATAAACAGCAGCTAATAAGGCCACTACCAGTCTACAATGTGGATGGGTCCCAGAATGCAATGGGAAGCATTGAATACATGACACAATTTAAACTGCAAATTGGGGATCATGAAGAAATAATAGAATGCAGTGTGGCATGTTTGGGAAAGACAGATCTGTTTTTAGGGCATGACTGGCTGAACCACCATAACCTGGCCATTGATTGGAAGCAAAAAGAAGTTTGATTTACTCAATGCCCAGGGACTTGCTGGATGGCATCCCAAGTAGCAGAACCAGAGGATGAAGTTGATCCTATGGAACAACTCCAAGAAGGGGAAAAGTTACTAGCTGTAGAAATTGGCAAACCAGAGCTACAATTATGTTCAGTAGTGACTGTTACAGACAATGCCCTCATTGTGGTTTGTTCTAAGTCAACAGTGACAAGCAGAGTCTCGGTCCGCTCCCAGCCACTGGGCAAAGAGTCTAGACACTAAGTCAAGCGATGACGAAGATCTGGAGAGCATTGGAAAAGAGAGCACTGAGATCAAGCGATGTTGAGAGCAAAACTTGTCTCAGTTGGAACTGGAGTTACTCTACTGTACATGGGGTGTATATATGTTAAGGAACAATGGAGAATGTAAAAGGAAAGGATGCTGTAGCTATCTGAGAAAGGAAATATGAAGGTAGCTACAAAAGGAGATAGCATCCTAGCTGTACAATGTGTAGTCAATGGATGATAATGATGGATATGAAATGATCTACTGAGACAGAAAGACAAAACAAAGAGAGAACTGTAACATTACCCCCTTTGTATGTGAGAAGTCACTGACTTCTACCAAGAATTCGTCCAGCCATGGTCCTGCCTGGATTCCAACCATTTGATGATGTTCTTGATATCCTTTTCTGCCATTTCCATCCGCCATTGCACAGTTTGAATGGCTCACTGTAGTTGTTTGGCCTGAGTGAGCATTGCGTCTTGTTTGTTGTAAGTGAGCAAGTGAGGGTCAGTGGTAAGAGTGAGGGCAATGACAAAGTTGAGTGGTTCAGAGAACATGTTGAAATAGGTGATGAGGTTGGCAAGGTTCTCACTGATATTGTTGAGCATGGTGTTGCGAGGTTGGATGATGGGTATATATATGTGTAGGAGAGACAGGGGCAGCAATGGAAGTTTCCACCACTACCAGGAATGAGCTAAGCAAATCAGAAGAATCTGATGAAGAACTCAAATATGTTCCCAGCATCAGAGCATCCACAACAACTTACTGATCCACAGATGGAGAACTCCGGACAGTCAACTGGGATGACAAGGTGTTTAATGAAGAAAAAAAGTGCTCCTAACAACATGAACGCTCCCCAACTGCATACACTCAAACAAATGTCTCTCTTTGTCACTGTTGCCTACCTCGTCACCCTCTCCTTTGCCCTTTTGGTCACCACCTGTGGCCACTATTACATTGACATTGCCACCATCACCCCCCTTTCACCTCTGTTGCCCATCACCTCCTGCTTGAGGTATTTGTCACCACCACTACCCTGGACAACTATGATTTTGCCAACCTCCCTGCACTCCATGAGCATCCCACAGACCTCACGGAAACTGTTGCTGCCCCTGTCTCTCCTACACATATATATACCCATCATCCAACCTCGCAACACCATGCTCAACAATATCAGTGAGAACCTTGCCAACCTCATCACCTATTTCAACATGTTCTCTGAACCACTCAACTTTGTCATTGCCCTCACTCTTACCACTGACCCTCACTTGCTCACTTACAACAAACAAGACGCAATGCTCACTCAGGCCAAACAACTACAGTGAGCCATTCAAACTGTGCAATGGCGGATGGAAACGGCAGAAAAGGATATCAAGAACATCATCAAATGGTTGGAATCCAGGCAGGACCATGGCTGGACGAATTCTTGGTAGAAGTCAGTGACTTCTCACATACAAAGGGGGTAATGTTACAGTTCTCTCTTTGTTTTGTCTTTCTGTCTCAGTAGATCATTTCATATCCATCATTATCATCCATCAACTGCGCATTGTACAGCTAGGACGCTATCTCCTTTTGTAGCTACCTTCATATTTCCTTTCTCAGATAGCTACAGCATCCTTTCCTTTTACATTCTCCATTGTTCCTTAACATATATA
>JAEBUT010000015.1:0-141133 GCA_020011035.1 Amanita subjunquillea | reverse complement strand
CCATGTAAGGAGGCACGACATACCACCAGTCTTTCATACACCTCGACGGCCTTGTGCGACGCGGTAGCAACGGGATACTCGTGGATATCCGGGAACTCGCTAGGCGGTAGGTTCTCCTCAAATGTCGACGGCACGATATCCGGTTGCAAGCCCTAATCATAAGCCGACGTCGAACCGATATATGCAGTGTATGTGAGACGCACGATGGCGCGCAAAATTTCTTTTCTTCTGGGGCTATTCGAGGCCAACACGATGCGTTTGTTTTTGAGTTTTTCGATGGCGGGCGTCGCGAAGGCGTGTGGGAGGATGTGGTTTGGCATCGTGGTTTCAGTCTGGAGCCTGCCAACCGTTTCCGTCATCCGACTCCAAATGACATCCAAACATTGTACCCAAACTCACTCGTGCATGCTCAATTATACAACTGAGGTGGAACGGTAATCGACACAAAATATATACAGTTGACTCGCTCATAACGCGTAACGCATAGCCTCCAGACCGGTTTGAAAAGACATAGAGCCCGTTCGGGTAGGCAATGTACAATGCATTCCCATGCTCGGCATTCCGGCTCCATCATTTGTCATCGTCGGCTATCACTGACACCTGTCGGCTTTCCGGCTCCATTGTTTGTCATCATTGGCTATTGCTGACTCATAAGATTAGTAATGTCTGACACTCCAGTCAGTAGTTTTTGTGTATAAGAATGGGGACAAATGTTCAAAAAGATATCAATTAAACATGCCCACCACCCCAGCAGTACCCATGCTCAAGCTCACATTCACCAACAGCTCATCAACCTCTATGGCCTTATGGTCATGATTTGTTTTTCCTACAATGCTTCGCATATTTGCCAATATTTTATCAAGATCCCTTATCATACATCAATTCTTCAGGGGAAGGATTGGGTCCAGGAATTACTTCATGGGCATCCAAATTGCATTTGATGTGAATTGGGTGTCAGTAGGGATGTGTTTGAAACCTTGATCCAAGAGCTTTGCGAAATGGGCTATTCAGATTCCAGATTTATGACATTGGAGGAACAGCTAGCCATCTTTTCTTTATACCTGTGTAACAGGTCTAACATCTCGGCATGTTGGGGAGCGCTTCAGCATTCTAAATGAACAATTTGAATGGTGAGGAAATAAAAAGTTTCTCCAATCCTTGAGACTTACAGTATATCCAGTTACTTTCACAAAGATGGTTTTTTGGGTGGGGGGGGGTTTTTTTTGGGGGGGGGCGTGGGGGGCGCGGGCTGGGCCGGTTGGGTGGCGGGGCGGTGGGGGGTCCCTTCTTTTGGGTTGGTGCTGGGGGGGTTGTCGTGGGTGGGGGGGGGGGGCTGCGGGGGGGTTTTCCTTTCACCTTCCCCTGGGGCTGGGGCTGCGCGGTGGGGGGGGGACCGCGGTGGTGGGGGCTTGGGGGGTGTTGGGGGCGGTGGGGGCGGGGGTGGGGGGGGTGTGGGTTTGTGTGTTGGGGCCGGGGGGGGTCGGGGGGTGTTTGGTTGTGGGGGGGTGGGGTCGTGGGGGGGGGTTTGGGGGGGTGTTGGGGGGTGGCGCTTGGTTTGACTTTTTTTTTTTTTCTTTTTCTTTTTTTTTTTTTTTTTTTTTCTTTTTTTTTTTCCATCAGACTCCATCTCTTCCCAAAAATTATCGTCAGCAATTAACAAATGGACAAAAAAAAAAAATAAAAAAAATCAGTTGCATAATATCCATGGAATAAATAAGCTTGGCACTTCTTTGAAGAGGGGCATTGGTGCAATTGATGAAGAAACAAGTAAACTATTAAAACCAACCAACCCATCTACGCCTTAAATGCCATAAACAGGAATGATATAACATCTCAAAAACGTGCATATATGTTGTTTTTAAAACACACAACAACACAACTTTAAACCACATAAGTTTAAACTACTGTACTAACAGGATGGGATTCCCCCCCCTTTCTTTTTCGTCGGATGACGGAAACGGTTGGCAGGCTCCAGACTGAAACCACGATGCCAAACCACATCCTCCCACACGCCTTCGCGACGCCCGCCATCGAAAAACTCAAAAACAAACGCATCGTGTTGGCCTCGAATAGCCCCAGAAGAAAGAAATTTTGCGCGCCATCGTGCGTCTCACATACACTGCATATATCGGTTCGACGTCGGCTTATGATTAGGGCTTTGCAACCGGATATCGTGCCGTCGACATTTGAGGAGAACCTACGCTAGCGAGTTCCCGGATATCCACGAGTATCCTGTTGCTACCGCGTCGCACAAGGCCGTCGAGGTGTATGAAAGACTGGTGGTATGTCGTGCCTCCTTACATGGTCCTCTTACTTACTAATACGGACATTCAGAGAGATGATCCGGACAATGCGCCTGATCTCGTCATTGCAGGTACGTCAGATATTCTCAAGCTCTGCCGCTTGCATAAACGGATGGGTTCAAGCCGACACGGTCGTTCTTACGCAGCCCCCGGCGTCTATCCCGCACAACGATCAATCAGACATTCGGCCGGATCTGTTAGAAAAAAAAAAAAAAAACCGACGGACAAGAAGGATAACCTGCGTATGCTGCTAGATTTGAACGTAATGTATGCGAGTGGTTACAGGGGTGACGCTAGGTACGTGGCCCAACCCAATTGGATATGCACCTTTGCTCACGGCCGCACATAGTCTATCCGATATTGGTGGCACCTGGTTATGGAATAAAATCGATCGATGAAAGGACTTTGGTATATTTCGCAGACAATCCGAAACATCTTATCGAAGCCTATGTTGAGAGTGGGGAAGTATTGACCGCGCAGGCGGTTTGCCATACAGGTGCGCATCAACGCACTACATTTAACGCTTACTTGACTTTGACAATTGCGTAGGGACTCGGCAGCTTGCTCATCAGCAAGATAGACGGAGACTACAACAACGTCGTGGGATTTCCCGTTGCGTCCTTTTTCAAGTTTTTGCATTTGCTTATTGAAGAAGAAGAGGACTTTTTGGAAATTTAGAACATTGTATAATGTATATTACGCAGTGCTATATAACTATGCAGCTAATCTGCCTTGTATTGGTCTCGCGAATTGAGACGCGCAGCAACCCGCTTCGTAACTCGGACGAGGTACCAAAATAACAGAAAGATGCTGAACACGGTCCCAAATTCAACGAACGCGAGGTCGCCGGAACGTCCTACTGGGACGCGTAGAATGTGTTCTGCCTCGCTGCTAGTGGGAGATATTGGAACAAAACTGACGGGTTGTGTCAAATTCTGCTTCATGAACTCGGCTACCTCATCCGGCACATTCGATGGTACGGAGCCGTGAGCTGCTTCCGCGGAATCCAAATACGTATTGTAAGAAGATTGTATTGCAAAGTGAGTGGGTGGACGCACCAGATGCCGGACATGCCAAAAAGCCAACCGGCCAGCCGAGTCGAGTCTCCTCATACGCAGGCGCATCGTCCACAGGTCCGCCGTACCGCAAATGCAGCGGCACTTTGACTTCGTCGTCTCGCTTGACGCCGACCAGCAGGGTTGAATCAGACTGTTGGACCGCAAAGACCGGATGCTCGAGGTTGGACGTTCCCCACAGATGGAAGCTGTACGATTCGTGGTGGTTTGCGAGCTCGTACTGGTCGACAAAGACGATTGGCGGGAG
The DNA here is from genome assembly GCA_020011035.1 of Amanita subjunquillea. Lineage (NCBI taxonomy): Eukaryota > Fungi > Basidiomycota > Agaricomycetes > Agaricales > Amanitaceae > Amanita > Amanita subjunquillea. The sequence goes on along the minus strand of JAEBUT010000015.1, from coordinate 137,507 downwards.
CGTATACACCAGATGCGCTGTGCATCTCTGGAGATGTGGAGGGATCTCGAGGGTCGTAGTTACTGTTGGATGGAAGCCGTGCGCTGGGTGGAGGATTGAGGTCAGCGTCGCCATACAGCACGCCTTACTAGATGTATTGATGCGAGGAGCATACAATACTATTGGGTGCGAGCAAACGTGACGGAAATTCACACGTGACAAACATCCTTACAGACAAACCAACAAATTTCCAAGAAACACAACTTCAAATTAACTGAAGATACGAACACAAACATTCATGGGTCGACCTTGGCATGTCCAAGTTCCGTGGCTGTTCATTTTCGACTAAATATGACTAGGTTGATGAATCTCGATCGCTCAGTCAGCGCTAGTGTTGTCAACGGCTCGGCTAATCGCCACTAGCTGGTTTAGCTGAGCTGGTTTTTAGCTGAGTCATAGCCTATTTTTGGCTATGGCTATAATTAGCTAAGCTATAGCCAAATAGCTGCTTTTCTGTAGCACTTCTCCCTCACCACACTCACTGCCCTCTCCCCACTCATTGCCCTCACCATACTTGCCATACCCTCACCACTGCCCTCTCCTGACTCTCACCACCACTGCCCTCATTGTCACCATTGCCCTCACCATTGCCCTTGCACCCTTGCCCTTTTGCCCTTGTCCTTTTGCCCTTGCCCTTGCCCTTTCCACCTTGCCTCACCCTCACCCTCACCCTCACCCTCACCCTCACCCTCACCCTCACCCTCACCCTCACCCTCACCCTCACCCTCACCCTCACCCTCACCCTCACCCTCACCCTCACCCTCACCCTCACCCTCAACCTCACCCTTTCCCTTGCCCCCTCACACTTGCACTCACCCTCCCACACCCTTGCTGCCTTCTCACATGTGATTTACTTTGTTTTAAATAATGTAAATAGGAAATGTTTTCCACAAAAATTATATAATTCATTGGATTGATTCTGGATCTGGACATATATAAGTCATATCATATGTTTAACAGCTTTCATATTGACAGATGCAGGTAACATTTAACATATTTTTAAAAAAATGGGAGTGAGGCTGAGAGTGAGGGGAGAAGGTGAGGGGAGAAGGTGAGGAGGTGAGGTCAAAGATGAATTTGCAAAGGTGAAGGTGAGGGTGGGGCCAGGTCAAAGGTGAGGTGAGCAAGGGCATGGCCAAAGGAGAGTGTGACAAGGGTGATGGCCTATAAATCAGCTATAGCTGGCTATATAGCTGGTTTATAGCTGGTTTTCAGCTATGGCTGCATTAGCCATAGCTGAAAAGCTTAGCTTTGACATTGCTAGTTGGTGCCCATCTTCAGAATTCCCCATCCAGTAGGCTGGAGCAGACTGAGATTCTGCTTGTCACTGTTGACATCAAGTGCATTGATCTTAACAGATCAGTGGTGATACAACCACACCATGCCCCTCCTTGTGAGCCCAAACAACTATCAAGACTCTGTTCATTGCCACCAGGTCCATCAAACTGGCCATTAGAATCATTACTGCCAGGTTACATGCACATATTCCACCCAACATTAATTCTTATCTTACAGTGGGTCAAAAAACTGCCCCAATGTTTGCTCATTTTGGAAAGATTGGCATGGTGTGAAGTAATGACATAAGAGAAAATTTTTGAAAAAGTCACATGATATACTACTACATGTTGGCTATGTGTCAAATTGAAAATGTTGTGAATTGAAGTAAAACTCATTGTTTAATAAATCACACAAAATGATCAAACATTGGGCAGTTTTTTGACCCTTTCATATTTTCCCTGATTTCAATGTTACACACCAGCAAAAGCCAGGGCTTGGTTGTGTGAATAATAAATAATGACATGTGACTGAAGAGAAAGCTTGGGAGGACAACCACAAGGATGATTGACATGTAATAAACAATGTCATGTGACTCTATTTACATTAGTTTGGCATGTTTAACTTGGTTAACTTCTCTGCTGAAAAGTGTTGTTCTGTTGTTTCTCTCCTCAATGGGTTATTCTCATCACCAAATCCAAACTAGGACTGGTCTGGGAAGGGCACTATTGGTAGGATCAGTAAGGAGGTGAAGGGGGATATGGAAATCATCCTGGTGGTCATCCTCCCAAGCTTTCTCTTCATGATAAACAGCCAATTATCTGTCAAATCAGCTCTGGAAAATTTGACAATGCTAACCAAGCCATCCAATTCATAAATTCTACTATCTCCACCTTTATTACTCTTCAGACTGTTAGGAATGTGTTGAAGGAGGCATGCTTGTGTTGGTACTGGTGGTCTGTTCTGGTAGTGATCCTGCATATTGTTTGCAAACATACACCTTCCAATCCAACCCAATCCTATTGATTTTGGTCTCATCAGTCCACAACAGTCTCTTCCAATTGTCCACACTCCAGTTTTCATGGTATTGGGTGAATTTTAGAGTTACTGACAATGAGACCCCTTGAGCATGGGGACTTTCTTCTTTCTTACTGACATGGAGCATGCCTCCTTCAACACACTCCCAACAGTCCAAGGAGTCACAAGGGTGGAGATAATAGAATTTATGAATTGGATGGCTTGGTTAGCTTTGTCAAATTTTCTAGAGCTGATTTGACAGGTAATTGGCTGTTTATCATGAAGGGAAAGCTTGGGAGGATGACCACAAGGATGATTCGACTTGTAGCCAACATGTAGTAGTATATCACTTGACTTTTTCAGATTTTTTGCTTATGTTATTACTTCATACCATGCCAATCTTTCTAAAATGAGCAAACGTTGGGGCAGTTTTTTGACCCAGGTGGGCAGTCCTTTCAAAGGACACTCACTAGGTCACATCAGTTGCCTTTTTACCACATGGAAAGAAGATTGCATCAGGTTCTGATGATGAGACTGGGGTGAAGGTGTGCAGTCTTCTCAATGGACACACTGACAGGGTTGAATCAGTTGCCTTTTCATAAGGTTCTTGGGATAAGGCTGTCTGTGCCTGGGATGCTGAGACTGGCATGCAGGTGTGCAGTCCTCTTGAAGGACACACCACCAAGGTCCAATCAATTGCCTTCTCACCAGATGGAAAGAGTATTTCATCAGGTTCTTGGGATAAGACTGTCTGCACCTGGGATGCCAAGACTGGGGTGCAAGTGGGTAGTCCTTTCAATAGACATGCTGGCAATGTCAATTCAGTTGCCCTTTCACCAGGTGGAAATAAGATTGCATCAGGTTCTGATGATAAAACTGTCTGCATCTGGGATCCTGAGACTGGGGTGCAAGTGAGGATTCCTTTGATATACTGACAGTGGCCTTGTCACCAGATCCATGGGTTGCATTCTCTTCTAAGGACAATACTGTCTGCCTCAGCAACACTCAGCCTGATGATGGAGACCAAAATCTTGTGGAAATAGGGATCAATTCAGCTCATATTATCAAGTTTGCCTATGGAATGAAGTATGCATTACACAATCCTTCTCAGCTGTTTGAAAACACTCCAGAGTTTCAAGAGGACTGGAGGAGTCACATCTCCCTCAACTCTTATGGCTAGGTCACTGGTACTCAGGGTTGTGGTTACCACCTGCCTATCAAAAGTCACTATTGTTACCTAAGATGCAAGCAATCATTCCAAACCAGCAGTTGAGTTGAATCTGAGCATGATGGTCCATAGCTACACATGGGACAGATGCTATGAAGGATAGTCAGTCACATTGGTAAAATCTAACTATGCAATATTGTTGTTTAAATTCCTGTTTCTTGTTGGTACAAAGATATGCCTAGCATATGTAGTTGGTCAGAGAAGTATAAAAGATGGACAATACATTTAACTACACAGACTTTCCATGGCAATGGGCTTCCATCTGGATCCTATCCTCAAGTTCAATTGTCTGTGATGACTGATGAATAGTTATTGGCTATCTATATTATATAAATGATTGGTGAACAAATGAGGATTTCCCTGATCTTTCTTTTCTGGATGTAAAAAATCTTTTCTGCGGTGAATTGAACTTGCATATTGTAGACTCTATACCTAAATGGATTCATACATTAACCTACATAACATGTGTTCCAGGTGGAGCCATGCACCATCATGCTCAAATCTAACTCAACTACTGGTTGTGGAATGATGACTTGCATCTTGGGTAAAAGTAATGGCTTTCTATAGGGTGGTGGTATCCACATCAGCAAGCAACCTTTGGCCCCAGCCTTGATCCAACCATCTGAGTGGAGGAAAATGTGGTTTCTCCAGTCCTGTTGAAACTCTGGAGTGTTTCTGAATAGCTGAGAAGGATTGTGTAATCTGTACTTCATTGCATATGCAAACTTGATAATATGAGCTGAATTGAACCCCTGTGCTGGGGGGTTTACTTGTCCTTCAGCATCAGCCTGATTGTCCCACTTGCAGACAATGTTATCATTAGAACATGATGTAGTTCTATTTCCATCTGGTGAAGAGCCAATTGAATTGAGCATGCCAGTGTGTCCACTAAGAGGGCTGCCAACTTGTTCCCCAGTCTCAGCATCCCAGATGCAGATTGTCTTATCTTGAGAACCTGATGCAATTTTCTTTCCATCTGGTGAAAAGGCAACAGATCTAACCCAGTCAGTGTGTCCTGTGAGAGGACTGCCTACTTGCACTCCAGTCTCAGCATCCCAGATGCAGACAGTTTTATCACAAGAACCTGATGCAATCTGCTTTCCATCTGGAGAAAAGGCAATGGAGTGGACCCAGTCAGTGTGCCCCTTGAAAGGGCTGCCCACCTGCACCCCAGTCTCAGCATCCCAGATGCAGACAGTATTATCATCAGAACCTGATGCAATCCTCTTTCCATCTGGTGAAAATGCAACTGAACTGACCCAGCCCATGTGACCTGTGAAAGGACTGCCCACTTGCACCCCAGTCTCAGCATCCCAGATGCAGAGAGTCCTATCATTAGAACCTGATGCAATCCTCCTTCCATCTGGAGAAAATGTAACTGAATTGACAAAGCTAGTGTGTCCTTTGAGTGTATTGCCCACTTTCACCCCAGTCTTAGCATTCCAGATACAAACAGTGTTATCCTGAGAACCTGATGCAATCCTCTTTCCATCTGGTGAAAAGGCAACTGATTTGACAAAGCTGGTGTGTCCTTTGAGAGGGTTGACCACTTGCACTTCAGTCTCAACATCCCAAATGCAGACAGTCTTATCATTAGAACATGATGCAATTCTCTTTCCATCTGGTGAAAAGGCAATGGAATTGACACCCTCAGTGTGTCCTTTCAAAGGACTGCCCACTTGTGCCCCAGTTTGTACATCCCAGATGCACACAGTTTCATCAGAATTTGATGCAATCAGCTTTCCATCTGGTGAAAAGACAACTGAATTGATCCAGTCAGTTTGCCCTTTGAAATGACTGTCCACTTGCATCCCAGTCTCTGCATCCCATATGCATACAGTTTTATCATCAGAGCTTGATGCAATCCTCTTTCCATCTGGTGAAAAGGCAACTGACCTGACCCAACTTGTGTGTCCTTTGAGAGGGTTCCCCACTTTGACCCAGTCTTAGCATTCCAGATGCAAACAGTGCTATCAGCAGAACCTGATGCAATCCTCTTTCCATCTGGTGAAAAGACAACTGATTTGACAAAACTGTTGTGTCCTTTGAGTGTATTTCCCACTCTCATCCCAGCCTTAGCATTCCACATGCAGACAGTTTTATCACGAGAACCTGATGCAATTCTCTTTCCATCTGGTGAAAAGGCAACTGCATTGACCCTGTCAGTGTGCCCTTGAGAGGTCTGTACACCTGCACCCCAGTCTCAGAATCCCATAGGCATACAGTGTTATCATCAGAACCTGATGCAATAGTCTTTCCATCTGGTGAAAATGCAACTGAATTGACACTTTGAGTGTGCCCTTTGAGAGGATTACCCACTTGCACCCCAGTCTCAGCATCCCAGATGCAGACAGTGCTATCCTGAGAACCTGATGCAATCCTATTTCCATCTGAGGAAAAGGCAACTGAATTGACACTCCAAGCATGTCCTATGAGAGGACTGCCCATTTGCACCCCAGTCTCAGCATCCCAGATGCAGACAGTCTTATCCTGAGAACCTGATGCAATTCTCTTTCCATCTGGTGAAAAGGCAACTGAGTTGACACTCTCAGTGTGTCCTGTAAGAGGACTGCCCACTTTGACCCCAGTCTCAGCATCCCAGATGTAGACAATGCTATCCTGGGAACCTAATGCAATCATCTTTCCATCTGGTGAAAATGCAACTGAGTTGATCCTTGAAGTGTGTCCTGTGATCAATAACTGCAGTGGTGACCACTTTACTGCTTCACATGGAACAATTCTTGGCAGCCTTGAAAAATTTTGAGTTAAATGCTTTCTGAGACTGCTACTCTCTGGTACAAAAGGCAAACCAGATAGATATAAATGTGGAGTGCTCTTTGATATCATACCTCCAAACATTCTGCAGAATTTCATACCATCCCTTGCTACTGCCAAGGCTTCAACACAGTCATTTCCTTTCAAGGTGTAATTTGGCATGCCCTTTGATATCATCCCTCCCATCATTTTAAAGAAGTTTATGCCACCCCTTATTGCTGCTAAGGCTTTATTATCATGGTCATTTCCCTTCAAATTGTCATTGCTTGCCCTGTTCTGAAGCCAACAAATGTGCCTACCTCAATCCATCTTGCAACATTGCCCAACATTGTTGGGGCTATATTCATCAGATTAAGTAGCCCAAGTACTTCAATCCAAAACAGTATTTTCTCACTCAAGAGAAATCCTGATATTTGCCTTGCTAAGCATTCTTCATATGGTGTCAATGTGATATGATCAACCCAGAAATGGCATGAGTATGACAAATATGGTTTGATATGGTCATTAAGATGTTGCTCCAAGTCAGTGATGTCTGAGTTGAAAACATATGAGTTCTCCAGTTTGCAGATGTTGAAGCATAGATGCTGCTGCATCACTTGAATACAGGCATGTGCTAGGTCCAGGTTGACATTTATAAGGTCAACAAAGAAAATCCCACTCCTGCCTTTGGTAGTCAGGAATTCATAGAATGTTGAGTGAAGGACACAGATGGGCATGGATTTATCAGAAATTCCACTCAGAAGTGACCCAAAGTGTTGCAGAACTGTTGCCACTCCATAGGAATCATGTCCTTGCTTATGCAAAACATCTAAGGATTCCATTGAAAGTGGCTCTCGTGTTGATAATACCAACCGCATGACAGAGTGGAATCGGCTAAGAACATGCTTATCTTGATATATTCCCACAATGCTCTGCAGAATGACCTTGTACAAGTGGTCAAGAAGTGTGCTGCCCTCACCAGCAAGCACAAGTTGATCAAACTTTTCTCTGCTTGTCAAGAAGCCATCCATATTGCAAATGTACTCGCAAGCAAGCCGAGCCCATTCAAATAGCCCATCTGCCTTTTGTATCAGTTGGATAAGCATTTGGTCATCAAAGTCATGGATGATATCTTGCAATTGATGGCAGATGTAGACCCGAATGTCACATTCTGTGGATGACCTGGAGATTTGATCCATGGACTCGTGTTGAATGCCATTCACACCATAGAATGCTGCAGTGATATCATGAAGGGGCCTAGATGTGACAAGGATGCGGAAATTGGATGGCAAATTTATCACATCTTTCTTAAGGATGGAAAGGATATGACGACGTGAGAGTGCATCTCCAGTTTCATCCAGAGCATCAATGACAAATAAAATGGGTCCGGTTATGCTCCCCGCAAATGATGTAACAGGTTCTTGAATCAGCCTACACCACTGTTGCATCACATCGGGAGTAGAAGCAAGTGCTGGCTCAGTTGCAATAAGGTTGATCAAATAGTCCTTCAACAAGGGTATGCGACCCGCTAAGTCACGCGCAATGGTGCTAAACAACTTCTGATGCCGATCGACAACCTGCCGGTTGAAACAGAAGCATGATCCAATGGCCTTCTTATCGACTATCCACCAGCGGGCGACGGTGTGGGCAATTGCGGACTTGCCGGTACCAGCAGGGCCCGAAATCCACAGTACGCGCGGAATAGCTACGTCAGTAGCGGTGAGCCAGTCCTCAACTTTGGCTAGAAGATCAGCTCTTGTGCCGTCCAAACAGGCCTTTGTCGTATCGATGCCAGCTCCTCCGGCGTAGGGAATCGTGCTGAGTGACCGATCTAATGGTAACATACAAAGTCAGAGCACGCACAAACGCTAGCAGACGATGTTAACCTTCATAATAATTTTTCGTAACGTTGGTATTGGTGTTGATGACATCTCTCCCGGCAGAGTTGAATTGTGTGTCTTGAATCTTGAAATTCTTCGAATTTTTGAAAAAATCGACTTTGGATACGCCTTGCTGTTCAGGCACCGTCACCATCATTTCATGAAATAGCTTTGGTCATGACTTGACGTACCACGACAAAGCCTTTACCTTCGGACCCTGCTACTGCCTTATCCCTGGCAATGCCAGGAGCATTCTTCTCCGATTCCTTATTAGAGACTGAACAGCATTGAGCGTAGATACTAATAGCTAACGTACTTTCATGAATGAAGGAGCCGCGCTAGGATCATCATCCGATGTGGGCATGCGGCGAGCTGCGTCCTATGATAGGCATCGCGGTCAACCTGTCGCAATGTTTGATATGAAACGGTAACACACTTCTGCTATAATCTCCCCTGTGCCTAGACCCGCAGTAGAGGCGATCACTTGTTCTTCCTCTGTTAGCGACCTTTTGGATGGACGCTGAGTGAGCGATTGGGATTCGTCAACCTAGCGACAAGTGGACATTGAGTCAATAATCACAATCAACAGTCACGGGATTTGAACATGCCAATGTCGAATAGGGAATGTCCGTATCTTCAGCTAATTTGAAGTTGTGTTTCGATTTGTCCTTGGACATTGTGAACGTTGTCTCTAAGCAGCTTGGTCACGTGGAATAACATCAGAACTTTTTTCCTTTCACGTCACAGGTGTTTGGCAAAGCCTGTACCTTAGGCTCGGGAAAACCACCTTGTAGCGATGACAGGCACGGTCCTCCCGGCCTTCGCGTACAGTAATGACGTCCGTACTGTAGTCATCCATAATACTTTTGAAAACAATGTAAGCTAATATTCTCTGGAGGGTTCCACTGTGTCAGTATCCGGCCAGGCGGCTCGTAGTTCCTCGCGCTTACGGGTTTCATCACGATCTGTACGCCGTGCGCGACACGCATCCAATTACAATGGCGCCTGATTGTTCTTGGGAATGGGAAGCTTCAAGATCACCATTTCCTCCGTCTCGTGTCTAGACGCAGATGTGGAGGTGCGAAGGCAGAATACAATGCGACAAGAACCTCAGGGTGTTTTGGGAGTTGACGGTAGCGCCACCTTTATTCCTCTTGCTGTCGCAGATAAAGCGCACGCGGTCCGTGAACTTCAAGGTGCATTTCTTTTGACTTTCTCAATGAAGCCTTACTTGAGCGTGCACGAGTTCGAGGTTTGGATGAATGTTTGGATGACCATGGTCAGCCTGAAACTGGAGCCATCCTCCCACACGCGCCCGTGACGCCTGCTATCGAAAAACTGAAAAACATACCCATCGTGCTGGCCTCGAATAGTACCAGAAACTTTGCGCGCCATTGCGTCTCACATACACTGTAGCATCTATCGGATCAACGTCTTGCATCCGGACATTGTGCCATCAAAGCTGAAGAGAACCTCCTGCTTAGCGATTTACCAGATATCCACGAGCATCCAGTTTACCCGCATCATGCAAGGCCATCGAGGTGTATGAAAGACTGGTGGTCCTTATAACATTTCAACAGAGGATCCGGATAATGCGCCTAATTTTGTCATTGCAGCTCTGTCGCTTGAATAAACGGATGTGTTCAAGCTGACACGATCGTTCTTACGCAGCCCTAGGCGTCTATTGCACAACGATCAATCGGACGACCTCCTGAAAAAACCGGCGAAGAATAACCTGTGTATGTTACCAGACTTGAACGATAATGTATACGAGGTGGTCAGTGACCCTCCTCTTCAATAAGCGCATCGGGAAATCGTTGTTCAAGTTGTAGTCTCCGTCTACCTTGCTGATGAGCAAGCTGCCGAGTCCCTGTGCGATTGTCAAAGTCAATTCTGCATCAAATATAACGCGTCGATGCAAACCTGGATGGCAAATCCTTCCTCACTTTCAACATGCACTTCGATTCTGGTGGAAGATAAAACTGACGGGTCGCGTCGAATACTGTTCCATGAACTCGACTACCTCCCCGGCACATTCAATGGTACGGAGCCGTGAGCTGTTTCTGCGGAATGCAAACACGTATTGTAAGGTATAGTATTATAAGCGGGCGGACGTACCAGATGCCGGACATACGAGAAAGCTAACCGGCCAGCTAAGTCGTCTCCTCAAACTCAGGCACCGACCAGGTGCGCAGTACCACAAATCCAGCGGCGCTTCTGGTCGTCTCGCTCGACGCTGACAAACAAGGTTGAAAGATACTCGAGGTTGAACATTCCCACAGATGGAAGCTGTTGACAAAGGCGAGTGGCGGGGCACATACCCGAGATGCATCGTGCATCCCTGGAGAGTAGAGGGATCTCCCTAGACAGGCTCGCAACGACCGATGTCTGTATCGTTGATCGCTCTTAGAACGATGTTCTTCTCCATGTCCAGGATCACAAGAGGTTGGAGATCGGGGAGCCGCCAACGCGCAAGCGCAGTGGCAGTCGCGGCCTTTAACGAGAATAATGTGCAAAGGCTGTGATTGGACTCCCGACTATTGCGGAAAAGGTAGGTCGTATCTAGAGTTTGTTGGCCCTTTTCTGTGAGACTTAGGTCATCCCGGACATTGTAACGGTCGGCACGTCCCTTGCATTCTTGAAAATTCCCGTCACCAGACTTTGTCTACTCATATTCGCCACGGGACCTATCCTCCAGAGGAAACCCGAGTGGCCTATTGTTATCCACCTGTTCCTCGTCCTACCCGTCGGCGTAGTGAAGGGATGAAACCTCTGGATAATAGGCGTGAGATTTTCAAGTGCTATGAAGTAATCGTGGGTAGTTTCCATAATAAGTGGTAGGTCAAAGGCTAGTAACACGGTATCCGAAAGAGGCAGATCGTTGCCGGTTCTTTCAGGAGAACAGCCCAACGTCAGTGGCATAGGAAAACTCGCGGGCATCGGAGCATCCTTTCCCGCATCCACGCCGGCTGCTGCAGGAGGAGGCGACGGTGACAACTTCACTTCATGCCATGGTCTCCACGCGTAAACCTCTGCGTTGGCAGCAAAATACGAGACGTTTCTAGAAGGGCCTTGGGGCACGGGAATGGGAAAGGAGAACACGACTTTGAACAGTTTGCGGTGGCTTGACGTGAAAGTGGAATTTTCAGTCTGACCGAACCACTGTGGGTGTATTCGACAAAATGCGATGCCAAAGCATGATGAGCTTGATTTCTTGGAGAATGGGACAGGCATGTGTTCGATGTTGACGATTGTCATCCGAAGATCCGGGTTAGGTAGAGCGTGTCGTTCCGCCTCTTTTTGCCATAGTGCCAGGGATGTGTGCATGCGCGTTAATAATTGTGAAGCTCTCGAAGCGAGACCGCCACTAGAGAAACGTTTCAGTATTAAAAAAAAGGATCTATAGGACGCATGACAGGCACTCACCGGACGAATTGAGGATCACTATTTCCGTACCGTTTTTTCCGAGGACTAAAATTTAACCCTCGTCTCGCCTCTCCGCCCTCGCCATCCACGATTTCCGGATGTTGATCGTACAATAATATTGAAGCGAGCTCTGCATTTCCGCTGTCGGTACCGATATCCGTGACACGGGCGATGCTGGTGGTGGAGATAGTTTGCAGGTATCTCGCATCACTGCTGACTGGCAGTCTGGGAGGTATACCAATGGATTTCAGCGATTTTAGCGTGGATTCTTCTTCATTTTCCTTCAGGAGATCCGCTAGTAATTGAGGAGCCTGAAGCCTTTTGAGAGCGATGTCGGGAACAGCGTGGGGTTTGTCCACCCCATGCACCGGCGGAAGATGTTGCTGTAGCGACGTCAAGTTCCTGTCGTGTGACAAGTCCTTGAATGCGACGAAAGGATTGGGGCGGTTGAATGTGCCAGTGGCATCTGGGCGAATCGCAAGGCGCGGTGGAGGGACCGAAACGTTATGAAATGATACTTTGGCGTGCTCCCCAGAGGACGCGCCCTTCAGTTGAGGATCAAGAGACGGATTAAACGCTGTTATCTTCGGGGGAGGCTTTGGGGTGGTGGTTGACGAAGTAAAGGCAGATGTAAATTGAGGCACTGCAATCTTCGTCTTTGACTGTGCTAGGCTCTTCTCAAAGCCGTCCGGCGCTCCTATAGGAGCCAATCTAAGTTTTTTGCGAGGTTGCATTGAGCAGCGGCATAACCTGCTTCAGTGTAGCCAATCTAGTAGGTGACGCCGGAGAGACGAACTCCTCGTTCCATACAACATGTGATAAGATTGGCAAGCATTATTATACAATTTTACAGATCTCAATCATGCTCAACAGATACGAAATAAATCGTGTCAACAACATGGTCGACTGTTCTCCTTCAAGTTGCCGTACGATCTTGCGAATCCTCAAGTGGTCGTCCGTTTCGTTTTGGATGAGATAGCGGTTATCGGAAGCGCGCTTGGTAGAGGTTAGTCAACCCTCGTTGGATTAGTCACTGGCTCTAAATTGATATATGACATTGAACTAAAGGTCACCGAATTCGAAGTTGAGGTTCAAATTGATGACCATCAATGAATTAATGAAACTTGAAGTGGCAAGTCCTCCACACCTGCTGCATCACACTCAATCAAATATTACTCTGCTCGTATATGCCTGTTGAGCAGCAATCATATGTCCGTCAGACATAGTTTGTCTCAGTGGTCGTCACTGTCATGAATGATGAGCTCATATGTCCGTTAGACATAGAGTCATACATTCATGATGACAAGAGTATTGTATCACTGTCATAGACAGTGACCAGACACCTCTCCAGGTGTTTTGAGTATTGTATCACTGTCAGAGACAGTGACCAGAGACCTCTCCAGGTCTTACTCTCATAGAGAGGAGATACTCACATGCTGTTAAGCAGGAAAGAGCAACTGAACGTATATTCTCTATCTACAGGTCTTATATACACTTTTAGTGTATGTACATATTTGTGTATAGAACTGTAATTAAATATACGTAAATAAAAGAAAATATAAAAGAAAATACCCTCTAAGGGTCAAACCGGTGATAGCCGTGTTGAAGGCTATGCTTAGGGGTATTTAGGGTGAAGGTCGTTCAACAATGCCAGGAGGAGAGTGAAGATTCCTCTATTGACAGTAGCGGACATCATGAGGGAGGTAATTCCATCAGAGGTAGTGGATCTGGTGATAGTGATGGGGGGGATATTGAGATGAAGAAGCTAACAGTCAGTGATTATGAGGTAAGTTGTATACTCATGTGTATGTGTTTTCTAAACATGAACACAGGACGGCAATCAAGATAAATTGGATGATGTTATGAGCAACAAGGTTTGTAAATTGCTCTGTGCATCTTACCTGTTGTAAAAATTGAGACAGGATGATGAGAATTTTATGGAGGAACAGGCTAGTCCAAAATTCATTTCATGCATTTCATAATTGACTGTTCCACAGAGTGAGGTTGGCAAGGCCAAAGAGAAGGTGACTGAAGGGAATTTCTTTGATGCAGATGATGGTAAGCCTTGGCATAGTATATGATTTTGAGTGGAGTTACTCACATATTCAAGACATGGGTATCACTGTCCCACTTGAAGGTTCTTCCAGAACCACTGGTGGTATTTCCAGGAGTAAGGCCCTTGGAAATGTATTCAACCTTGCTGATGCAAGTGATCTTACATCATTCATCACTCCTGAGAAGGGTATGGTCAAGGTACATGAAGTATTGGTTGAACATCCTGATGGATGTGGCCCCAAGATGGTCCTCAGACATGTTTAAGCACAAAGCCACATTATCTACAGTGACTCACAAAACTGAGTCAATGTTTGGCACTTTTGAATTGTTTGTAGTGTATCTTTAGAACCAAAGCAAATATAAACAAACAATTAGTGTATCAAATAAACTATGTTATCAGGGCTATGTGTGAAATTAAAAATTATGTAATTTCAATCAGAACCCATGGAGACATATTTAATTTAAATCAGGAACTCATTGACTCAGTTTTGTGAGGGGGATCAGAAATATCAGATTCTGATACTCCACCTATTGTATAGCAGCCAGCCCTTGATAGGTGGTCACTATGGGAATGTTATCTTTCATGGGAACTCAAATTGAGCTATTTAATGAGGGCTAACATTCACAATTCTCCAATGCATCCCACCTCTTCTTCCCAGAAAGAAAACATCCTCTCTCTAGCCAACAATGGCTATCCAACTTGCAACATTGCATCCAAACTTAGCATCAGCCAGTCCACAGTGTCCAGGACACTCAGGACTCTCCATCCCGACCAGGAATTCTCCTCTGGAGGTCATCCTTCCAAGCTTTCATCCACCTCTCAGAGGGCCATCATCTCCCAAATCACCATGGGCAAGGCCTCCAATGCTGTCCAGGCCACCAATTACACCAATACCATCATCCCTAACCCAGTCTCCTCAGAAACAGTCAGGAAAAAATCATTTAAGGCTGTGGTAAAGAAGAAAAAGGTGCAAGGCACAGACAGAAGAGGTTGGCCTTTGCTTTGAAGCACAGGGAATGGACAGTGGAGGATTGGAAGAGGGTTATCTGGTCAGATGAGACTAAGATCAACAGGTTGGGATCAGATGGGAGGCAGTGGGTCTGGAAACAGAAGGGGGAAGGATTGACTGAGGGAGAGGTGCAGGGAACAGTCAAGTATGGGGGTGGAAATATCATGGTATGGGGGTGCATGGGGTGGAATGGAGTGGGACATCTTGCAAAGGTTGAGGGGAGGATGAACACTGATCAGTATGTGTCCATTTTGGAGGACCACATGCTGCCTAGTCTGGAGGAGGGTGGGATCTCTGATGAGGAGGTCATCTTTCAGCAAGACAATGATCCCAAGCACACCTCAAAAAAGGCCAAGAAATGGATGCAAGACCACAATATCACTCTTCTGGACTGGCTTGCACAATCTCCAGATCTCAGCCTCATTGAGCATCAGTGGGTTCACCTCAAGAGGGAGCTTGCCAAGTACCCATCACCACCAAAGGGAGTATGTGAGATGTGGGAAAGATCAGCAGAGGTGTGGAATGGTATACCACCAGAGGTGTGTCAGAATTTGATTGAAAGCATGCCTAGAAGGTTGGAAGCAGTGATTAAGGCAAATGGAGGTCATACCAAGTACTAGAATTGCATTCCTGATACCCCCTGAGTCAATGAGTCCCTGATTTAAATTGAATATATCTCCATGAGTTCTGATTGAAATTACATAATTTTTAATTCCTCACATAGCCATGATGACATAGTTTATTTGATACACTAATAATTTGTTTATATTTGCTTTGGCTCTAAAGATACACTACAAACAATCCAAAAGTGCCAAACATTGACTCAGTTTTGTGAGTCACTGTATGTGGTGAAAGATGGCTACTGGAGCCTCAAGGGTCCTTTCAAGGATGCCATGGAGGAGGATGAGGAGATTGAATGGGTCCATAGTGAGGGCCAACCAGTTATCACCATCTGTGCAGTAAGTTCAAGTTTTTCTGATGTATGTATGCTATTTACTTAAAGGTGAATAGGAGGCACCTGATTCAACAGCTGCAATATCATCTAGTATTCCACAAGTCAGACCTCCAGTAAGTGAACCTGCAGGAAGATCAGGAGACCATTCTAGGAATGAACTTATTGTGTTGCTCAATATCCCTAAACACTTGACAAGGGATATCAAGGCTGTTGGCATAAGGCAGTACTATAATAGGTATAAAGCTTTCCTAGAAGCCCAGGAAGCTTTGAGCAGAATGCTTAAGACTGGTACATGGCCTGGCAAGAAGCCAACTGTCATCACCATCATTGAAATCTACCTGGTTTACCTATGTTGTTCCTGGATTTGGAGATATCAACAATTTCCCCATTCTTAAAGAATGGCTTGAAGAGGGAGAAGATTGTCCCTCAGACTTGGATGTATGGGGAAGGGTCAAATCTTCCTACAATTTTTCAGACCTTAAGGAGGAGAAGGAGAGGAGGGTAAATAAAGGGAAAAAGAAAGATGACAAGGATGGGGGAGCAAAGGTGGTTGACAAGGCCAGAAAGCATAGGAAGAAGAAGGATATGTAAGCCATGACTTTACCTGATTTGTTGTTTTTCTTATAGTCTGATATGATTGTACTTGTGCTTGTTGATCTGATAGTGTTATATGCAAACCACTTTGCCACTTTCTATCATGGATGATCATGCTTCTGGTTGCAATGTCCTGTTTTCCTGTTGTTTCAGCAAAGGGAGAGAGACCCTTTCCTGATATACCATTTAAGACCTTCAGCACATTTGTTGAAGACCACTTCAGTTCCACAGTAACTCTATCAGTGGTTTTAATGACTCTCTTTACTCTGACAGAAAATGTTGATCTACTCAGCTTACATTTTCATCAGAGGACTGGAGAAAAGGAAAATGAGAAAAGTATACAAGCAACTGGTTGGATCCAATCTTTGGGATATGCACTCAATGCCAGGCTAAAAGAGACAAACAGCCATTTGTTGAAGGATCTGAAGTCCATACCGGCATGACAGATGAGAAAATTGCCATTTTGCTTGGTCTCAAAATGAATGCTTTTGCAAAATTACTTGATCTGTATCCCTGTAGAAAGAATGGGAAATTCAAAGGCAACTTAAAGCCTGTTTCACTAAGGGCAACCCAGCCAGTTCACATTATCTGTCCAGGAGTGGCTGTGTGTCAGACACAAGCTTGCAATGAAACTGCTCTATATCAGTGGACAAGACAGCAAGATGTTCCACATGTCAAACTCATTCAGAACTTCTCTGCTTATGAAAATGTTCCTCTTCTCTCAGGACATTGTAAAGAATGCAAAACATTGTACTATTCAGATCATGAGAGAGCACCTAATGCAAATAGGGATGGTCATGAGAGGGTATACCTCAATATGGCCAAATATGTCAAGATTGGGCAGAATATGTGGGTTGATCATAGATTTACTTCCTCTGTGTTAAGTGGCATCTATACCTTCCATGCCTCTGCATCAGCATATTCAGATTTTTGTAATGATGCACTGGTCAGTGCATGTAATGTAACAAGGCACCACATTTGGCAAGCATTTATACAAGAATCTATATGCTTTATATCTTCAAGCCTAAATAGGAACCTTACTTTGCAAGACAATCTTTCAATAGATGAGGTTACAAGACAGGCATTTGATATACTTGGTGAAGATGGCATCATCAGGGCTGCAGGTCAGCATGCCTGTGAAGAGTGCACACATGAATACAGAACATCTGCTGATGTAATCTTGTCCAGTGATATTTCACAAATGGTAGGGATGGATGATGACAACAATGATGATGATTATGAAGAGCAAGATGATGATGATGATGATGATGGTGATTCTAGTTCACAAAGTGATGAAAGAAGTGGTGGTACAAATAGATATAATGCCCCAGTGAAAATGATTGTTATGGATGGCATTGTCATGGGTCATGCACATTGTGCCCATCACAATTGTGTCAATGATTTACAAAATGCACGTGGTGGAGTCTATTGTGCCCTCCATGAAAATCAATTTGGTGGTCTCTGTCATATGGTAAATTGTTCAAATGTGAAGGTACAAGGCACTCAGGCCTGTCAGCAACACCAGCATGATTGGCAGAGATTTCTCACAAATCATAGACAACATGCCCTGGGTGGCTACAGGAGAGCATTAAGAAGGCCAGATCAGACATTACCTTGGCTGCCTCAGTTGACTGCTAATGCATGGCCACATGATGAAAACCAACAAAGACAAAGGAGAGCAAATAACTTCACTACACCAAGGTTCTATTGTGTTGAAACTATTTGTGCACCTTGTGGAGTTGTCATAGCATGGACCAAGTTTGCAAAGTCAGAATCACCCACAAAGATCATGGGCTTTTTGGAAAAGGTTTATCCCACAGAAGAGTCCAGGCCATCATATGTTTGCATTGACAAGGCATGTTTAGTCCTGCACAGTTGTGTAAGAAGGGGAAATTGGAATGAGTGGGAAAAAACAACTAGATTCATTGTTGACACATATCACTACTCCAATCACTGTACCACAGATGAATTATGTCAGAAATGGTGTAACCCAGCCCCTATGAATGGCTCTGCACCAAACCTAGTGATTGCAGATAGAACTACTGAAGGGCAGCTTTATTATAAATGTGCCTTCAATACACAAGCTTGTGAACAGTTGAATGCTTGGCTAGGTGGTTTTGAGCAGATATTGAAAAGGATGACTGGTGGAAATTTCAATTGGTTTTTACATACCATGCTCTCTTATCACACCTTGCATGTTATTCACAAGCAATCTCTGAAGAGAAGGAGTGGAGCACAGGAAGAAGAAGAAGAAGAAGGGGGAGGTGGTGGTGGTGACTATTGAGATGGGCTTGCTGTCATTTTGTAGCTAGTGTGTTGATATATGTAATATATTTTTCCTTCTGCCATGTTATGAGGTACTCAACAGGGACTCCTGCCAAATTCCCTTTGAAATAGCATGAGACAATGTGGAGTCCATGGGGAGTCCTTGCATACTCCTGCAAAATCCTTCTTGAAATAGAAGGAGTTACACTTTCCTTCATGAGACAGCAGGGAGTCCTTGTGGACTCCTGCCAAATTCTTTTGAAATAGAACATTTTTCCTTCATGAAATAACAGGGAGTTCAGGTGGAGTCCACAAGGAGTCCTTGTTGTCCCTGGACTCCTGCCAAATTTCATCAAAGAAGGAGTGAGCCTGGAGTCCACCTGGAGTCCTGTCACTTTTTGTCACTTTTTGTCATTTTACCTGGAGTCTGCCTGGAGTCTACCTGAACATGTGGGGCAGTGTAAAGTACTGCATTTATTCAATCAGAGTGCTGGGCTTAAGGAGAGTATTTCAGGAGACAATGGAGAAGAAGGTAAAGAATTGTCCAAGGTATTTATTTTTCATATCAAGCCACAAGATCAATTATTCATATTGTGGCCTAGATTGACATTACTGAAGGAGTAATTGAAGGAGAGCTATCTGAAGGCCATCTTAAAGGGGTAAACTTAATTTCTACCTTCCCAGAACCTGATATATGTATGTGACATTATAGAAAAACACCACTTTAAATGTATTTGGTGAAAATGAAGGTACTCTAGAATTATTTTAATCATTTGCATCCCATTGACATGTGGATAGTAGTTCAAAAGATAGTCTTTCTGTTCTTCAAGGTGCTTCTTGCACCACATGTGGAACTTATCATGGGAGGGCAACTGGAAATGTTTTTAACATTGGGGATTCCAAGGATCTATCAGAAAGAGACATGGGACCCATGATTGGGAAGTTGAAGGTCTTTAATAGTGGAGAGGATCCATCTGCCAGAAAGCCTCAGATGACATTGAAAGTAAAGGTTAGTGGGAATCTGGCACCAGTCCTAGGTGAATTAGCAAAGTGCTATTCACCTGTCAAGAGTAAGTGACACAACCATTCACATTCAGTGACCTATTCATATTTTTGTAGAGAAGAATAAAAGGATGCTTGTGTATGAAGAAAGTGATTGGAGTGTCAAAGTGTCAAAGCTGCTTTTAGACAGCCTTGGAGGATAATGACCCAATTTTCTAGGAGAAAGAAAGTGGTGAGCATAGCTTGTGTGTAGCTTGTGTGTAGCCTTGGTGAGTATAATTACACATTTATTTTAGAATGTCACTGAGACAGAGAACCTTGAATGGATATAAGAGAGCCCTTAGGTGGCCTGATGATAGCTGGCCATGGATGCAAGTCAACCAACAGGTGCAACAGCCACATGATCAAGAAGCTGGCACAAGCAGAGACAAAGATGCATTTGTGCCATCAAGGATTTATTGTGTTGAAACTATATGTGCTCCATGTGGAGTTGTAGTGGCATGGGCAAAGTTTCCAAAGGCTGAGTCACCAACTAATATCTTGCAGTTCTTAGATCATGTTTATCCAGTTGAAGAGTCAAGGCCTTATTATATCTGTATTGATAAGGCATGCCTTGTGTTGAAGTGTAGCATTACTGATGGTAGTTGGTCTCCATTTTTTGAGCTAAAAACAAGACTGGACTGGATTTTCAACTGCTACTCTGGATGAGTACCAAGAGTCCAGGTACAACACATGGGGAAGTGTAAAGTTCTATGATGATCATTTGTAGCGTACATGGCCAGGAATCAATGGGGACTCCCTGATAAAAAATCAGTTATTGCATATCCAGCTGAGGTGATCCCTAAAGATAGCAGGGACTCCTTGTGGACTGCCTGTATCTCAGGGAGCTGCCAAAAAGCCATTTTCCACTTGTAGGGAGTGAGGTGGGAGTCCAGAGGGAGTCCAGGGATCAATGTGGGGGAGTGTAAATTACTGGGATAATGTAGAAAATGTGTCTAAACACTGTTTTTGTAAAATATATACTGTACCTGGACTCCACAAGGACTGAACCTGGATTCCTTACAATGACCTTGCTTGTGCCTGGACTCCACAAGGACATGTGGGGGAGTGTCAAGTGCTGCAGAGAGTGGGCATGGGTGAAAGAGAGAGGGTGTGGGTGAAAAACAGTGGGTGTGGGTGAAAGAGAGAGGGTGGGGGTGGCAAAGAGGGTGAGGGTGAAAGAGAGTGGGTGCAGGTGAAAGAGAGTGGGTGTGGGCAGCAGAGAGAGGGCAAGAGTGGCACAGAGGGCAGAGCAGCAGAGGGGGCAGTGTTATGTGGGTGGCAGAGACAGGGTGTGTGGGTGGTGGCAGAGAGAGGGCATGCAGGTGGCAGAGAGAGGGCAAGGGTGAAAGTGGGTGGCAGAGAGGGCAAGGGCAGCACAGAGGGCAGGGCAGTGTTATTGAGGGCATGTTGGTGTTGGGATGGGCACAGGAGAGTGCAGGAGAGCATCTGTTATGGACAATGCCCTTGTTGTGGTTTGTTCTAAGTCAACAGTGACAAGCAGAGTCTTGGTCCGCTCCCAGCCACTGGACAAAGAGTCTAGATGCTAAGTCAAACAATGACAAAGGTCTGAAGAGCAACAAGAAAAGAGAGTGTCAAGGTCAAGTGATGTTGAGAGCAAAACTCATCTAAGTTGGAACTGGAGTTACTCTACAGTACATGAGGTTTATATACGATCAGAGAACAAGGGAAACCATAAAGGGAATGAAACGATGGCTACCTAAGAAAGGAAACATGAAGGTAGCTATAAAAGGAGATAGCGTCTGGGCTGTACAATGCACAGTTAATAAGTAATGATGGATATGAAACAGTGAACTGAAACAGGAAGACAAAATGAAAAGAGAACTGTAACAGCATGTGTGTGTTTGTGAGTGGATGGGGGATGGGCTAAAATGAGTGAAATAATCAAAAAAAAAGTGAAAATGGCTTATGGGGTGAGCTGATTCACCACTATATCATCCTCAGCTATGCAAGCTGCAAATGTCTTTGTTATGATGATGAGTTGTCATCCAATCTAATCAATGATGTAATGCCACAAGGTGAAGTCTGGCAAAATGTGATTGAGTAGACAGCACTAAGTCCAATGAATGAGACTCAGGCTTGAGACAAGTGAGGCAGATGAGAGCACATGAACAACAACTTTGACAATCTCACCAGAACTAGTAGTTCCCAGAGATGTAGTTTGTGTATTACAAGCTAAGTTGAACTTAAGGTTTGACCTAAGACAAACTCTAGTATTTATACCTAATCCTACTGTCTGTAAAAGGTAAGGAATGTGCTAGAGAATGATATCATAGCTATGAGGGCATAATGCATCATCAATGAGGTCATAGCAATCTCATAGAAACAAAACAAAGGTAAGCATATGTCATAGATGAAAAGGGTCATGCTTATGTGAGTGGTGACATTGCATAAGCATATGAAAATAGCAGAGATGCATAGACATTCAACAAAGGAAGGTGCTGATGTAAGGAAAATGAAAATGTCTGCATAGGTTGTAACAGTCTTCCTATTTGAAGTGATTAGAATGGCTGGAGAGCAAAGAAAAAAAAAGGATAGCAGGTGCACCTTTTTGCTGCTCCTGACTTACCTTCCTTCATCCTCACCCATTTCTTCTCAGCTGTATTCAATACTGAGGACCCCACTCTGTTCCTCTTGGTTGAGCACTGGGGGGGGCTAGCACAATGTGTTGAGTGAGTGTTCATGGTGGTGGGATAGGCTGTGCTGATCAGATCAATCATCATTGCACAGCTGTGCTGGAATATCACGTGATTTTCACGTGTGGTGTGTCATGATCAACAAAAATGTTTGTGTCACATGAAATGATGTAAGCAGATGCTATATATATATATGAGGCTTTTGTACTGGTTCCCCTCAGAGTGTGCTTGGATTATGAGTAGTCTGAGCCCACTCTGAGCTCAACTGGGCTTGGACTGCATTTGTAGTCCAAGTTCCATTTTGAGTGAGTTCCCTGCCAAATTTTTGAGCCCGGAATAAGAGCTTGGAATCTGATTGGAATACAAGGACTCCTCATAATGGACTCAGATTCTGAGATTTGGGGGGGGAGAGTAAAGTGCTCAACATACTGCATATTTGAGTTACTTACTGACATTTCTTTTGACATTCAATTTTGATTTAGGAGTGGCTTGTGGTGCTTGAATATTTGTGTGTTCCTGTTCTAGTCTTGTATGCAAACTTTCTTCAAGACCAGAAAGGGTTACCTGTGCCTTGGAGGTTTTCTCCATGTTAGTTGCAAGCTTCTTTGCTGTTGTCTTGAGTTGACTAGCTGTGGTAGCAGCTGGTGGCTTTAGTATCTGTTGTCTAGCCTTCCCTGACATGTCAGGCAGGCCAGTTCTTTCACTTCCTCATGGAAGGGAAAGTGGTCTTGGCATTGTGAATAAAACTGTTTACATTGGCAATGCTCATGTGGGGACACCATAAACACTGTCAATTTCACCAGGCAACAAAGTCTGTACCCAAAAGTAGCTAGCATAGAACAAGATTCATAGGGTGAGTAAGTACATCATAGGTTCATAGCAAGGGAAATGACATGAAAAAGATCAGGAATCTGATTTACTAAATGGCACAGTAATGTCAAATGAAGATGGTGACAATAAGAAAGACACACCAAAGATGACAATGGTGCCGTAGAGAAGTGAGGTATCTTCTTATTACAAAGGTCAGCAAAGTAATGGGAATTACAATTGTATACATGCTTTCAGGTCTTGGACTGATTGTATAAATATGTAATCAAGTCTGCATGGTCAGGTGGCATAGACCCAACAGTAATTTCAGTTTTCAGTTTCTCCACATAATTCATCATCATGAACTGGTCAAAAGCATTTCTTAAAGCTGTCTGCACATGCTCTCTTGCCCAAAATGCTTGTTTAGCAATGATGAGAATTGCTTTTAAATTGTCAACATAAATCAGTTTTGGTAACTAAAAGAGTAGTTTACCAACTAAGGCTTGACAATGTGATGGCTGATGATATGAAAGCCAATAAGTCATTCTTGGTGAGGCAAGCTGACTTCTAACCTTGTGGACCACAAATTCAGTATCAATGTCAATCCCACATGAACTGAGGATCATGAGCTAATTATAGGTAGCATAATAATCTGAATCTGATGTAAGTAACAAATGGCATACCAACTAAAAGTAGAGCAATGAGGTAAACAAAAAATGTGTAATATCACTCACTTTCTGTTGGTTATGGATCAGATAGGAGAGTCCCTGGCATGAAATGAGCACTGCCACTCACTTCCTGTTGGTCATGGGATCAGATGTCAGGAGAGTCCCTGGCATAAAATGGGCACTGTCACTCACTTCCTGTTGGTCATGGGATCAGATGTCAAGAGAGTCCCTGGCATAAAATGGGAACTGTCACTCACAAACTGTTGGTCATGGGATCAGATGTCAGGAGAGTCCCTGGCATAAAATGAGCACTGCCACTCACTTCCTGTTGGTCATGGGATCAGATCCCTGGCATAAAATGGGCATGGTCACTCACAGACTGTTGGTCATGGGATCAGATGTCAGGAGAGTCCCTGGTATAAAATGGGCATGGTCACTCACAGGCTGTTGGTCATGGGATCAGATGTCAGGAGAGTCCCTGGCATAAAATGGGCACTGTCACTCACAAACTGTTGGTCATGGGATCAGATGTCAGGAGAGTCCCTGGCATAAAATGGGCACTGTCACTCACCAACTGTTGGTCATGGGACCAGATGTCAGGAGAGTCCCTGGCATACAATGGGCACTGTCACTCACATCCTGTTGGTCATGGGATCAGATGTCAGGAGAGTCCCTGGCATACAATGGGCACTGTCACTCACTCTCTGTTGGTCACCATTTGATGAGGCTCTTCAGCATTAAATGTTGCCTATGACACTCACAGACTTTATTCAAGCTTGTTTATCAAGGTTCCATGGCAGACAAGTGGGTAGCACAACTTACTTCCTATTCTGAGATCAGCCATTGGAAGAACAAGTGCACTGCCACTCACTGCCTGTTGTATCCATCAGATTGCACATTCAATATGTATTTCATTGTTTACCCACTATTGTCATATTGTTAAACTTGAATGGGAAATATAGTACCACTCACATTTTTCAAATGCTATTCAAAGGCAACAACATAGCATGCCTCATACACTTCAAGGCATCAAACTTACATACCTTGTGCAAGGGATCATCAGATTTATCATGCTATCATGATCATACTATTATCTTCCTAACATAATGTGGAATGATCAACACCTACCCAGAAGTATGGGAAATGTATAAACACCATTCCAGCAATGGATCTCCAACTTCTATTTCTTCTTCTTACAATGTCTCTGTTGCATATTATGGCTCATGTGGGATTTAATTGTGGTTGATCTCACTGAAGAGCACTCTTAGCACAGAGATCCAAGTTGTTTGCCTGAGTTGAGATGAATAGATGATGCAAACTATCATTGTCAATTGTTTGAGCTGTTTTCTCTGTCAGTTCAGGACAATCATTTTCAGGCTTGTGCATCTCTGGCAACATAGGGTCATTTATAACAGTTCAATTGCTGACCTTCCAATTTCACAAATGCTTTTGGAGGATGATTTGTATTCATCACTCTGGGGAGGTAAATTTCCTGGAAAGATTGTTCAGCATTCTTTCGAGCCCTGTCCCACATAGCCTCTCCATCCTCAATGTCATTAAGTTTACCATATTCTTGAATAATTTGACCATCAAACTTGGTGAAAACCAACACCAAAGGAACTGTATTCCATCCATAAATTGTGTTTGGAATCACTGTTGATTTACCTCCACCAGTCCCTTTGTTGAAGAACTGAAGTTCTGCAGATGCCAGGGGGCGAGGACTATCCATGGGTATGCAGTACCTATGGAAATAAGCATGAGATGTTAAATATTAGTGCAAGTCCAAGTATACCAAATTGCATGTAATTGATCTTTGAGATCAGTTGCCATGGATTTCTTTTCAATAAATTTCCAAACTGCCTCCATCTCTTCCTCAGCACCAGCCTCAAAGCCCTGTGAGTCATGGAAGATAAAGTTGCTTCCAGTATATGTAATCTGGTGCTCAATATCATGTATGCCACGCTGGAAGATGGTCTGAAGTCAATGGTAATCAAGGTGCACAAGCCAGCTCACCTCTATGGATGACTTTAAATGACCAGCAGATTCCTTTTTCCAAAAACGACACTTTAAATGTGACAGCATGTTGGGTTTGAGCAGATCACCATGTTGATCATACATAATGGGTTTTGTCCCCTGAGCCACGCTGCAAACCTTCTCAAGAATAGTTGTCTTGCCTGCATTAGCCCTTCCTATAACCAGAATACGGAAGTGACGCCATGCGTATCAATCCTTGAGTATGTCCATCATTTCCGAGTCATCAGCTATTAAAATCAAGGTGAGAGTTCCACAATTGCTGACCCTACTGTTCCAACTCACCAAATGCATGTGAATCTTGTGGATCAGTCTCATGCATGGTCAAGTTGTACTGCTAGTAGGGCAATAATACGATGGTATTCGAAACAATGTTTGGCCTAGGAGCAAGTTAAGAGATGTAAAGAGACACCGCAGGGCCACTCATAATCACAAAAGGTTGAACCGCCAACAGCGCGATGGTAAGGTAGCAACGGTCCACTGGTATCGGAGCGATGTGCTGGGAAACAAGAGTCGTGCTGGGAAACAAGAGTCTGGCACTAGGGCGGTGTGACAAGAATGTCAGGAGTTGTGCTTGGTGCAGGGATCAGTGCGTCGCAACTTGAAGAATTACGCAGGTCGGGCGCTGAAGTAGGACAGATGTGCGGTCAAGGTGCGCAAGCTGTGCGAGTCAATGTCACAGTCACAAAGATGGCTCCACCAGTGACCAGTCTGATTGCCTTTGTCTGCTTGCCACTGGCGCAGTGGGCGCTTTGCAACCCTCTACTCACTACCATGCAGACCGAAGACAACTCTCCCAGTGGCTAGTTCGAAGGACGAATCGAGAAGATTCACAGCGCTCCTGAAGAATCGGATCTTCGCACAGAGTTCCAAGACCTCTTTACAAATCATCCTCAAATCGTCTTGAACCACAAACGCATCAGTGATCTCCATGCACACTTCGCCAACCGTTGGTTTGCGGCGGCAGGTGAGACGGTAGACCGGAAGCATGTAGTGGAGGACAAGGTAGAGGAGGGGGAGGGCGAGAAGGAGGAGGGGACAGTCTCGACGGAGACCGTGGCTGGAAGCTATATCGTTACCCGTTTGTTCAAGTTCAGAATCCGTGCTGTCCCTGCGCAGCGAAAGAGCCACGTCGTATTCAGTACAATGTAAGCCCTTCGTGTGGGGATTAACGTTGACTCATATACGCATGGTTTAAGAAACAACTGGGAGAGGGTCGGAAAATCTCTGAGCTGTATTTGACGATGCTGGACAAGGTGGTCCCCGTCAGCTTGCCGCAGTTCCCCGAGTATTGTGGTACATTGGAATTAGTTGGTCAGGTTATTGGAGCGATAGCCGCCAAGAGGTTTCTCAGACCGCCAATCTCAAACGCTCATAACGTACTCAGAGTTTCCTACTCGACATCCTATGACAGAGGCACCACCTCCTGCGACGACATCTCCGACAGAGGTGTCGCCGTCCTCACCCTATCCATCATTGGCCCCTTTGTCCTCGTTGTCGTTATTTTCTTGGGTTTCTTCCTCCTCCAGTGGATCTGCCCCCGTCTTCCCGGCAACGGTCCTCTTACTAGGCGCGGTCGCCACCACGACGGTCCTGAACCCGATTCGGATTCAGACCACGCTGGAAAAGATCGCTTTTGACGACGGCGATGGGTCAGCCACCTGCGTGAGCGTGAACAACCCAACGCTGGGGGAGGTTGACATCCCGTTTTCTCTCCTACCACGACCCACAACAACAACCCAAGTCTAACCACAGTGCCATATCATGCCGTTCCTCCACATGCCGCGCTGCCTCCTCCTCCTCGTCTTCGTCGCCGTGTCCGGATGACAGCCAAGATGGCGCACCACCCGTCTACAGTTCCCAAGCGACCGCATGGATAGGACCCTATATCAATGGTCGTCTGGAATTTTCGTCCGTTGTCCCGTTGTTTTATTGGCACAGGAACGAATAGGAGTCTCCTTCGCTTGAACCCCTATCTTTCACAAAGTATAAATACAACATCGCAGAACATCGCTTCGTTTCCCTCCCCTTCCTTGCTTCCCGCTTCGTACTTTGTAGGGCGACGCCTGTCAGCCACGGTCGAACCATATGGAGAAGTGTCCAATCTATCTGGCATCACACGGTTCAAGTTGCGCGGCTGGGATGCGAGAACAAGAAAATGTCATGGATTATGGTGTCAATTTTGCTATTCATTGGCCATGGTAAGTGATACGATGAACAATCGCACGTCGTTTGTTTTCGGGCTGCGGAGTTGGCTAGCTTACGTCGGAATCGCTTTGCCAGGTTCAATAGTGTGCTGTTTGGAATGAACGCGGAACTTCGCTCTTAATGTGAGCAAGAAATGTGTTCATGAAATCAATGACACGCCGCAATTCACGGTATTCATGAATGTGGACTCGCTTTGGTCATGCTGTCAAGGCATTGGAGGAAGGAGGCGTTAATGCTCATCATGATGGTCCCGAGTATCGTATCAGCAAGAAGAGGGTCCTAGACCTCAACCTCCGATTGCGAGCCTCAATGACTTGAAAAGGTCGATGAAAAGCAAGGTAATGATGTCATACGTGCTGAGGAGCACGTGAGCTAACCAAACCCATCAGTTGCCGTGATTAAAAGGTCCGCCATCGAGGTTTAACAATGACCTTCGGCGCCGTCACTCGTGCAGTTCTAGAGCGCTTTACCACAAACCCCCCTGCTGCAGAAGACGCAGTATAGGCGGTGGATTACAATACTCACAGCCCTCTTCCCCGCCGCCCAAGGCTGCGTGGTCACTCCGCAACGTCGCCTTCCAGATGATCCTCAAAATCACATTCCCGACCTCGTCATCGAGGTCGTGAAGATGGCTACAGCTCCACTCATCTTTCGAACTGTCCTTATCGTTGAAATCAAAAATTCCCAACATCGGGAGTATGGAATTCCAGCTCTTGAATGCCAGCTCAATCGACAAACAGACGCTGCTTTCTCCGGCACTGCGCACTCGAATGTCTACTGGATTGGAGAAGAGAGCAGAGAGGGAGCAGAGACGTGTGGAGGAAAAAGGTATGGCTTGGGCGAATGATCGTGCGTCAGCGTTGCGATGAACAAAGCGTGACGGCCTGGCATGAGGCCTGGCGAAAGCACCTCCACAGCTGGCAAGGACCTACTGTTGTCAGCCAAAGTTCATTTGACCTCCCCTCACATCAACGCATCACAATGTCACTACAGTCACTTTCTGCGCCCCCGCCTCCCTCGATCGGCCTTATCGTCTTCCACCGGCGTGCCGCGAGTAACCTGTATGTGCCTTGGTAGGCGCAGGGTTTGTTTATTTATGTCTGCTAGTTGTCTGATAGTCCACTCATGTTTCCTCCCTCCTATTGAAATGGAGATATCTTGCGGAAAAAAAAAGAAAAGAAAGCTAGCAGCGTGACATGGAATATACAACGCGTGACTCGACGGTTCCGGCGTCCAGCATCAAAGCTCTCGACAAGACTTCCGTGCACAGGATATTGTCTGGCCAGGTCGTTGTGGACCTTCAGACAGCCGTCAAGGAGCTCGTCGAAAACAGTTTGGACGCAGGCGCAACGAGCTTAGGTATGCCAATGCTCCCTTTTTCGTGTCTTTACTTATTCCGCGACGATCAGAGGTGCGCTTCAAGCAATACGGCTTGTCGAGCGTGGAAGTGGTGGACAATGGATGCGGTATTGACGAGAAAGACTGGGATAGTGTCGGTACGCATGGAGCGCGTTTTGCCCTTACTCAACATGCTACAGGTCTCAAACATTACACTTCAAAACTAGCCACATTCGACGACCTGTCCACTGTTCGCACATTCGGCTTCCGGGGTGAAGCCTTGTCTTCCCTTTGTGGGTTATGTGAGGGCAACACGGTGACGACAACGACCAATGGCCCGATGGGGATCCAGCTAGATTTGGAGAAGAGTGGAAGTGTGGGAAAGAGGACGAGAGTGGCCACACAGGTAAGAGCGACTCGGTCCTACGTCTCGTTTACGACAATGTATTCATAGCGCGGGACAACCGTTCACCTGGCAAATCTCTTTGCTCCGCTGCCTGTACGCAGGAAAGAGCTGTAAAGGAACCTCAAACGGGAATTTGGCAAAGCATTAGGTTTATTGAACGCATACGCTCTAGGTCCTTGTGCTGGCATGGATAGCTCGGGACGCGGCGTCAGAGTGGAATCGGCTAAGTTATATTGATATATTCCCACGATGCTCTGCAGAATGACCTTGTACAAGTGGTCAAGAAGTGTGCTGCCCTCACCAGCAAGCACAAGTTGATCAAACTTTTCTCTGCTTGTCAAGAAGCCATCCATATTGCTAATGTACTCGCAAGCAAGCCGAGCCCATTCAAATAGCCTATCTGCCTTTTGTATCAGTTGGATAAGCATTTGGTCATCAAAGTCATGGATGATATCTTGTAATTGATGGCAGATGTAGACCCGAATGTCACATTCTGTGGATGACCTGGAGATTTGATCCATGGACTCGTGTTGAATGCCATTCACACCATAGAATGCTGCAGTGATATCATGAAGGGGCCTAGATGTGACAAGTATGCGGAAATTGGATGGCAAATTCATCACATCTTTCTTAAGGATGGAAAGGATATGAGGACGTGAGGGTGCATCTCCAGTTTCATCCAGAGCATCAATGACAAATAAAATGGGTCCGGTTATGCTCCCCGCACATGCCAATGTCGAATAGGGAATGTTTGTCTCTGTATCTTCAGCTAATTTGAAGTTGTGTCCTTGGACATTGTGAACGTTGTCTCTAAGCAGCTTGGTCACGTGGAATAACATCAGAACTTTTTCCTTTTGCTCATGTTCACGTCGCAGGTGTTTGGCAAAGCCTGTACCTTAGGCTCGGGAAAACCACCTTGTAGCGATGACAGGCACGGTCCTCCCGGCCTTCGCATACAGTAATAACGTCCGTACTGTAGTCATCCATAATACTTTTGAAAACAATGTAAGCTAATATTCTCTGGAGGGTTCCACTGTGTCAGTATCCAGCCAGGCGGCTTGTAGTTCCTCGCACTTACGGCTTTCATCACGATCTGTACGCCGTGCGCGACACGCATCCAATTACAATTGCGCCTGATTGTTCTTCTTGGGAACAAGATCACCATTTCCTCCGTCTCGTGTCTAGACGCAGATGTGGAGGTGTGAAGGCAGAATACAATGCGACAAGAACCTCAGGGTGTTTGGGGAGTTGATGGTAGCGCCACCTGTATTCCTCTTGCTGTCGCAGATAAAGCGCACGCCGTCCGTGAACTTCAAGGTGCATTTCTTTTGAATTTCTCAATGAAGCCTTACTTGAGCGTGCACGAGCTCGAGGTTTGGTACAATGTTTGGATGACCATGGTCAGCCTGAAACTGGAGCCATCCTCCCACACGCGCCCGTGACGCCTGCTATCGAAAAACTGAAAAACGAACCCATCGTGCTGGCCTCGAATAGTACCAGAAACTTTGCGCGCCATTGCGTCTCACATACACTGTAGCATCTATCGGATCAACGTCTTGCATCCGGACATTGTGCCATCAAAGTTGAAGAGAACCTCCTGCTTAGCGGTTTACCAGATATCCACGAGCATCCAGTTTACCCGCATCATGCAAGGCCATCGAGGTGTATGAAAGACTGGTGGTCCTTATAACATTTCAACAGAGGATCCGGAGAATGCGCCTAATCTTGTCATTGCAGCTCTGTCGCTTGAATAAACGGATGTGTTCAAGCCGACACGATCGTTCTTACGCAGCCCTAGGCATCTATTGCACAACGATCAATCGGACGACCTCCTGAAAAGACCGGCGAACAATAACCTGTGTATGTTACTAGACTTGAACGATAATGTATACGAGGTGGTCAGTGACCCTCCTCTTCAATAATCGCATCGGGAAATCGTTGTTCAAGTTGTAGTCTCCGTCTACCTTGCTGATGAGCAAGCTGCCGAGTCCCTGTGCGATTGTCAAAGTCAATTCTGCATCAAATATAACGCGTCGATGCAAACCTGGATGGCAAAACCTTCCTCACTTTCAACATGCACTTCGATTCTGGTGGAAGATAAAACTGACGGGTCGCGTCGAATACTGTTTCATGAACTCATCTACCTCCCCGGCACATTCAATGGTATGGAGCCGTGAGCTGTTGCTGCGGAATGCAAACACGGATTGTAAGGTATCGTATTATAAGCGGGCGGACGCACCAGGTGCCGGACATGCGAGAAAGCTAACGGGCAGCCAAGTCGTCTCCTCATACTCATGCACCGACCAGGTCCGCCGTACCACAAATCCAGCGGCGAGTGGAGGGATCTCCCCTAGAGGGATGTGATTGGACTTCCGACTATGGCGGAAAAGGTAGGTCGTATCATGAGTTTGTTGACCATTTTCTGTGAGACTTAGGCCATTCCCGGCATTGTAATGGTCGGCACGTCCCCTGCATATTCCCGTCACCAGAACTTTGTCTACTCATTCGCCACGTGACCTATCCTCTAGAGGAAATTCGAGTGAACTATTGTTATCCACCTGTTCCTCGTCCTACCCGTCGGCGTAGTGAAGGGATGAAACCTCTGGATAATAGGCGTGAGATTTTCAAGTGCTATGAAGTAATCGTGGGTATATGACTTGAATTTGATGTAGCTACCACTGTTACGAAGCTCGATTTAACTGGATTCACAGAGCAATCTGAGAAAATGCAGACGCGACGGGTTGTTCGTAGTGTGTACGCAGGCCAAGCAGATATTTACGCGCCCGCAGCATTTTGACACATGAACACGAACCGATTACAAAGTAACACGGTATCCGAAAGAGGCAGATCGTCGCCGGTTTTTTCAGGAGAACAGCCCAACGTCAGTGGCATAGGAAAACTCGCAGGCATCAGAGCATCCTTTCCCGCATCCACGCCGGCTGCTGCAGGAGGAGGCGACGGTGACAACTTCACTTCATGCCATGGTCTCCACGCGTAAATTTCTGCGTTGGCAGCAAAATACGAGAGATTTCTAGAAGGGCCTTGGGGCACGGGAATGGGAAAGGAGAACACGACTTTGAACAGTTTGCGGTGGCTTGACGTGAAAGTGGAATTTTCAGTCTGACCGAACCACTGTGGGTGTATTCGACAAAATGCGATGCCAAAGCATGATGAGCTTGATTTCTTGGAGAATGGGACAGGCATGTGTTCGATGTTGACGATTGTCATCCGAAGATCCGGGTTAGGTAGAGCGTGTCGTTCCGCCTCTTTTTGCCATAGTGCCAGGGATGTGTGCATGCGCGTTAATAATTGTGAAGCTCTCGAAGCGAGACCACCACTAGAGAAACGTTTCAGTATTAAAAAAAGGATCTATAGGACGCATGACAGGCACTCACCGGACGAATTGAGGATCACCATTTCCGTACCGTTTTTTCCGAGGACTAAAATTTAACCCTCGCCTCGCCTCTCCGCCCTCGCCATCCACGATTTCCGGATGTTGATCGTACAATAATATTGAAGCGAGCTCTGCATTCCCGCTGTCGGTACCGATATCCGTGACACGGGCGATGCTGGTGGTGGAGATAGTTTGCAGGTATCTCGCATCACTGCTGACTGGCAGTCTGGGAGGTATACCAATGGATTTCAGCGATTTTAGCGTGGATTCTTCTTCATTTTCCTTCAGGAGATCCGCTAGTAATTGAGGAGCCTGAAGCCTTTTGAGAGCGATGTCGGGAACAGCGTGGGGTTCGTCCACCCCATGCACCGGAAAATGTTGCTGTAGCGACGTCAAGTTCCTGTCGTGTGACAAGTCCTTGAATGCGACGAAAGGATTGGGGCGGTTGAATGTGCCAGTGGCATCTGGGCGAATCGCCAGGCGCGGTGGAGGGACCGAGACGTTATGAAATGATACTTTGGCGTGCTCTCCAGAGGACGCGCCCTTCAGTTGAGGATCAAGAGACGAATGAAACGCTGTTATCTTCGGGGGAGGCTTTGGGGTGGTGGTTGACGAAGTAAAGGCAGACGTAAATTGAGGCACTGCAATCTTCGTCTTTGACTGTGCTAGGCTCTTTTCAAAGCCGTCCGGCGCTCCTATAGGAGTCAATCTAAGTTTTTTGCGAGGTTGCATTGAGCAGCGGCATAACCTGCTTCAGTGTAGCCAATCTAGTAGGTGACGCCGGAGAGACGAACTCCTCGTTCCATACAACATGTGATAAGATTGGCAAGCGTCATTATACAATTTTACAGATCTCAATCATGCTTAACAGATACGAAATAAATCGTGTCAACAACATGGTCGACTGTTCTCCTTCAAGTTGCCGTACGATCTTGCGAATCCTCAAGTGGTCGTCCGTTTCGTTTTGGATGAGATAGCGGTTATCGGAAGCGCGCTTGGTAGAGGTTAGTCAACCCTCGTTGAATTAGTCACTGGCTCTGAATTGATCTATTAAAGGTCACCGAATTCGAAGTTGAGGTTCAAATCGATGATCATCAATGAATTAATGAAGCTCGAAGTGGCAAGTGGCTTGACACATGTCAACTATCACATAGCGGTGTATCGCGACCCGATTTCGCATATTCTGAGGATCGCCTGCGCATAGCGCGTGCGTTCTTTAGCGCGTGCGTTCTTAGTCACATGAGTGCTCCTCCATTTCACTTGCGCAATCATCAATACTCACCCCCCTCTGAAATCGAACCAACCTTTCTTAGTACCCTCCCACAAATAATGTCTGACATTCATACCGCTCGTCTTCCCTACGTGACTTATGATTATCTTTTCCTAGGTGTTCTTTGTTGGACCCGTTTCGCAAACACTACATATAAATCACGTCAACGATCGGTGCCATGGTTGTTGTTCTTGCCAGCGGGATTCTGTCCGGTCCTGAAGGCTTGAAGCCTCATTGGAGAATTAATCTGCATCACATCTCATACTGAATTCGGCTTGGATGGACTTTCGGGATTCTCCGTGGATCAGCTATCACCTTGCTGTCATACATTGGTTTTGCACCAGAGCGATCTAAAGAACAAATGTGAACCCATGACACCAGCGAATGATGTTACCCAAGTACATATTATCTGCTTTTAGATTCTACGCAATTAGACCGTACGTACTAGTTGTATACCCAAAGCGAAATATAGACAAATCCTCATCTAAACGAATGTATCCTATGTCCAACGAATGAAAAGGAAAACGGTCACCATGAGCTATCATCATCATCATCATGAGATGGAGTATAGACGCGCAAGACCTTGACTGCCCAGTACGCTTCTGAAAACGCTGACGGATTGTCGTCAACGTCTGCCAAATAGGATCAGATCAGAGGGCTCAATACCAGACGCGAAAAAGGAAGCTCACAAGAAGTGCAATTGGTGCTCGGGCATCCCGATGTAGCAAAGGCGTTGCCAGCCCAATCTCCCTTGTAATTCCAAAGTTAGTGAATTAGATCAAGAGAATGGCATGGCACGCCTTACGCAAAATGTCAGATCGAATATCATAGCGTGGTCGTCAAAGTGTTCAAGATAGTCGCATGACGTGAAGTCAAAGGTGACATCCGGCGGTTCCCAAAAGAGGTTGACAGACAATCGTTCCGCCCCCTCGGCGACTCCCCAAGGCAAGTCCCACAGTTGCCTCAACCATACATGGACCCCATATTCCGAGCGTTGCATCATGTAGAAGCCGCCACCATTGTTATTGAAATCAGTTCCATATGAATTCGGTTGAGAAAACTGTACACCACAACCCTGGTTATAGTTAACGGCAGTATTGCAATCGAGAGATAGACTTTGGCTGTAGGAGAATTAGGTTTGTGGACGATAGCACCCAGCAAAGCATCGCGCTCACCCGGTCTGCAACCGATCCATACATTGTGTGCAGTTTGGCGTTGTATGTAGCGTTGCCTGATTGTTGGTGTTGAGGTTAACGCCTTTTAAGTGCGTTAGATGCACTAGACACGTTAACTATCGCGGGAAGTCACCTTCTATAATGTCGATTTCTCCTCCATGGGGCCAAGGCCCAGTCTGGCTTATCGTCCAAAACGCGGGCCAAGTGGCACATCCCGCCGGCATATGTTGTAATTCCAAAATGATCAGCGAGTCGCCATATGCTTTGCGGGACTGGATCCTTATACTATTCCTGCCCCGGGCGCTATCTGGCACAATATGGGTATCATCTGCTTTCATATAAAATATGCCGTCGTCCGTCACTGCATGTGTAATGGCATATAAGCAGAACACATCGAGCCGAGCGCATATACTCACCAAAAGTCAAGTTGGACTTTTGCGCTTCATCTAGTCCCACATAGTTGACACGCCCATGCGTTGGATCATCGCCCGTAAACCAATCCCAGCAGTTGAAAAAGTCCTCCCCGGCGTAGACGTCGGTCAGCCTGTAGTGGACTGTCCGTAGTGACTCTAGTGAAGGAATGAAGCTTGTCCTCGCCCAGTGCGAGCCCAAAATAAAAGTGTCGCCAAAGCACGTGTCCAATGCATTTGACGCGAAATGCGATTGTAAAAGAGTGACTTGGGGAAAAGACAGGCAAGGTATTAGAATGCAGGCGAAGCGGCTGACGTGACCTAAATATATAACTCAAACTAATCAGATCCCGGCATGTTCGCCTCCTGGAAAAAGGCTATTTATTGAACAAGCGGACAGAAGTTGGTTCGTTGGGCGACTTGCGTCAGCACCTTGTTGTGTCGCTCAATTGAATGGGTCCGAAATGAGGCTCCCATTCTGTAGAGGAAATTACGAGTGTGACGTCGTTCAGTTGAACGTGCCGCGTCGGCATGTTGTCGGCTGCCGTAAGCGCTTCCGTTGGATTTCCCGATTAATGCATTTGTACGCCAGTTGCTTGAATGATCTGTAGAATGGATTTGCAGAGTACAATCTGCACAGATAGGCAATTCCTTATTCGCCCTTGGACCGAAACAACGGCAGCATATTATCGGTTTCTACAGTAAACCGACTTGACGTCATAGCTTCACGTTGTCCCCTTCCGTCCATCCACCACGCGTTTCAGATTGCCAGCACAAAGTGTTGAATAACGTTTTCGGGTCAAGCGCAAGTTTCGTGACCAGGGGTCGGTCCGCATCGTCCTATCACGCTTTTCGAGGCTCCTTTTGCCTTTTATCCTCTGTCTGTCCGTGTGTTCATCTGATGAGTGCTAATCGAACTCACGCTCTCTTTTACTTGGAGGTTCACTTTTTCGCTTTATACTGATACTTCACCCAAAAAAAAACGGAAAGTGGTCCACAATACAAGGAGATTAATCTTGTATCTGCTGAATAGTCCATCGCGGATAATCAATGCTATTACTGAGATAGGTTTGAGCATTTCTCATGGGAGGCTGGCCCTGATAACTAGTGACGGCTTGGCATCAGGCTTTCGGCATCCCCATTAGCTGGGTGGGGATCACAGCCCGCCACGCGGCCGTTTTCTCAACGTCTCCTACTTAACACGACGTGGGTTTTCTTTGGTAGGTTCTATATATATGCAGGTCGTAATTTGCTAACCCATGAAGATGGTACTCCATATCAGATGATAAAAAGTTCAAATACGAGGGTCCCTAGTAGGGGAGTAGGCTGAACGACAATATCGCGTGCCTTTCGTAACTCATCTTTGTAGCAGGAGAGAGGCTCTGGCGGATAGATTTATCGTCTACAGAGAACCCATGGCTATTAGAATAAGCAATGACCAAACACCCAGAACCAACATCGTTGAACCAGTCCGTCCGCCTCCCGCGTTAACCAGAAATGCCGTCTTCAAAAAAGGCGGGAATGCATGCGAACGGTTGGTTACAATAGTGGGACCAGAGGGGGAACCCGGCAGGGGAAAGGTCATAGACAACATTGACGCTGACATTGGCGTCGACGTGACGTTGGAGGGCGAGAATACGACGGAGAACACTTACGCAACTGAACATAGGTCGTACCTCCCGGATTCCAATCCCTCTGCATCGACTGTATACCTCGACTCGCGGAGTAATAAAATTTATTTCCAACTACGGACCCACCATTTATCTGGGTGGAATATATGGGTCCTCGTCATCGAGTATCATAAATGTAAATAATCTTTTTCTAGTCTACAATTCATCGTGCTCGCGCAAAATATCGTCGTCGTCGCTTGGGGAAGGTGGAGGCCCGTCCGAAGAGTATAGTTTGCTCGTGATGGGGTTCACAACACCTTGAACCTCTGCAAATCATCATTCAGCGACTCTGCCCATTACGTAACGAGCAGAATACTCACCGGCCAACTTCTCCTCGAAGTCTTCAGTGCTGGCGTGAGAGCCATTTTCGTCGATCCAATCGGTGGTCTCCTTGATAGTGTCGAGGATCGTCTTCTTGTCCTCCTCGCTAAGTTTGCCACCAAGGCCCTCCTGATCACTGAGCTGATTCTTCAGTCCATATACGAACGATGACAAGGCGTTGAGGGCTTCAATGCGTTTGCGAGAAGCTTCATCCTCTGCCGCGAACTTCTCGGCCTCGGCGACCATCCGTTCAATCTCTTCAGAGCTCAAGCGTCCTTTCTCGTTTTTGATGGTGATACTCTCCGACTTGCCACTAAAAGCAGATCAATAAAGGATATGGAGAATTATGTTGGATTTAACACTCACGTTCCCTTGTCAGCGGCGGACACCTTCAAGATACCGTTTGCGTCAATTTCAAATGTGACTTCAATCTGAGGTACACCGCGTGGAGCAGGAGGAATGCCATTCAATTCGAACTTGCCAAGCAAGTTGTTGTCCTTCGTAAGCGAACGTTCACCCTCAAAGACTTGAATAAGGACGGTCGGCTGGTTGTCAGCAGCCGTCGAGAAGCTAAATACCGACGTTAGTCGGACAAACCAAAATTTTGAACAATTACGTACATCTGACCCTTGCGAGTGGGAATGACTGTGTTACGAGGGATCAACTTGGTGAAGACTCCGCCAGTCGTCTCAATACCGAGAGTAAGAGGGTTGACGTCGACGAGGACCATATCGGCTGTGCCTTCTACACCAGAAAGGATACCACCCTGGACCGCAGCACCGTACGCGACTGCCTCATCGGGGTTGATACCTTTCGACGGTTCCTTACCGAAGTAATCCTTGAGGAGCTGTTGGACTTTTGGGATACGAGTGGAACCACCAACGAGGACAACCTCGTCGACATCTTCCTTCTTGACATTAGCGTCCTTCAAAACCTGCTCAACAGGCTTCAAGGTTTTGCGGAAGAGGTCCATGTTAATTTCTTCAAACTTGGCGCGAGTCAGGGTTTCGGAGAAATCGTTGCCGTCTTCGAAACTTTCGATTTCGATCTTGACACTCTGTTGGCTGGAAAGGGTGCGCTTGGCCTTTTCGACTTCGCGCTTAAGTTTACCGAGAGCACGTAGGTTCTTGCCAACGTCGGTACCGCTCTTCTTCTTGTAAGTCTTGATCAGGTGGTCCATGACACGGTTGTCGAAGTCTTCACCACCAAGGTGAGTGTCACCAGCAGTTGCCAAGACCTCGAATACACCGTCGTCGATAGAGAGAAGCGAAACATCGAAGGTACCACCACCGAGATCGTAGACAATGATCTGTGATTCTCCTTTCTTTTTGTTGAGACCGTAGGCGATAGCGGCAGCGGTGGGCTCGTTGATAATACGGAGAACGTTCAGACCAGCGATGGTACCCGCATCCTTAGTGGCCTGACGTTGAGCGTCGTTGAAGTCTACAGACATTTAATGGCAAGTTTTGCATTTTCAAGGTTTGACTCACAAGCAGGGACGGTGACAACGGCATGAGTGACCTTTTCACCCAGATATGCCTCGGCAATTTCCTTCATCTTTGACAAGACCATTGCGCTAATTTCTTCCGGTGACTAGCGTCGAGTGAGATGAGTTGGAAAACTGTTGACAAATCTACGCACGAAGTCGCGCATTTCGCCCTTGTGCTTAACTGTAATTTGGGGCTTGCCACTCTTCTCCGTTACCTTGAAAGGCCAGTGTTCCATGTCTCGCCGGATATCTTTATCATCCATTCGACGACCAATCAGCCGCTTTGCGTCAAAGACCGTGTTTTCAGGGTTGGAATGGAATGCATTTTTTGCGCTGTCGCCAACACTGCAGGGCATCAAGTCGTGCTCAAACCCTCTGATAGGGAATAACTCACAGTCGTTCGTCATCGGTAAAACTGACCCATGAGGGAGTGATACGGAAACCCTGGTCATTGGCGATAATCTCGACCTGCTCACGCTGGACACTGGAAAGATCGTAAATGTCGTGTTCTTGAGCGGAAAAGAAAAAACTTACCCAACGCAAGAATAACTGCATAAAATAGATAAAACGTTAGTAGCGGTCGTTATAGAAATGTGGCCGACGCGTACGTGGTCCCAAATCTACGACATTGGTCAGATAGAAAGCGCGGACTGCATGTCGTGCTCACCAATTCCAATTACCGTTCCATATTCTGGGTGAGCTTCGGCTTGTACTGCAGTGGGACAAAAACATAGGACTGCAAGGAAGGCAATAAAAAAGATGGAAAGCGAGGACAGTAATTGCCTCGATTGGGCGTGCGTTGGCCGCCTGAGGGACATCGTGGAAGGTGGTAAAGCTGAAATTTGACAGAGTCGCCTTTTATTATGGCAAGTGACGTGTCACTTGTACGTGGCTGTCACGTGAAGATGCTCCTGGCCAATACGTGTAAACACGTCACTGCACTGCCTCAGCCGCTCAGAGTAACATGGACGACTTTACGCCGCCCCCGCCAGATGACCGCTCACCGCCTCCCCCACCGCCGGTGGCATCAGGGTCGCCTACAGAATTTCTTAAGAATGTGGTCGGAAAGCGGGTCATTGTGAGACTCAATTCTGGTGTCGATTATCGCGGTACGCGTCTTGGACTCGTGTTTGTGAGCGAGCGCTGATACTAATAAGTGTGCAGGAGTCCTGTCATGCTTGGATGGATATATGAACATCGCGCTGGAGCAGACTGAGGAGCACGTGAACGGGGCAGTCACCAACCGCTACGGCGATGCGTTTATCCGCGGCAACAATGGTGGGTGTTCTGCTCTCTTATCGAGTGTACGCCGCTTATAGAGTCCGCAGTACTGTATATTTCTGCAGCGGAGTCCCTCTCGTAGTGAGACTGGAAAATTAGATAAATAGCCGAGTGCATGTGCTTCGCAAAATATATTGGCGACAAACAGCTTCCACAAATCACCTTTACCGCCATCAATCACGACAATACAATCCGATCATGCTGCGCCGCGGACTCTGTTCATGATGCATCATGCGTCACGTATTACTAAGCCAGTTCGCCTACTGCCACCGCCATCGTCAACAACTTGCAAGACGAGGAGTGCGAGGGACGCCATGTGAGAGGGTAAGAGAGAGAGAGAGGATGAAAGGGAGTGTGCGGAATATGTATCCGCACATTCCACACTGCCGAGCCGTGCCCACACCCTACCCAGTCGCTACAGCTCATATTTGTGCTCATGCTCCCCTATGTCTCGCCCCCCTATTCGCCTTATCGCCTGACGGGCAGTGTGCTCCTTGCCAAGTTCCTCGACACTCATCTTCAGATGTTTGCTAACCTTGTGAATGTCATCACGCATGCAGCCTGGAGCTGCTGGGATACTGTCACCATTACCTGTGCAGTCCCAATCACTCCAACTCAAGCCTCCATTCTTAAAGCAGCTGTATGAAGTGTCAATGCACACACCTGTGATGGACATCAAGAATACTTGCTGGAACAGATTGTTCAAGATCTGAAGGTGCATCCTCAATGGGAACAAATCAAGCTTCATTGCCCACCCTGGTGGGTCAAAGCCAAGAATCACGATAACATTGGAATGCTTGGTGTTATCCTTGTCAAATTTATCAATACATGCAGAATGGCTTGTCAGCTCAGCTGTTCACATCAATGGCAGAAATGTTGGTGGCATCACAAGAATGTCACACCCCAATGTTCAAACTGCTGTTGCTGGGGGCATACCACCAAGGGTTGTACAGTACATGCATCAAGTGTGCCAGTTCACACTATGGCCATGATCATTGTCACCATTGCAAACTTTGCACTAAGAAGTCACTGTGTGCCTCGGAAATCTGTGTCAAATGTATTGGCACTGGACATGATTGTCATACAGCTAATTCCAGAAGCTGTCCTTTTTTCTTGGCATGCCACTTGGCTGAGCATCTTTACCAGAAAGTGCACCAGGGGTGCTCAACCATGTAAACAAAGGTCTTTGGACCTGATAGGGTAGTAACTTTGTTTTTTGAGTTGAGTATTTACATGGACATTGTTCCATTTGGTAATGTAGTTTGTCTTGACATAAATCATTTCCATGCTTAAAAAAGAATAGAGTGCTCAACACCAAAATCTACAACTTTATTTCATGACAAAAGTGTCATTACCTTACCCAACATATAGTTCACCCAAAACTGCAACCAATGGTGGAGAAATAAGAGGAAAACATGGTCTGTTCCAACTACAAAGAACCCCAGCACACTGCCTTGGCCATTTTCAAACAAATTCCCCCTTGTTGCTCATAGGCAAGCCCAAGAGGAGCCATCCCACCATTTGTGGTACAGTGCACCATTGCTAATTAAAAAGATATTCAGCTGGTTTGCACCCCAAAGCATGGCTTTTGATGTCATGACCTGTATTGAACGCTCAAATTTCTAAGACATTTATATTCATTTTCCTTTGTATTCTTTGTAGTTGGTAGCCAAACACTTAGCTAAGTCGGCGTCTATCTTATCTAGTCAGCGCTAAGATTAGATTAGATTAGATAACGATTAGATTAGATTACGGACTACCGGACCGATGACTCATGACTGCTGACTAATCCGCAGTCGATGCGCAGCAGTCTTACTCATACAGGACTATTATTAGCGTAGGGTTCTACAGCCTTTAGGGTTGTAGGGGTTAGCGCACAGACCAGCCTGTATTGTATATAAACTATGCAACCAGCACCCAGAGTCCTCAGTCGAGTTCTCTCGGGTTTCTTCCCTACCCTCATCTCCTCTACTCTTAAGTCTTCTGTTGGGGCCCTAAGCCGTCACAGCGAGGGTAGTCCTGATATTTGACTTGGGGAGAAGGATACTGCACAAGGACTAGGCCCAGTAATTGGTGTTATGCCAAAGAACCAAATCAAGACCTTTCACAAAGATGTCAATTCTTCCTCAACATATTGCCTTATAAGTACTGGACCCAGCTAAATGGGTGGATGGTGAGTTGGGGTTGGTGGAGAAGGCATTTTGGTGGTGTTGTTGTGTGTGGGTAGAGAACCAAAGGCATCTTCATACTGTGCAACAGTCTCAAGCACCACTTCATGCAATGAGGGCGCCAACAAGTCTGAAGATGAGGACTTTTCCAGGGGTAGAGTCCTTGCTCTTGGCTTGCATAAACTTTTCAATGCAATGAGGGAGTGGGGTGGAGTACCAGGTGGAGGGTGTAGTTGAGGGTGCATTCTGTGAAATAAGCATTGTGTCTTGCGTTTTGTGTGTTTTGCAATAGATCACATAATTGGAGAGCTCTCAGAGCCTCAACTCACTGCAAGAAAAGTGTTGACTTCTGAAATTTGCTGAGAAGTAGTAGAAGCGCTATTTAATTAAGTGCCAAGTATCAACATAGCTACATGCTCACTTTAAGTATGAAGTCTTGGATGGTCCCTGATTGTTGGCAAGAAATTGATCATTCAACCATCTGTCCTTTTGGTCTGCCAATACTGGTACTGGTGTCCATGGTTGCAGCAGTCATGTATTGATGTCACAACCCTGACTGACCTCATGTGCCTCATCCCAAGTAATCAACACATCCAATAAATTTCTACAGTATGCATCATGTTTAAACATTGTGAAGGCCATTAGCCAACAGAATCTTAAGATCATTGTGTGCATACATACATTGGACAAGTCTGAATTTGAGCCCTCATGGCATTGAGACAGTCCTAAGTACTGTGATCTGCACCAAACTGGGCATCCATATATCAGGACCTAGATATAACAAAGAAAACCAACTGATTCTCAACAAATCCACACCAATTGCTTCTAAAAAACATCTTTTCACTATC
The DNA here is from genome assembly GCA_020011035.1 of Amanita subjunquillea. Taxonomy (NCBI): domain Eukaryota; kingdom Fungi; phylum Basidiomycota; class Agaricomycetes; order Agaricales; family Amanitaceae; genus Amanita; species Amanita subjunquillea. The sequence continues at coordinate 93,827 of JAEBUT010000015.1, read as the reverse complement.
CTGTCCACCTCAATCTTGCTTATGCTTTCAATCCCCTCAGCCACTGTGCTGCATGTGCCAAACCAAATAACCCCCATCTTGTAAGCACTCTTTCTATTGGGGACATAAATTATGTGAATGTTAATGGTAATGATCATGAAGGGAGGAAAGCACAAACTGTCTGGAAGTGGCATTCTGCTTTGTATGTTGTGCTCAAGATGATACCACCAATCACAGATATCCCAAAGGAGGCTGAGAGACCCATACTCCTCCTCTTCATTGTGGTTGCTTTCATTTATAACAAACCTTTTGATATAATCTTGCTGCATGAAATATCCACAGTCAAAGGAGGGCATGTTGATGGTAGTGTATGAATGAGTGTGCACAGTTTGTATCTGTGTTTCTATGTACATATTGATTATTGTGGACACAGTGCAGGCACTTGTTCATTTATGTCATTTCTCTTCACACCAAATAATCCTTTGATTCCACCATGCCTTTGCTCACACATCAAGAGCTGGAGTTACAGAAAACCCAAAACTCAATTTCAGCAATATGGACCACTTAATGCTTATCTTTCCATTAAATTTCCTCCTGATGCCTTTCTTGTAAAGCCTCAGGCTCTTCTTCAAGAATTGTGGGATATGTGGAACCTAGAGGATGCTGATGTGGTAGCTCTCAGAGCTGCCATCCTCAGTCTTCCAGACCATACAATGGATGTGATGATGGAGCCCAGGGGATGGCACAGTGGGCATCCATTGATTTGCAAAGTGTGTTTTATTCTAATTCAATAACATTGCAGATGGTTTATCATTTTGTTGTGAACCTATGGGCAGAATTGTGCATATTGACAAGTGTCACTATCCCAATTTTGTTAATACTGCCTATGGGCAACTGGGCATTTGTGGTGAAGAAGAAGACATAATTTGATTGGTTGTTGAGGTTGGTTCACTGGGCCGGGATCTCAAGGAACCATCTGCCATAGAGAAGCAGGAGGTCATAGACCAGCTACTCCACTACCTTTATGTAATAGGCAAAATAGCACTTCGCTGGGCAAACAAATGCAGGGATGTGTATCATTGGGACTGAAGCTGCAATTCTGCAGTTAAAAAGCAAAGGCAAATTCCCAAAGAGCACGACCTGGCACAGCATTTATTCCAGTACTATTCAGAAATTAGCTGATATGTAGTGAAATCAGGGCACTCATGTGACACATCAGTCACGCATGTTTTCTCCGGATCGTGTTTGCCATGGAAGCGCTCAAGAACGCACGCGCTATGCGCAGGCAATCCTCAGAATATGCGAAATCGGGTCGCGATGCACCGCTATGTGATAGTTGACATGTGTCAAGCCACTTGCCACTTCGAGCTTCATTAATTCATTGATGATCATCGATTTGAACCTCAACTTCGAATTCGGTGACCTTTAATAGATCAATTCAGAGCCAGTGACTAATTCAACGAGGGTTGACTAACCTCTACCAAGCGCGCTTCCGATGACTGCTATCTCATCCAAAACGAAACGGACGACCCCTTGAGGATTCGTAAGATCGTACGGCAACTTGAAGGAGAACAGTCGACCATGTTGTTGACACGATTTATTTCGTATCTGTTGAGCATGATTGAGATCTGTAAAATTGTATAATAATGCTTGCCAATCTTATCACATGTTGTATGGAACGAGGAGTTCGTCTCTTACCTCCGCCTCCGGCGTCACCTACTAGATTGGCTACACTGAACCAGGTTATGCCGCTGCTCAATGCAACCTCGCAAAAAACTTAGATTGGCTCCTACAGGAGCGCCGGACGGCTTTGAAAAGAGCCTAGCACAGTCAAAGACGAAGATTGCAGTGCCTCAATTTACGTCTGCCTTTACTTCGTCAACCACCACCCCAAAGCCTCCCCCGAAGATAACAGCGTTTCATTCGTCTCTTGATCCTCAACTGAAGGGCGCGTCCTCTGGAGAGCACGCCAAAGTATCATTTCATAACGTCTCGGTCCCTCCACCGCGCCTGGCGATTCGCCCAGATGCCACTGGCACATTCAACCGCCCCAACCCTTTCGTCGCATTCAAGGACTTGTCACACGACAGGAACTTGACGTCGCTACAGCAACATCTTCCGCCGGTGCGTGGGGCGGACGAACCCCACGCTGTTCCCGACATCACTCTCAAAAGGCTTCAGGCTCCTCAATTACTAGCGGATCTCCTGAAGGAAAATGAAGAAGAATCCACGCTAAAATCGCTGAAATCCATTGGTATACCTCCCAGACTGCCAGTCAGCAGTGATGCGAGATACCTGCAAACTATCTCCACCACCAGCATCGCCCGTGTCACGGATATCGGTACCGACAGCGGAAATGCAGAGCTCGCTTCAATATTATTGTACGATCAACATCCGGAAATCGTGGATGGCGAGGGCGGAGAGGCGAGGCGAGGGTTAAATTTTAGTCCTCGGAAAAAACGGTACGGAAATAGTGATCCTCAATTCGTCCGGTGAGTGCCTGTCATGCGTCCTATAGATCCTTTTTTTAATACTGAAACGTTTCTCTAGTGGTGGTCTCGCTTCGAGAGCTTCACAATTATTAACGCGCATGCACACATCCCTGGCACTATGGCAAAAAGAGGCGGAACGACACGCTCTACCTAACCCGGATCTTCGGATGACAATCGTCAACATCGAACACATGCCTGTCCCATTTTCCAAGAAATCAAGCTCATCATGCTTTGGCATCGCACTTTGTCGAATACACCCACAGTGGTTCGGTCGGACTGAAAATTCCACTTTCACGTCAAGCCACCGCAAACTGTTCAAAGTCGTGTTCTCCTTTCCCATTCCCGTGCCCCAAGGCCCTTCTAGAAATCTCTCGTATTTTGCTGCCAACGCAGAGGTTTACGCGTGGAGACCATGGCATGAAGTGAAGTTGTCAGCGTCGCCTCCTCGTGCAGCAGTCGGCGTGGGTGCGGGAAAGGATGCTCCGATGCCTGCGAGTTTTCCTATGCCACTGACGTTGGGCTGTTCTCCTGAAAAAACCGGCAACGATCTGCCTCTTTCGGATACCGTGTTACTTTGTAATCGGTTCGTGTTCATGTGTCAAAATGCTGCGGGCGCGTAAATATCTGCTTGGCCTGCGTACACACTACGAACAATCCGTCGCGTCTGCATTTTCTCAGATTGCTCTGTGAATCCAGTTAAATCGAGCTTCGGAACAGTGGTAGCTACATCAAATTCAAGTCATATACCCACGATTACTTCATAGCACTTGAAAATCTCACGCCTATTATCCAGAGGTTTCATCCCTTCACTACGCCGACGGGTAGGACGAGGAACAGGTGGATAACAATAGGCCACTCGGGTTTCCTCTGGAGGATAGGTCCCGTGGCGAATATGAGTAGACAAAGTCTGGTGACGGGAATTTTCAAGAATGCAAGGGACGTGCCGACCGTTACAATGTCCGGGATGACCTAAGTCTCACAAAAAAGGGCCAACAAACTCACGATACGACCTACCTTTTCCGCAATAGTCGGGAGTCCAATCACAGCCTTTGCACATTATTCTCGTTAAAGGCCGCGACTGCCACTGCGCTTGCGCGTTGGCGGGCTCCCCGATCTCCAACCTCTTGTGATCCCGGACATAGAGAAGAATATCGTTCTAAGAGCGATCAACGATACAGACATCGGTCGTTGCGAGCCTGTCTAGGGGAGATCCCTCTACTCTCCAGGGATGCACGATGCATCTCGGGTATGTGCCCCCGCCACTCGCCTTTGTCAACAGCTTCCATCTGTGGGAATGTTCAACCTCGAGTATCTTTCAACCTTGTTTGTCAGCGTCGAGCGAGACGACCAGAAGCGCCGCTGGATTTGTGGTACTGCGCACCTGGTCGGTGCCTGAGTTTGAGGAGACGACTTAGCTGAAGATACGGAGACAAACATTCCCTATTCGACATATGACATTGGCATGTTCAAATCCCGTGACTGTTGATTATGATTATTGACTCAATGTCCACTTGTCGCTAGGTTGACGAATCCCAATCGCTCACTCAGCATCCATCCAAAAGGTCGCTAACAGAGGAAGAACAAGTGATCGCCTCTACTGCGGGTCTAGGCATAGGGGAGATTATAGCAGAAGTGTGTTACCGTTTCATATCAAACATTGCGACAGGCTGACCGTGATGCCTATCATAGGACGCAGCTCGCCGCACGCCCACATCGGATGATGATCCTAGCGCGGCTCCTTCATTCATGAAAGTACGTTAGCTATTAGTATCTACGCTCGGTGCCGTTCAGTCTCTAATGAGGAATCGGAGGAGAATGCTCCTGGCATTGCCAGGGATAAGGCAGTAGCAGGGTCCGAAGGTAAAGGCTTTGTCGTGGTATGTCAAGTCATAACCAAAGCTATTTCATGAAATGATGGTGACGGGGCCTGAACAGCAAGGCGTATCCAAAGTCGATTTTTCAAAAATTCGAAGAATTTCAAGATTCAAGACACACAATTCAACTCTGCCGGGAGAGATGTCATCAACACCAATACCAACGTTACGAAAAATTATTATGAAGGTTAACATCGTCTGCTAGCGTTTGTACGTGCTCTGACTTTGTATGTTACCATCAGATCGATCGCTCAGCACGATTCCCTACGCCGGAGGAGCTGGCATCGATACGACAAAGGCCTGTTTGGACGGCACAAGAGCTGATCTTCTAGCCAAAGTTGAGGACTGGCTCACCACCACTGACGTAGCTATTTCGCGCGTACTGTGGATTTCGGGCCCTGCTGGTACCGGCAAGTCCGCAATTGCCCACACCGTCGCCCGCTGGTGGATAGTCGATAAGAAGGCCATTGGATCATGCTTCTGTTTCAACCGGCAGGTTGTCGATCGGCATCAGAAGTTGTTTAGCACCATTGCGCGTGACTTAGCGGGTCGCATACTCTTGTTTCCTCTTTCCCACACTTCCACTCTTCTCCAAATCTAGCTGGATCCCCATCGGGCCATTGGTCGTTGTCGTCACCGTGTTGCCCTCACATAACCCACAAAGGGAAGACAAGGCTTCACCCCGGAAGCCGAATGTGCGAACAGTGGACAGGTCGTCGAATGGCTAGTTTTAAAGTGTAATGTTTGAGACCTGTAACATGTTGAGCCTTGAAATTAAGGGCAAAACGCGCTCCATGCGTACCGACACTATCCCAGTCTTTCTCGTCAATACCGCATCCATTGTCCACCACTTCCACGCTCGATGCATATTGCTTGAAGCGCACCTCTGATCGTCGCGGAATAAGTAAAGACACGAAAAAGGGAGCATTGGCATACCTAAGCTCGTTGCGCCTGCGTCCAAACTGTTTTCGACGAGCTCCTTGACGGCTGTCTGAAGGTCCACAACGACCTGGCCAGACGATATCCTGTGCGCGGAAGTCTTGTCAAGAGCTTTGATGCTGGACGCCGGAACCGTCGAGTCTTCCATGTAAACGACGCGTGTCACGCGATGTATATTCCATGTCACGCTGCTAGTTTTTTTTTTCCGCAAGATATCTCCATTTCAATAGGAGGGAGGAAACTAGTTTACTCGCGGCACGCCGGTGGAAGACGATAAGGCCGATCGAGGGAGGCGGGGGCGCAGGAAGTGACTGTAGTGACATTGCGATGCGTTGATGTGAGGGGACGTCAAATGAACTTTGGCTGACAACAGTAGGTCCTTGCCAGCTGTGGAGGTGCTTTCGCCAGGCCTGGTGAAAATGTTTGATGGTCTCATGCCAGGCCGTCACGCTTTGTTCATCGCAACGCTGACGCACGATCATTCTCCCAAGCCATACCTTTTTCCTCCACACGTCTCTGCTCCCTCTCTGCTCTCTTCTCCTCGGCTCCAATCCAGTAGACATTCGAGTGCGCAGTGCCGGAGAAAGCAGCGTCTGTTTGTCGATTGAGCTGGCATTCAAGAGCTGGAATTCCATACTCCCAATGTTGGGAGTTTTTGATTTCAACGATAAGGACAGTCCGAAAGATGAGTGGAGCTGTAGCCATCTTCACGACCTCGATGACGAGGTCGGGAATGTGATTTTGAGGATCATCTGGAAGGCGACGGTGCGGAGTGACTATGCAGCCTTGGGCGGCGGGGAAGAGGGCTGTGAGTATTGTAATCCACCGCTTATACTGCGTCTTCAGAAGCAGGGGGGTTTGTGGTAAAGTGCTCTAGAACTGCACGAGTGACGGCGCCGAAGGGCATTGTTAAACCTCGATGGCGGACCTTTTAATCACGGCGACTGATGGGTTTGGTTAGCTCACGTGCTCCTCAGCACGTATGACATCATGACCTTGCTTTTCATCGACCTTTTCAAGTCTCATTGAGGCTCGCAGTTGACGTCCACGCGGTCTCATAGAACCCTCTTCTTGCTGATACGATACTCGGGACCATCATGATGAGCATTAACGCCTCCTTCCTCCAATGCCTTGACAGCATGACCAAAGCGAGTCCATAAAGAGCGAAGTTCTGCGTTCATTCCAAACAGCACACTATTGAACCTGGCAAAGCGATTCCGACGTAAGCTAGCCAACTCCGCAGCCCAAAAATAAACGACGTGTGATTGTTCATCGTATCACTTACCATGGCCAATGAATAGCAAAATTGACACCATAATCCATGACATATTCTTGTTCTCGCGTCCCAGGCGCGCAACTTGAACCGTGTGATGCCAGATAGATTGGACACTTCTCCATACGGTTCGACCGTGGCTGACAGGCGTCGCCCTACAAAGTACGAAGCGGGAAGCTGGGCGAGGATGTCGGCGACAGAAGTACTCCGGCGCTTGACGAGCAGTGCAAGCCAACAATCGACGACGTAGGAATGGCGGAAGGAAGAGGAGGGAAACGAAGCGATGTTCTGCGATGTTGTATTTATACTTTGTGAAAGATAGGGGTTCAAGCGAAGGAGACTCCTATTCGTTCAAATGGACGGCTGTGCCAATAAAATAACGGACAACGGACGAAAATTCCAGACGGCCATTGATATAGGGTCCTATCCATGCGGTCGCTTGGGAACTGTAGACGGGTGGTGCGCCATCTTGGCTGTCGTCCGGACACGGCGACGAAGACGAGGACGAGGAGGCAGCGCGGCATGTGGAGGAACGGCATGATATGGCACTTGTTGTTGTGGGTCGTGGTAGGAGAGAGGACGGGATGTTAACCTCCCTCAGCGTTGGGTTGTTCACGCTCACGCAGGTGGCTGACCCATCGCCGTCGTCAAAAGCGATCTTTTCCAGCGTGGTCTGAATCCGAATCGGGTTCAGGACCGTCGTGGTGGCGACCACGCCTAGTAAGAGGACCGTTGCCGGGAAGACGGGGGCAGATCCACTGGAGGAGGAAGAAACCCAAGAAAATAAGGACAAAGGGGCCAATGATGGATAGGGTGAGGACGGCGACACCTCTGTTCGTCGCAGGAGGTGGTGCCTCTGTCATAGGATGTCGAGTAGAAAACTCCGAGTACGTTATGAGCGTTTGAGATTGGCGGTCTCTTGGCGGCTATCGCTCCAATAACCTGACCAACTAATTCCAATGTACCACAATACTCCAACCCTCTCCCAGTTGCTTCTTAAACCATGCATATATGAGTCAACGTTAATCCCCACACGAAGGGCTTACTTTGTACTGAATACGACGTGGCTCTTTCGCTGCGCAGGGACAGCACGGATTCTGAACTTGAACAAACGGGTAACGATATAGCTTCCAGCCACGGTCTCCGTCGAGGCTGTCCCCTCCTCCTTCTTCTCGCCCTCCCCCTCTTCTACCTTGTCCTCCACTACATGCTTCCGGTCTACCGTCTCACCTGCCGCCGCAAACCAACGGTTGGCGAAGTGTGTATGGAGATCACTGATGCGTTTGTGGTTCAGGATTTGAGGATGATCTGTAAAGAGGTCTTGGAACTCTGTGCGAAGATCCGATTCTTCAGGAGCGCTGTGAATCTTCTCGATTCGTCCTTCGAACCAGCCACTGGGAGTTGTCTTCGGTCTGCATGGTGGTGAGTAGAGGGTTGCAAAGCGCCCACTGCGCCAGCGGCAAGCAGACAAAGGCAATCAGACTGGTCACTGGTGGAGCCGTCTTTGTGACTGTGACATTGACTCGCACAACTTGCGCACCTTGACCGCACATCTGTCCTACTTCAGCGCCCGACCTGCGTAATCCTTCAAGTTGCGACGCACTGATCCCTGCACCAAGCACACTCCTGACATTCTTGTCACACCGCCCTAGTGCCAGACTCTTGTTTCCCAGCACATCGCTCCGATACCAGTGGACCGTTGCTACCTTACCATCGCGCTGTTGGCGGTTCAACCTTTTGTGATTATGAGTGGCCCTGCGGTGTCTCTTTACATCTCTTAACTTGCTCCTAGGCCAAACATTGTTTCGAATACCATCGTATTATTGCCCTACTAGCAGTACAACTTGACCATGCATGAGACTGATCCACAAGATTCACATGCATTCGGTGAGTTGGAACAGTAGGGTCAGCAATTGTGGAACTCTCACCTTGATTTTAATAGCTGATGACTCGGAAATGATGGACATACTCAAGGATCGATACGCATGCCGTCACTTCCGTATTCTGGTTATAGGAAGGGCTAATGCAGGCAAGACAACTATTCTTGAGAAGGTTTGCAGCGTGGCTCAGGGGACAAAACCTATTATATATGATCGACATGGTGATCTTCTCAAGCCCAACATGCTGTCACGTTTAAAGCATCATTTTTGGAAAAAGGAATCTGCTAGTCATTTAAAATCATCCATGGAGGTGGGTTGGCTTGTGCATCTTGACTACCATTGACTTCAGACCATCTTCCAGCGTGGCATACATGATATTGAGCACCAGATTACATATACTGGAAGCAATTTTATCTTCCATGACTCACAGGGCTTTGAGGCTGGTGCTGAGGAAGAGATGGAGGAAGTTTGGAAATTTATTGAGAAGAAATCCATAGCAACTGATCTCAAAGATCAATTACATGCAATTTGGTATACTTGCACTTGCACTAATATTTAACATCTCATGCTTATTTCCATAGGTACTGCATACCCATGGATAATCCTCGCCCCCTGCCACCTGCAGAACTTCAGTTCTTCAACAAAGGGACTGGTGGAGGTAAATCAACAGTGATTCCAAACACAATTTATGGATGGAATACAGTTCCTTTGGTGTTGGTTTTCACCAAGTTTGATGGTCAAATTATTCAAGAATATGGTAAACTTAATGACATTGAGGATGGAGAGGCTATGTGGGAAAGAGCTCGAAAGAATGCTGAACAATCTTTCCAGGAAGTTTACCTCCCCAGAGTGATGAATACAAATCATCCTCCAAAAGCATTTGTGAAATTGGAAGGTCAGCAATGAATGTTTTTTGAACTGTTATAAATGACCCTATGTTGCCAGAAATGCACAAGCCTGAAAATGATTGTCCTGAACTGACAGAGAAAACAGCTCAAATAATTGACAATGATAGTTTGCATCATCTATTCATCTCAACTCAGGCAAACAACTTGGATCTCTGTGTTAAGAGTGCTCTTCAGTGAGATCAACCACAATTAAATCCCACATGAGCCATAATATGCAACAGAGACATTGTGAGAAGAAGGAATAGCAATTGGAGATCCATTGCTGAAATTGTGTTTACACATTTCCCATACTTCTGGGTAGGTGTTGATCATTCCACATTATGTTAAGAAGATAATAGTATGATCATGATAGCATAATTCTGATGATCACTTGCACAAGGTATGTAAGTTTGATGCCTTGAAGTGTATGAGGCATGCTATGTTGTTGCCTTTGAATAGCATTTGAAAAATGTGAGTGGTACTATATTTCCCATTCAAGTTTAACAATATGACAATAGTGGGTAAACAATGAAATACATATTGAATGTGCAATCTGATGGATACAACAGGAAGTAAGTGGCAGTGCACTTGTTCTTCCAATGGCTGATCTCAGAATAGGAAGTAAGTTGTGCTACCCACTTGTCTGCCATGGAACCTTGATAAACAAGCTTGAATAAAGTCTGTGAGTGTCATAGGCAACATTTAATGCTGCAGAGCCTCATCAAATGGTGACGAACAGAGAGTGAGTGACAGTGCCCATTTAATGCCAGTGACTCTCATGACATCTGATCCAATGACCAACAGGAAGTGAGTGACAGTGCCTGTTTTGTGCCAGGGATATGCCAGGAACTCTCCTGACATCTGATCCCATGACCAACAGTTGGTGAGTGACAGTGCCCATTTTATGCCAGGGACTCTCCTGACATCTGATCCCATGACCAACAGTCTGTGAGTGACAGTGCCCATTTTATGCCAGGGACTCTCCTGACATGACCAACAGTTGGTGAGTGACAGTGCCCATTTTATGCCAGGGACTCTTCTGACATCTGATCCCATGACCAAAAGTTTGTGAGTGACAGTTCCCATTTTATGCCAGGGACTCTCCTGACATCTGATCCCATGACCAACAGAAAGTGAGTGACAATGCCCATTTTATGCCAGGGATCTGATCCCATGACCAACAGGAAGTGAGTGGCAGTGCTCATTTTATGCCAGGGACTCTCCTGACATCTGATCCCATGACCAACAGTCTGTGAGTGACAGTGCCCATTTTATGCCAGGGACTCTCCTGACATCTGATCCCATGACCAACAGAAAGTGAGCGACAATGCCCATTTTATGCCAGAGATCTGATCCCATGACCAACAGGAAGTGAGTGGCAGTGCTCATTTTATGCCAGGGACTCTCCTGACATCTGATCCCATGACCAACAGTTTGTGAGTGACAGTGCCCATTTTATGCCAGGGACTCTCCTGACATCTGATCCCATGACCAACAGTTTGTGAGTGACAATGCCCATTTTATGCCAGGGATCTGATCCCATGACCAACAGGAAGTGAGTGGCAGTGCTCATTTTATGCCAGGGACTCTCCTGACATCTGATCCCATGACCAACAGCTTGTGAGTGACAGTGCCCATTTTATGCCAGGGACTCTCCTGACATCTGATCTCATGACCAACAGGAAGTGAGTGACAGCACCCATTTTATGCCAGGGACTCTCCTGACATCTGATCCCATGACCAAAAGTTTGTGAGTGACAGTTCCCATTTTATGCCAGGGACTCTCCTGACATCTGATCCCATGACCAAAAGTCTGTGAGTGACAGTTCCCATTTTATGCCAGGGACTCTCCTGACATCTGATCCCATGACCAACAGTTTGTGAGTGACAGTGCCCATTTTATGCCAGGGACTCTCCTGACATCTGATCCCATGACCAACAGTGGGTGAGTGACAGTGCCCATTTTATACCAGGGACTCTCCTGACATCTGATCCCATGACCAACAGTCTGTGAGTGACAGTGCTCATTTTATGCCAGGGACTCTTCTGACATCTGATCCCATGACCAACAGGAAGTGAGTGACAGTGCCCATTTTATGCCAGGGTCTCTCCTGACATCTGATCCCATGACCAATAGGAAGTGAGTGACAGTGCCCATTTTATGCCAGGGACTCTCCTGACATCTGATCATGACCAACAGTTTGTGAGTGACAGTGCCCATTTTATGCCAGGGACTCTCCTGACATCTGATCCCATGACCAACAGTTTGTGAGTTACAGTACCCATTTTATGCCAGTGACTTTCCTATCTGATTCATAACCAACAGAAAGTGAGTGATATTACACATTTTTTGTTTACCTCATTGCTCTACTTTTAGTTGGTATGCCATTTGTTACTTACATCAGATTCAGATTATTATGCTACCTATAATTAGCCCATGATCCTCAGTTCATATGGGATTGACATTGATACTACATTTGTGCTCCACAAGGTTAGAAGTCAGCTTGCCTCACCAAGAATGACTTATTGGCCTTCATATCATCAGCCATCACATTGTCAAGCCTTAGTTGGTAAACTACTCTTTTAGTTACCAAAACTGATTTATGTTGACAATTTAAAAGGAATTCTCATCATTGTTAAACAAGCATTTTGGGCAAGAGAATATGTGCAGACAGCTTTAAGAAATGCTATTGACCAGTTCATGATGATGAATTATGTGGAGAAACTGAAAACTGAAATTACTGTTGGGTCTATGCCACCTGACCATTCAGACTTGATTACATATTTATACAATCAGACCAAGACCTGAAAGCATGTATTCAATTGTAATTCCCATTACTTTGCTGACTTTTGTAGTAAGAAGATACCTCACTTCTCTACAGCACCATTGTCATCTTTGGTGTGTCTTTCTTATTGTCACCATCTTCATTTGACATTACTGTGCCATTTAGTAAATCAGATTCCTGATTTTTTCATGTCATTTCCCTTGCTATGAACCTATGATGTACTTACTCACCCTATGAATCTTGTTCTATGCTAGCTACTTTTGGGTACAGACTTTGTTGCCTGGTGAAAGTGACAGTGTTTATGGTGTCCCCACATGTGCATTGCCAATGTAAACAGTTTTATTTACAATGCCAAGACCACTTTCCCTTCCATGAGGAAGTGAAAGAACCAGATGCCAAGAGCCAACCTAGTAACACTATTCCATTTGAGATCCAGACACCAGTGCAAGTGTCAGGTTGGTGTCTCTCATCATCTGCCATCTGTTAGATTCAAGCCAGGCAGGGCAAAGGAGTGTGGCCTTGTTGTGTTCAAATCATAGGATCCACATAAAAGATGTTGGATCATAGGTCCCACACTAGCAGACACTGGATCATAAGGTTGCATTTGAAAAAAGTATGAGATGTGCAGCTAGGCTTAGTGTCACATCATGGTGATGAAAAAATTCAGTAACAGTACTATATAATTACATTGTCCTGTCACCAATGTCTGAACCTAGTGCCAATGTTCATTATAACACTCAAAAATCCAACAAGTAGGCCTGGCCTGCCTGACATGTCAGAGAAGGCTAGACAACAGATACTAAAGCCACCAGCTGCTACCACAGCTAGTCAACTCAAGACAACAGCAAAGAAGCTTGCAACTAACATGGAGAAAACCTCCAAGGCACAGAGGAACACACCAATATTCAAGCACCACAAGCCACTCCTAAATCAAAATTGAATGTCAAAAGAAATGTCAGTAAGTAACTCAAATATGCAGTATGTTGAGCACTTTACTCTCCCCCCCCCAAATCTCAGAATCCAAGTCCATTATGAGGAGTCCTCATATTCCAATCAGATTCCAAGTGTTATGGACAATGCCCTTGTCGTGGTTTGTTCTAAGTCAACAGCGACAAGCAGAGTCTTGGTCTGCTCCCAGCCACTGGACAAAGAGTTCAGATGCTAAGTCAAACAACAACAAAGGTCTAGAGAGTGACAAGAAGGAGAAGTGTTGAAGTCAATCAATGTTGAGAGCAAAACTCGTCTAAGTTGGAACTGAGGTTACTCTACAGTACAGGGGTTTATATATGTCAGAGAACAATAGAAAATGTAAAAGGAAATGAGGCTAGTAGTTATCTGAGAAGGGAAATATGAAGGTAACTACAAAAGGAGATAGTGTCCTGGCTGTACAATGCGCAGTAAGTGAGTAATAATAATGGAAATAAAATGGTCTACTGAAACGGAAGGATGAGATGAAAAGGGAACTGTAACATTACCCCCTTCATATGCGAGAAGTCACCAACTTCTACCAAGAGTTTGTCCAACCATGATCCTGCCTAGACTCCAGCCATTCAACAATGTTTTTGACGTCCTTTTCCACAGTTTCCATCTGCCATTGTACTGTTTGGATAGCTCGTTGGAATTGCTTGGCCTGAGCAAGCATTGCATCTCATTTGTTATATGTGAGCAAGTGAGGATCAGTGGTGAGGGTGAGGGTGGTGACAAAGTCGAGTGGTTCGGAGAACATGTTGAAGTAGGTGACAAGGTTGGTGAGGTTCTCACTGATGTTGTTGAGCATGGTGTTGCAAGGTTGGACAATGGGTATATGTGTAGGGGAGACAGGGGCAGCGACTGTTTCAGCAAGATCTGCAGGATGTTCATGGAGCGCAGGGAGGTTGGTGAAGTCATAATCGTCCAGGGTAGTGGTGGTGGTAATGAACACCTTGAGTGGGAGGTGATGGGCAACAGAGGCAAATGGGGGATTGGCAATGGCAACATCAATGTAATAGTGGCCACATGCAGTGACCAGCAGAGCAAAGAAGAGGGCAACAAAGTAGGTGACAGTGACAATGGGGGACATTTGTTTGAGTATATGGAATTGGAAGACATTTTGCACTGTTAGGAACGCTTTTATGCTTAATTGAACACTTTGTCATCCCAATTGACTGTCTGGAGCTCTCCATCCATGGATTGGTAGGTCATTGTAGATGCTCTGATGCTGGGAACATATTTGAGTTCTCCATCAGATTCTTATTTGCTTAGCTCATTACTGGTGGTGGGTGGAAACTTCATTTTCAGGGTCTGTACCTGTTTCAGGAGTGGGGTCCTGTGGTTCCACGCTTTCAGGTGTGTTAGGGATGGTAGGTCCATCCGTACTATCAAATGCATCCAGGAATTCAAGGCTCTCAAGCACCCTATTAAGGTTTGAAATTGCATCTGGGATCTGTTGAGTAGCAACCCATCTGTAGATTTCTATGTTCTTACTTGCTAGTTTCAGCTGTTGAGCAAAATCAAAGATAGTAGGATTTTCTCAGCAAAGGGCTGCTTTGGTATACACATCATATCTATGATTTAAGGGTTGATTGGGCGATGGAAGGTAGGGTGACATTGCATCTGGATAGTATGGTAATTCTTCAGGGTCAAATGTGAGATCCATATATTTTGGGAGATAGTGAGTGTATGCAAGTGTTGAATGGGATTTCAACATGTCCCTGTGGGTGTGCCAAATGTCCAGCAATGAGTCTGGGAGTTCTGTATGCAATTAATCAAGTTGCCTGAGTTCAAATAAAATTGATTAATTGAGGTGGTTCTAAAGGGGTGACTGGTGGGCGACAGATGGGGAAATGTAATTAATTGTCCTTTGAAGCTTTCATATGGTTTTGGAGAGTATCATCCTCGAGTGGAACAATATTTCTTTGTGTATTGGATGTTTTGTTTGAGAGTTTGGCAGTTGCAATAACGAGACATAAGGCTTCACAATTGTCTTCTGAGTTTATATGCTAGTAAAACGTCTGCAGCATTGTTCAAATTGTGCTCAGGTTCCCAGGAGTTGTTTGGGCCATATCCCATCCATTTAACCAAATACTGATATCCTGCTCCGTGTTTTTGATGTGTGAGAATTGCTTCCACTTCAAACTCTTTTTGTCTGTTTACTAGATCAGGGGGTGGAGTCATGTAGTTCAGTCCATGTGTTTCAGTTTCTCTATATGGCATAAGGAGTGATGTGTGAAAAACTGGGTGAATGCGCCATTGTTTCAGTAGCTTGAGCTTATATGTTACTGGTCCTAGTACTTGTTTGACTATGAAGGGTCCTTCTTGTTTAGGTGCTAGTTTCCTAGACTGATATGGAATATTGAGATTCCTGTTTTCAAGCCATACTTTATCTCCTTGTTTGAACTTGATTGCTTTGTCCCTGACTCGTTGTGCAACCATCTGCCTTGCCAGCTCATGCGCAGCTAATGCCCCCCCCCCTGGCTTTTTGTAATAGCTGTAGGCATTCCTTGGTGGTGGGCATTGTCATTTTCTGTATGGTGGTTGGTAGCACAACAGGGTTTGTTCCATACATGAGTTGGAATGGGGAGGCTTTAACTGAGTCATTGTGTTGATTATTGTGAGCAAATTCGGTGATTGGGAGTAATTGTCTCCATCTTTGAGGTTTGTTTGTGCAAAATATCCGAAGATACACTTCTAATTCTTGGTTAACATGTTCTGTTTCTCCATTGGTCTGTGGATGATAGGCTGTGCTCATTCTGTGATCAATTCCTAGCATCTTTCTGATTTCCTGAAAGACCTTAGCTGAAAACTGTGGCCCTCGATCCAAGATGAGTATATCAAGTAGTCCAAAACACTTGAATATTTCAGAGATGTAAAGGTCAGCTGTTCCTAAAGCATTGATGGTTTTCTTACAAGAAGTAAGAATTACCCCCTTTGTAAGACCATGGTCCACTGTGACCAGAATTGAGTCATATCCATCTGCAATAGGCAGATCTGTAATAAAATCCAATGTGACTTGTTCAAAAGGGCAAGTCGCTTTAGATCCAATAGGTAGAAGAGCCAGGGTATTAGGATGAGTATTTACTTTCATCTGTTGGCAAGTGGCGCAACCTGTAATCCATTCCTTGACATGTTTATACATTCCTGGCCACCAATAATCGCATTGTAGCAGTTCAAGAGTTTTCATGTGTCCTGGGTGTCCTGAGGTGAGCAATTCATGAATTGTTTTGACAATCTGTGTCCTGAGCGTTCCAATGTCTGGAATATATGCTCTGTCAATATATTGAATGATTCTGTTGACAAATGCCCAATCCTGAAGCTTAGATTTGATTGGTGGGGCATGTTGAGTTTCGATTACTTCAATAATTGTGCACCCAAAGCTACTGAGTGATGTAGTGTCTTTAATCTTTTGAGCTAGATCTGTGGCAATGAGATGGATGAATTTATTGTCTGGTAGCATGGTTACATCTTCTAGGGTATCGTCATCTTTCATGTGATCAGGTTGGCAGGATAGAGCATCTGCTTCAAACATTTTGGTACCAGGTACATGTTTGATTTTTAAGTCAAATTCTGAGAGCATCATAGACCACTGTGCTTGTCAAGGGGTTAATCATTGAGGTGACCAGTAGAAGAGAAGATTCTTATGATCACAATGAACCACTATTGGATGCAGCAATCCATGGAGTAAATGTTGCCATGCTTGCAGTCCTTTAATGATTGTGAGTAATTCTTGGTCATAAATCTGATAATTCTGTTCCATAAGCATCAAGGCATGGGAGATAAATCCACATGGGTGGAGCATTCCAGTTGCATCCACTTGTTTCAATACAGCTCCAGTAGCTTTATTGGAAGCATCCGTTTGAAGAATGAAAGGTCTGGTGGGGTCTGGCATGCATAAAACAGGCATGGAGGAGAACTTGTGCTTGAGTTCTTTAAACACAGCTTGGAAATTGGTTGTCCAATCAAAAACTAAACCCTTCTTTGTCAAATCTGTTAGCGGCTTTGCTATGGCAGCAAAATTGCCAATAAATCTCCAGTAAAAGTTTCCAAATCCTAGGAAGGATTGGACTTGTTTAACCGTTACTGGTGTTGGCCAATCACAAATTCCTGCGAGTTTGACAGGGTCCATTTGGATATGTCCTGGTGTGATAATCATACCAAGGAATTCAACTTCTTGAATGCAAAATTTGCATTTCTCAAGTTTCAAGAATAAATCATTTTCTTGTAGATGTTTCAAGACATGTTCTGTACACTCCTGCATTTCTTCCTTTGTTTTTGTGCAAATCAAGATATCGTCCATGTAAATGATAAGCCATCCTTTGTTTATTGTGTCTTGGAAATACTCGTTCATCATTGTCTGGAATGTTGACAGAGAGTTGCAAAGACCAAAGAACATGACCATTGGTTCATATAATCCTCGATTAGTTATGAATGCAGCTTTCCATTTGTCACCTTCTTTGATTCGGATGTTGTTGTATCCCAAGCACAAATCGAGTTTGGTGAAGTAGTTTGTGCCTTCTAATTTTGTCATTAAATTGGAGACCAAGGGTAATGGATAGGTGTTTTTAATTGTCCATTCATTTAGGTATTGATAATCCTGACAAGGTCAAAGTGTGCCAATTTCTTAGAGATGAAAAAAAATGGTGATGCCTGTGGTGATTTAGACAGTCAAATATATCCTTTATCAAGTTGTTCCTTAATCCATTCGTCAAGGGTTGACTGTTCCTTTAATGATAATGGGTAGATATTGTTAACTTTTGGTGTGAATCCTGTTTTGAGTTCGATTGCATGATCCCATGGGTGAGAGGATGGGAAACGCTCAGATGCCTTCTTCTCAAAGGTGGCTTGCCAAGGCATATATTCAGAGGGCAAAACTGTTGGCACTTTGTCTCGTTTTGCTTGATGTTCAAGTGCTTGTGATGCTGATGTTTTTACCCTAATCCAATATTTGTGTTATGAGCTCACACCCAACAACACTAACCCACCATCCTTTAGGACACAGACCCACAGGCCTTGTCAAGCAGGAAAGAGAAGGGGGAGGGGAATAGGGTATATTGGCTTATAGACAGAGTTCTACATGGGCATAAGAGAAACCATCTTAAGTCTGGGGTGACTCAAGACACTTGTACTACTTATATACTATTCTACCAAGACCCTTGCCACCGCCTAGAACCTCCAGCACTCCACAGCATTCATGCTCCTTATTGTCTTGTATGAGTGCTGCCTCCACGCTGTCACTGTTGCTATGCTTCTGGGTGCAGCTGCTGTAACACCATCTTCTGGACCAGTCCAGGTTGCTCTAGACCTTGTAACCATAAGGGGCTATATCCTTAAAGCCTCCTTGTCTTCATAGGCTGTGTTGCAATCCCATATGTCCATATGTGCTGCCACTGCTGCTTCCTGATGCGTGATGGCATGATCCCTGATGTGTTGATGCCGACATCAATCAATGATGCCATCACGGGCGCGATCCTCTTGCCTAATCCGTCTGTCCTTCCTAGTATAGTGTATGGCTGCCTTGTATGGCCATTGTCTTGTTCCACAGTAAGTGCTCCCATGTGCTAACCCATGCAAAGTGTTCCCAGGCTCCCTCCTAAGGCTCCTGGCCTGTATAAAGATTGTGGTAGTGGTCCCAGACCACTGATAGATAGATTGAAAATGTGATGCTGATTTTCATGATCATAACATCACCTCTTCCTCAAGGTTTCTTGTCCCAAGACAAGTAGCTGAGCGTGATGACCAGATAGATGCATGGAACACCGGAACTACCCAGATGGCAGCTCACATGGGAAATCTAGTGCAGCAAGCGGTAACAGAATATCAAAACACTCGTCCACCTCCTGTTAGTAGATCCCAAGTAAAGCTTGAGCTACCAGATCATTTTGAAGGGGATGCCACTCAGGTGGATGCATGGTGCCGCGCAATGGATGTATACTTCGAATTGGCACATGAAAACGATTATGGCAGGCGCATCTACATCACGTTAGGACGAATCAGAAAAGGGAAAGGCAATTGAGCTGGAACTTGGGCTGCTGTCAAATTAAAAGAGCAGATCGACAGCAACATGGACTACAATCAAAAGGTAGCAGAGGAAGGATGGCCGTCTAATCTATCCTATCAACAACGAAGGGAAGGACATTTTGTCCCTGCTTCAATAGGAGTTGCTGCGCATTACCAACGTAATCCTCAAACTGTAAAACCTCCCTTTTTGGGATGGCTAGATCTTAAACGACAAATGCATGACTTCTTTATGTCAAAGGAAACACGGGAACATGCGGTTGAACAGATTCAAAAACTACAGCAGGGAAGCCGGGCAGTGGAGGACTACATTATCAAGTTCAAAGCCTTGTTGCCTTTGATGGGTTGGAACGCTAGTGCAGTAATAACACTATATCCTATCGGAGCGACAGGAAGTGTGGGGTTTGTGAGCTTCGTCAAAGAAGTTCTCGTCAATCCGGTGATGATCAGAGGCGTGGTGCGAAGTAAGAGCTGTGGGGCGACGGAAGATGCAGATATGCGAAGGGCGCAAAGTGGTGCGACGGGTGAGACCAATGTGCGACGGCAATGACGCTGTGCGGCGGATGAGACCGATGTGCGACGGCAATGACGCTGTGCGGCGGATGAGACCGATGTGCGACGGCAATGATGCTGTGCGACGGATGAGACCAATGTGCGACGGCAATGATGCTGTGCGACGGATGAGACCAATGTGCGACAGCAATGACGCTGTACGACGGATGAGACCGATGTGCGACGGCAACGACGCTACAAATAACGAGGGTGTGGTCGGCTTCGACGTCTGACTCAATGAAGTGGCAGGCGTGAAACGAGAGATGAAGGTTATTGATTGTCAAGAAGGAAGGTGTTAAAATGAGTGCAGCGGTACGGTATGTTATGTTATGCTACGGAATAAGATGATATATATACTTTTTGCTACCTACTGATACGAGTGGACTCCAAATTCTTCTGCGTCATGCTTGGTGGCCTACTATCCCAATTTGTTATCCTGAAAGGTGCCGTCCGATGTAGTTTAGTGCGCAAGCATTTTGCTAGTCGTTTTCCCTGTTGCAAACCCGTAGCAAGATCCTGACCGTTGACGAGTATGATAGCCAATGATTGACCTCCGGTGTCTTATGCAATAAGTGTTGGTATATGCTTTTAGCGCGGTTTGTCCCCGTTGCCGCTACTCCCGAACTGTACGTTTTGTGTTTGGCTGCTGATCGACGCTACCGTCGGTGAAGATTTTCCTCCGGTTAACCAAGTTTGTCTATAGCTCGTAGACGCGTGGCTAAAATGGTCTCGATCACGGTATTTCGGGCGTGAGCTTATCTAGCGCAGAAGTGGCAGTGTCACGGCTAATCTTAATGCGGCGGACGGCGTTCAACGGTAGTTTTCAAGTGATCGATGCTAGTTGGCGCGGTTGGGTAGTGCTGGTTTTGCATGCGGTATTGCGGGGGTTTGCCTTGCGACTCTGGATGATTTGCATTGCGGATGAGCGCGGGACTTGACTGCGAAGGCAGTCGGACGCGTAATGGTGTCAGATAGTTAGCCATGGGTTCAGTGCGTATATAGTTCCGGCGCTGGTAGGACTTCTCTCGCATAGCTTAACGCATACACGTGACGATGACTCTACACAGTCACCGCGGAACACCACTCATCAGCAGCAAAGGATCATTTCCAGAAAGGGTTGAATCCAAACTTGGGATTCGAATTAATCCAAGTTGGGGATTTGGATGAAGGAGACACACTCAAGCAGATCATGGAAAGAGTTACTGAATTGGCAAGAGCCTACTGAAGAGCCAGGGACACATATGGTGATCGACAGAAGAAGACACCATTTAAAGAAGATTACCAAAAACTTCAGCCAGTGTTGCGAACATTGATGAGCAGTGTTCCGCGATGACTGTGTAGTGTCATCGTCATGTGTATGTGTTAAGCTATGCGAGAGAAGTCCTACCAGTGCCAGAACTATATACGCACTGAACCCGTGGCTAATTATCTGACACCTTACTCGTCTGACCGCCTTTGCAGTCAAGTTCCGCGCTCATCAGCAATGCAAACCGTCCAGAGTTGCAAGGCAAACCCCTGCAATACCACATGCGAAACCAGCACTACCCGACCATGCCAACTAGCATCAATCACCTGGAAACTAGCATTGAACGCCGTCCGCTGCATTAAGAATAGCCATGACACTGCCACCTCTGTGCTAGATAAGCACATGCCCGAAACACCACGATCGAGACCATTTTAGCCACGTGCCTACGAGCTAGGGACAAAATTGGTTAAACGGAAGAAAATCTTCACCGACGGTAGCGTCAATCAGCAACCAACATAAAAAGTCTAGTTCGGGAGTAGCGGAAACAGGGACAAAATGCACTAAAAGCATACACCAACTGTTACGGACGATGCCCTCGTTGTGGTTCGTTCTAAGTCAACAGTGACAAGCAGAGTCTCGGTCCGCTCCCAGCCACTGGACAAAGGTCTAGACGCTAAGTCAAACAATGACAAAGGTCTTAGAGAGCGATGAGAGAAAAGAGCGCTGAAGTTGATCGTTGCTGAGAGCAAAACTCGTCTAAGTTGGAACTGAGGTTACTCTATGGTACAGGGGTTTATATATGTTTTGAGAACAATGGAATCATAAAAGGAAACAAAGTTGTAGCTACCTGAGAAAGGAAATGTGAAAGTAACTACTGAAGGGATAGCGTCCAAGCAATATAGTGCGCAGTTGATGATGAATATGAAACAGTCTGCTGAGACAGAAAGATGAAACGAGAGGGGAACTGTAACATTACCCCCTTTGTATGCGAGAAGTCGCTGACTTCTACCATGCAGTCGTCCACGCGTGATCCTGTCGTGACTCGAGCCAGGTGACAACATTGCCCAAGTCCGCTGCTGCTGTCTCTGCTCGCCATTGGAGACTCCAAACTGCTAGCTGCAGTTGTTTCACCTGGGCTAATCCTGAATCCCTTTCTTCAAGAGTGAGGGAATGAGGATCCGTGGTGATGGTGAGGCCTGTGACAAAGTCCAAAGGTTTGGCAAACTGAGCATAGAGGACAAGTATTTCAGCTAGGCAATTGCTGACATTTTGAGGCATTGCATTATGAGGGCGGACGACGATGGGAGGCGTAGCAGTAGTGGTAGGTTCAATGAGTTCTGCAGGATGTTCATGTAACTCGGGGAGGTTGGCAAAGTCGAAGTCATCAATGGTAACAGTGGTCTCGATGAAGACCTCGAGGGGGAAGTTGTGGGCGGCGGTGATGAAAGGTGACAAAAAATCAACTGGTTCGATATAATAGTGGCCACATGCAGTGACCAACAAGGCGAAGGCGAGGGCGGCAAAGTAAGCAATGGCAATGAAGGGAGACATTTCTTTTCGAGTGTATGACGGTGGGGTCTGATGTTGTCAAAGGCATCCCTTTTTATCTTCAGTTGAATACCTTGTCATCCCAATTGACAGTTCGGAGTTCTCCATCCATGGACTGATAAGTAAATGTGGATGCTCTGATGCTGGGAACATATTTGAGTTCCTCATCAGATTCTTCTGATTCGCTTAGCTCGTCCCTGGTAGTGGTGGAAACTTCGTTTTCAAGGTCCATTTCTGTTTCTGGAATGATGTCTTGTGGCACAATACTTTCGGGTGAGTTGGGTATAGTGGGTCCACCTGTGCTGTCGAATGCGTCTAAGAACTCAAGGCTTTCGAGCGCTCTGTTGAGGCTAGAGATTGCGTCTGGGAGTCGGAGGGGAGTGACCCATCTATAAATTTCCATTTCTTTGCTAGCATCTGCTAGCTGTTCCGCGAAATCAAATAACGCAGGGTCTTCTCAGTGGAGAGCTGCTTTAGTATACACATCATTGGTATGGTTTAAAGGTCTGTTAGGTGATGGGAGATAGGGTGACATTGCATCTGGATAATATGGTAATTCTTCTGGGTTGAATGTAAGGTCCATATATTTCGGAAGGTAATGTAATCGGGCATTGAATGGAATTTCAACATGTCCTTGTGGGTGTGTTGCATGTCCGTTAGAAAGTCTGGGAGTCTTGTAAGCAATTAATTGGGTTGCTAGGGTTTGGATAAAGTTGACTAGTCGAGGCGGTTCTAAAGGGGTGATTGGAGGATGAGGAATGGGAAATGGGATGATCTGTCCTTTGAAGCTTTCATAAGGTTTTGGAGAGTATCGTCCTCGTGTGGAGCAGTATCTCTTTGTATAACGAATGTTTTGTTTGAGGGTTTGGCGGTTGCGATATCGAGACATGGGGGTTTCATAACTGTCTTCTGAGCTTATATGCCTTTAACACGTCCGCAGCGTTGCTTAGATTGTGTTCGGGTTCCCAGGAGTTGTCATTTGGGCTGTATCCCTTCCATTTAACCAGATTTTGATATCCTGCTCCGCGTTTTCGATGTGTGAGAATCGCTTCCACCTCAAACTCTTCTTGTCTGTTTATGAGATCAGGGGGTGGAGTAGTATAATTCGGTCCATGCGTTTCAGTTTCTCTATATGGCATAAGGAGTGATGTGTGAAAGACTGGGTGAATGCGCCATTGCTTCGGTAGCTTGAGCTTATATGTTACTGGTCCTAGGACTTGTTTGACTATAAAGGGTCCTTCTCGTTTAGGGGCTAGTTTCCTCGACTGGTATGGGATGTTGAGATTTCTGTTTTCGAGCCATACTTTATCTCCTTGTATGAATTTGACTGCCTTGTCCCTGACTTGTCATGCAACCATCTGTCTTGCTAGTTCATGTGCAGCTAGCGCTTCTTCCCTAGCTTTTTGTAGTAGTTGTAGGCGTTCTTCAGTGGCGGGTGTTGTCATTTTTTGTACAGCGGTCGGTAATGTGACAGAGTTTGTTCCATACATGAGTTGGAATGGGGAGGCTCTAACTGAGTCATGATGTCGATTATTGTGAGCAAATTCGGCGATTGGGAGTAGTTGTTTCCATCTATGAGGTTCATTTGCACAAAATATTCAAAGGTATACTTCTAGTTCTTGATTAATGCATTCTGTTTCTCCGTCGGTTTGTGGATGGTAGGCTGTGCTCATTCTGTGATCAATTCCTAACGTCTTTCTGATTTCCTGGAAGACCTTAGCTGAAAACTGTGGTCCTTGATCCGAGATGAGGATATCAGGTAGTCCAAAGCGTTTAAATATTTCAAAGATGTAAAGATCGGCTGTTCCTAGAGCGTCGATTGTGTTCTTGCAAGGAGTAAGAATTACCCCCTTCGTAAGACCATGGTCCACCGTGACCAAAATTGAGTCATATCCATCAGCAATAGGAAGATCCGTAATGAAATCCAGTGTGACTTGTTGAAAAGGCCGAGTTGCTTTGGATCCAATGGGTAGAAGAGCCGGAGTATTGGGGTGAGTATTCACTTTCATCTGTTGGCAAATAGCGCAACCAGTAATCCATTCTTTAACGTGTTTATACATTCCTGGACACCAGTAATCGCATTGTAGAAGCTCAAGGGTTTTCATGCGTCCTGGGTGTCCTGAAGTGAGCGATTCATGAACTGTTCTGACAATTTGTGTCCTGAGTGTTCCATTATCTGGGATGTACGCTCTATCGATGTATCGGATGATCCCATCAACAAATGCCCAGTCTTGGAGCTTGGATTTGATTGGTGGAGCGCATTGAGTCTCAATAACCTCAATGATTGTGCGTCCAAAGCTGTCAAGTGATGTAGCGTCCCTAATTTCCTGGGCAAGATCTGTAGCAATGAGACAGATAAATTTATTGTCTGGTAGCATGGTGACATCCTCTAGTGCATCATCGCCTTTCATGTGATCAGGTCGACGGGATAGAGCGTCTACTTCAAACATCTTGGTGCCAGGTACATGTTCAATTTTCAAGTCAAATTCCGAGAGCATCATGGACCATTGTGCTTGTCGAGGAGTTAATCATTGGGGTGACTGATAGAACAAAAGATTCTTATGATTGCAGTGAACCATTATGGGATGTGGCGATCCATGAAGTAAATGTCACCATGCCTGCAGTCCTTTAATGATTGCTAGTAGTTCTCGATCATAAATCTGGTAACTCTGTTCTGTAAGTGTCAAGGCATGCGAAATAAATCCACATGGATGAAGTGTTCCAGTTGTATCCGCTTGTTTAAGCACTGCGCCAGTAGCTTTGTTCGAGGCGTCCATCTGAAGAATGAATGGTCGAGTGGGGTCAGGCATGCATAAAACGGGCATGGAGGAGAACTTGTTTTTAAGCTCCTCAAACGCTGTTTGACAAGTGGTCATCCAGTCAAAGAGTAAACCTTTCTTTGTTAGATCTGTCAATGGTTTCACTATGGCAGCGAAGTTGCCAATAAACCTCTGATAGAAGTTTCCAAATCCAAGGAAGGATCTAACTTGCTTAACCGTTGTTGGTGTTGGCCAGTCACAAATTCCTGCAAGTTTAACAGGATCCATTTGAATATGTCCGGGTGTAATGATCATGCCAGGAAATTCGACTTCTTGGATGCAAAATTTGCATTTCTCAAGTTTCAAGAATAAGTTGTTTTCCTGTAAGCGATTCAGAACGCGTTCTGTATGCTCCCGCATTTCTTCTTTTGTTTTTGCACAGATCAAGATGTCATCCATATAAATGATGAGCCATCCTTTGTTTATCATATCCTGGAAATATTTGTTCATCATCATTTGGAACGTTGACGGGGAGTTGCAAAGACCAAAGAACATGACTGTCAGTCTGTACAATCCTTGATTGGTTATGAACGCCACTTTCCATTTGTCACCTTCTTTGATTCAGACGTTGTTGTATCCCCAGCACAGATCGAGCTTGGTAAAGTAATTTGCGCCTTCTAACTTCGTCATTAAATCGGAGACTAAGGGTAACGGGTAGGCGTTCTTAATTGTCCACTCGTTCAGGTATTGATAATCTTGACAAGGTCGAAGTGCACCACTTTCCTTCTTAGAGACAAAGAAAAATGGTGATGCTTGTGGTGATTTAGATGGTCGAATGTATCCCTTATCGAGTTGTTCCTTAATCCATTCATCGAGGGTTGACTGTTCTTTCAGTGACAACGGGTAGATTTTGTTGACTTTTGGCGTGAATCCTGTTTTGAGTTCGATTGCATGATCCCATGGGCGAGAAGATGGAAAACGCTCTGACGCTTTCTTCTCAAAGGTGGCGTGCCAGGGCGTGTATTCGGAAGGTAGAACTATGGGTGCTTTGTCTCTTTTTGCTTGATGTTCAAGTGCCTGTGATGCTGATGTTTTCACCCTGATCCAGTATTCGTCTTCTCCCCATTGTTGGTTGTCTAATGCCATGCACCAAATAGGTTTGATGTCTTCTGAATTGTCGTCCATTTGGAGGGTTTTCTTTCGCCAATCAATTGTAGGATTATGCTGTTCTAACCATGGTATTCCGAAGATTATTGCCTGATCTCCTAGATTGGTGATCCATAACCAGTTGTTGTACATCTTCCCTTCAATAGAGTAGGTGAGACAAGTACAATGAGTGATTAATCCGTTCTGATTGATTGTCCCGTCAGCGTGTTTGACTCTAATCGGTTGTTTTAAGGGTTCTTTAGGTAGATCTTTTGATATTCGTTCGTCAATGAAGTTTCCTTCCGCTCCACAATCAATGAGAGCAGATATTTTAGCGGGTTTATGGGTTGTTTGCACAGTAATGGAAATTCGTTTGTTATTATTTGAATTTACAATTACAGAGTCGAGTGCTAACTGTTCAATGGTACTGGAGGCGTCAACTGCTTTCTGGCGTCTCCTTCTTAAAAACCCTCGGATTTGAGTTCCTGGAGAGTTGTTTCGCGTTCTTCTTCTGGAAGATCTTTCAACAGCGCCCTAATGTGTTGGGCAGCTGATTTGTTCGAGGTCATTTCCTCTATCACCCTGATTGTGCAATTCTGTGGGGAGGAGGACTTGTAGGACAACACTTGGGCGTTCCCCTTGTTTGGGCAGTCCCTGGATATGTGTCCCTGTGTTCCACATCTGAAACATTTGCTGGTCTTTCGGTATTCCTCTTTTTGGGCATCTGAAAGACGTCCTGTGCTCATAGCATTGATCCCCTTTGATCCTGATGTGGAGGGCTTCGTGTTTCGATTAAATTTGAAACGTCCCTTTGTGTCTCCTGATCCAGATGATTGGTTCATTAGTTTCATGGTCTCCCAAGCATTGTGCAGGCGTTCTGTAGCGTTATATGCTGTTTCCATACTGACAACTGCAGGGTTTTTGATGATCTTTGCAGCTACTGATGCAGGGAGTCCTTTACAGAAATAAATGCGCTGTGCCATGAACCCAGTGATTCTGGTGGAGTGTATGAGCGATCGGAATTTCTGAATGTAGGCAGGGATGTTGATGTCTCCGCCCACTTTGACCTTATCTAGATCATTCAGGGTTCTGGCTGCGCTGTCAGATTCTCCCCAGTTGCTCAGAAATTGTTGCCTGAAGCTGGTATAGTTATCCCAGGAGAGTGCATATGCGCTTCCTGCTGATTTTCCTTTGGTTGTTTCTGCTGCTTCTAATTCTCCTCAAATATTGGCTTTCCAATCGTCTAGTTCTTCCCCTAGGTGAAGGAGAACATATTTGATTCGCTTTTTCGATGTTTCAAAGCGCCCTTCATCTAGATCGAATACGTCATCAAATGTGTTGATGAAATGTTTCGCCTTAGAGTGCTGTCCTTTGAATTCCTTAATAGAGATTCCCTTTATCCCTTTCGAGGATGCTTCCTTGTCATCTGACATGTCCTTCTTTGGTTTCTGTTTCTGTTCTGGTGTTTCAGGTTTCGGGTCCTGTGTTCTGGGTTTGTGTTTCGATTCTGTGCCTTGTTTCGAGCTTTCTCCTTGTTTTGATTCGTCCCCAAAGGCTAGATCTATCTCAATCTGTTGTTGTTCTTTGTATTTGTTCCACCTGGCTAGTGTCTCTTTGTCTAGTGCAAGGAAGGTGAAATCTCCGAGTTCTTTGTTGACTCGAAATTCGTGCCACCAGGTGAGTTCAGGTTTGGTGTTTGGGGCTAGGAATAACTGATTGTTTTCCTCGTTCGTTTTGTTATACCAGTGAATTCAAATTTCTCCTGGTAATTCTCTGTTAGGGTCTCCTTCCTGGTATTCTCCTTCAAAGAGTTCCTCTGAGACCGGTAGGTTCTTTCTCTTTGTTCCTGAAACATAGCACCAGACCTTGTGTGTTGTAGAAAAGTAGACTTCTCTCCGATTAAGGTAGTACTTCTGTTTGTAACAAACAGAGTCGTTTGGGGGTCTGATCTGGGTGTTCCTAGTATCAATGGTGTCTGGCTAGTGACGATGCACTGAGCGGTTCTTGAGTTCCAACTTGTGTTATGGACGATGCCCTCGTCATGGTTCATTCTAAGTCAACAGTGACAAGCAGAGTCTCAGTCCGCTCCCAGCCACTGGACAAAGGTCTAGATGCTAAGTCAAATGATGACAAAGGTCTTAGAGAGCAATGAGAGAAAAGAGCGCTGAAGTCGATCGTTGCTGAGAGCAAAACTCGTCTAAGTTGGAACTGAGGTTACTCTATGGTACAGGGGTTTATATATGTTTTGAGAACAATGGAATCATAAAAGGAAACAAAGTTGTAGCTACCTGAGAAAGGAAATGTGAAAGTAACTACTGAAGGGGATAGCGTCCAAGCAATATAGTGCGCAGTTGATGATGAATATGAAACGGTCTGCTGAGACAGAAAGATGAAACGAGAGGGGAACTGTAACACCAATGCTTATTGCATAAGACACCAGAGGTCGATCGTTGGCTATCGTACCCGTCAATGGTCAGGGCCTTGCTATGGGTTTGCAAACAGGGAAAACAACTAGCAAAATGCTCGCACACTAAACTACATCGGACGGCGCCTTTCAGGATGACAAATTGGGATAGTAGGCCACCAAGCATGATGCAGAAGAATTTGGAGTCCACTCGTATCAGTAGGTAGTAAAAAGTATATATATCATCTTGTTTCGTAACATAAAATATCATACCATACCGCCACATTCATTTTTATCACCTTCCTTCTTTGCAATCAATAACCTCTGTCTCTTGTGTCACGTCTGCCACTTCATTGCGTCAGACGTCAAAACTGGCAAACACCCTCTTTTATTGTACAGCGTCACTTCTGTTGCACTGCTGTCTCATCCGCCACACACCTGTCTCAGCAGTTGCACATTTGTCATTTCCATCGTGTATTGGTCTCACCCATTGCGCCGTGTCTCCCCTGTCACATATCTGCATCATCCGTCGCACCATAGCTCGTCCTTCGCACAGCACATCTGATCACTGTCGGATTGATGGGGACTTCTTTGACTGAGCTCACAAACTCACTTCCTGTCGCTCCAATAGGATTTAGTGTTATTAACATATAAGCTGGCTCAAGCATCATCATCTACTCACAATTCCAATGCAATGGATGTAGATAAAGTCAAACGTGCACCCGGCGCATGTTTTAACTGCGGAAAGAAGGGTCATTTTGCAAGGGAATGCAAAGAACCAAAGAAATACACACGGACTGAGAAAGGAAAAGGCCATGTTAGGGAAATAAAGATTGAGGAGCTCACAGAAGAGCAATGGAAGGAATGGGGCAAAGAAAAGGGTTTTGGTGACAGCCAGTAGGCAAGTGCTCCGCACTGCTGGCTAATAGAGTTTCTGTATCGGACAATGATTCTTGTGTACAATTACCAGAATTGTTATATGAATGTTCTCCCCTCATTCACTGGATACGAAACTTGAGTGTGAGTGTAAAAGCAAATTGGTTCAACCCATGGACCCCTGAGTGGGTAATAAGACAGATCTGGCAGGAAGATAGTGAAAACTGCAGTTTGTTGCTTAAAAGAGTGGGTACCAACAAAACAAGTCAATGAGGTCAATGCCAGGTTGGTAAATGACCTCAACAAATTATCAGAACAGGAGGCATTGTGGAACCTGACACAACTACGACAGCAGTTGGTTCACACAATGGGCAAGCAGGAAATTGATTTGCACTGTGTACTTACAACCATGGACACAAGTGAAACAATTAACGTGTTGGTGCTAGTTGACTCAGGATGCATGGGCTCCTGTGTTAACAAGGAATTTGTGGAACAACACAAATTAAATAAACAACGGCTGATAAAGCCACTACCAGTCTACAATGCGGATGGATCCCGGAATGCAATGGGAAGCATTGAGTACATGACACAATTCAAGTTGCAAATTGGGGATCATGAAGAAATAATTGAATGCAGTGTAGCACGCTTAGGAAAAACGGATCTGTTCCTAGGTCATGACTGATTAAAACACCATAACCCAGCCATTGACTGGAAACGAAAGGAGGTTTGGTTCACACAATGCCCAGGAACTTGCTGGACAGCATCTCAGGTAGAAGAACCTGAGGACAAATCAGATCCAATGGAACAGCTACAGGAAGGTGAACAATTATTGGCCATTGAAATTGGGGAACCAGAGCTACAACTACGCTTGGTAGCAACCAATATAGTGGCCAAGGAGTCTGAAACCGCAAAGAAGCGCACATTAGAGGAAGTAGTACCCAAACACTACTTAGGACACCAGAAGGTTTTTGAAAAAGAAACCTTTGATGAATTACCACCCTGTCAACCATGGGACCATGCTATAGAACTGATACCTGGGTCCAAACCAGTGGATTGTAAGATATATCCACTGAACTGGGATGAACAAGCACAGTTGGACGAGTTCCTGAAGAAAAACCTCGAATCAGGTCGAATTCAACCCAGTAAATTGCTTATGGCATCTCCCTTCTTCTTTGTAAAGAAAAAGGATGGAAAATTGCGACCGGTACAGGATTACCGACGGCTGAATGAAATGACCATAAAGAACCAATACCCATTGCCGCTCATTGGCGAGTTGGTGGACAAGTTGTCCAAGGCTAAGATATTCTCTAAGATGGATATCTGCTGGGGATACAATAATGTCTGAATCAAACAAGGCGACGAGTGGAAGGCAGTGTTCAGGACCAACAGGGGTCTGTTTGAACCATTGGTCATGTTCTTTGGTTTAACAAACTCACCGGCAACCTTCCAAACCATGATGAATGATATCTTCTGTCAGGAAGTTGCTGAAGGATGGGTGGTTATCTACATGGATGACATATTAGTGTTTTCATCTACACAGGAAGAACACACCAAACATGTTAATCACATCTTGGCAAAATTGGAGAACCATAAACTGTCTTTGAAACTGGAAAAGTGTTGGTTCGATTGACCAGAAATCAATTTCTTGGGTCTAGTTATCAGTGAAGACTCAATTTGTATGGAAACGGGCAAAGTCAAAGCAATTGCGGAATGGCCAACACCAATGTGTAAACAGGAGCTGCAGCAGTTCTTGGGTTTTGTGAATTTTTACCAACAATTTGTGGAGGGATTCGCATCGATGGCAAAGCCATTGACTAAGTTGACCGGGAAAGACAAATGGCTCTGGACCAAGCTACAAGACGCAGCCTTTCAGGGACTGAAA
Source organism: Amanita subjunquillea (assembly GCA_020011035.1). Taxonomy (NCBI): domain Eukaryota; kingdom Fungi; phylum Basidiomycota; class Agaricomycetes; order Agaricales; family Amanitaceae; genus Amanita; species Amanita subjunquillea. Next base: position 62,314 of record JAEBUT010000015.1, on the reverse strand, counting down.
GACCTTGTGGTGAGGGAGGTTGTACTCAAAATCCCTGACAATGAGGGTCAATTTTGAATCAAAGTGGACACATCAGATTTTGCAATTGGCGGGATTTTGTCGCAACAAGGAAAGGATGATTCTTGGTGGCCAGTGGCTTTCATTTCAAAAGCACTGAATGATGCAGAGCGGAATTACGAAATTTACGATAAAGAGATGTTGGCTGTAATGCATGCATTTTACGAGTGGTCGCACTACCTCAAAAGCGCTAAGGAGATTGTCGAAGTACTAATGGATCATCAAAACTTGACATATTTCCGAAACCGCAAAATCTTAATCGGCGACAAGCGTGATGGGTCACGGATCTACAAGAATATAATTTCGTCATCAAGCATCGGTTGGGAAAATCCAACTCCAAAGCAGACATTCTGTCACAAAGGACAGACCATCATCCGGGAGGCCCAGACAATGAAGGAGTTGTTTTGCTCAAAGATGATCTCTTTATCAGGGTCTATGATGACGATAGAGCCATCGAAGACATTATTACTGACATTCGAAAAATCCCAAACCAGCAAATCCTTGCTGGCAATTTATCACTCCTGGGGACATCCAGGAATAGATAAGACGGTTGAACTAGTAACTAGGGACTTTTGGTGGCCACAGATGCGAAAGGACATCCAGAATTACATCACTGGATGTGAAACCTGTCAAAAGGTGAAACCTGACAGGCAGGCTTGAGTGGCACCACTTCACCCTAACGAGGTACCAGAGGCACCTTGGGAAATCATCTCAATGGATCTAATTGGACCACTTCCAGAGTCAAAAGGAAACAATAATGATCCTGGTTATAGTAGATTGATTTACAAAGAAGTTGTATTTTTTACCCACCACATCTACTATCATGTCACAAGGGGTTGCCACATTATTCCAAGATAACATCTTCAGGGAGCATGGATTGCCCAGGAAAATCATCAGCGATCAAGGGCCACAATTTGTTTCTAAGTTCATGGACAACCTTTATGGAATGTTGGGGATTAAAGCCAACCGCTCTACCACATATCACCCACAGACAGATGGGCAGACAGAACGTGTCAATCAGACTGTAAAGGAATTCCTCACAATGTTCATCAATCACCGGCAGAACAACTGGAGTGACTGGTTGGCAGTAGCGCAATTCTGTCATAATGATTGGACACATTCTGCAATGGGGTATTCCCCCTTCTTTATGAACTGTGGGTGGCACCCATATAAGGGGTTAAATCCAACTTATGTTCCCAAAGTAGTGGCGATTGAAGATCTAGCCAAACAGGTTGAAGGGATTCATGCCAATGCCACGGCTGCTCTGGAAAAAGCTGCCGAAACCATGAAGCGGAAATATGACAAATCCAAAGCTCCAGCATGCCAATACCAACCTGGTGACAAAGTCTATCTGAGCACCACTAATCTCCCAACACTGCACATCACAAAGAAACTAGATGGCAAGTTCGTGGGACCCCTGGAGGTGGTTAAGAAAATCGGACAATCGGTGTACCAGTTGAAGATTCCAGCATCCTGGAAAATCTACAATGTATTTAATGAAATCCATCTTAAACCATACAAGGAACTGGTTTTTCCTGGTCAAAAGGAAAAAGCTGCTTCGTGCAAAAAAGCACAGATGGTAGAGGAATCGCAAGATGACGAATACAAAGTAGAGGAAGTTATGGACAGCTGCGTCAGTGGGCGCAGCAGTGGATGCTTGGAATACCTCGTCAAGTGGAAAAACTACCTGGTCAAGGAATCAACTTGGGAACCGGCAGAAAACCTGGGTAACGCCAAGAAGGAAGTGCAAAAATTTCACAAGGCAAATCCTAGTGCGCCCCGGCGGATGGTCAACGTGCACAATATTAGTGCCAGTTTCCGAAAGTGGCAGAATCACACGGTGATCCCAATAGCAAAACAGCTATATGGGTGGGAGGATGGCAAGTTTGAGCGAGTGAAAAGGAGAGAGTGAAGGAGGAGCCAGGCAGCAGTGGTAGGCATGGAGGGGGGGAATTAGTGTGGCCAACAGATTACAGTCTTATATGTGAATTCACCTTATCTTCTCATTGATTTCCCTGACTTGAGATAAAAGCTACATTGCTTCTATGTTTGCCATTGCTGGCAACTGATGGTTGTCATGTATGCCTTTGATTCTCAGGACAAGAAGCATTACTTGCCTATGTGTGCATGTCAGATTGAGTAATTCAGAAATAACCTTGGTATACATGGAGTGGCTTTACCAGATGGGGATAGATACACACATTGTGCCATAACTTCTAGATGTCCAAGTCAGATGACATTGAGCTGCACATTGTCATCACATGTATCACAATGTCACACAGGCATGGCAGATGTCATATCCCCATTGTTATCAGATTGTGACATCTGACCAAATAGGAACCCATTGACCTTACCTCTGTCATTCAATTGTCATGACATCCCATCATGTTGTATCTGTTGAAGTCAGATGCCACTGAGCTGCACATTTGTCTGTGCACTGAATGACACTGTTCTTGACACCAACATCTGACTTGGACATATGCTACTCACACTCATCTTGTATTCCTTAACAATCTGACTTGGATGGATGCCACTCACACTCATATTCTGATCTACCACCATCTGACTTGGATGGATGCCACTCATGCTCATATTCTGCTACACCACCATCTGACTTGGATGGATGCCACTCACCAATCTAAGTTGGATGCTGATACTAGACATACATCCATCTTAGACACTAGAATAATTAAATCAACTTGAACATATGCAACATTTGCAATGCCTGTTGTTGATATGTGACACAATGATATGAGAGTGATAAGTGGCAGATGTGAGGACATGATGATGTAATAGAGGGAGGATGCTGTCAACCTCACATTGTGACCATCATCCAACTTGAAAAGATGCCATACAGAGATCCTTGTGAATCAATGTCAGCCATGTTGCAATGTGACACTGGGATTTCTATTTCCATATATGGAAACCTTTGGTGGTTAGGGTTCATTAGGGTTTATCTAGGGTCAAGCATCCTACCTCATCCTATGTGACCCAATCAACCCTAAGGGTAGCTCTCTTCCTCCATGTAGCTCCCATTGCTGTCCTCCACACTGCTGCTATGCTCTACACATGTCTTGCTGCACTTCTTGGGCCTCTCCACTCTGCTCTTGCTGTTCTCTCCAGCTTGCTTTGCTCTCTTTAGCCTTATGTATTGGACCTCCAATGTCCATGAACCCTGCCTCTTGTTGAATGAGCAATTATCTTCCAGCTACATGAATGTGCACTGCAAGCAACCTCCATCTGCCATTCTTTTGTCATCCATAATGCAAGCCACTGGTGGCAAGGTGCCCTCACTGGTTCTTCACTATGACAATTACAGCCATCTTAGTAAAACCATAAGATGCCAATAACTTACCTTATAGTACCATGCTTGCCTCTTCTCTTTTTCTGTGCCTTGTCCCTGATATTCATCCTTGTTTGTCCACAGCACCCAACACAAATGTAAGTGGGCATAACAACCAGCAGGTCTGCAGGATGTACTTGGGTTGCAGGTTGTACTTCTGTCACAGATTGTACTTCTGTTGACTCAAGTTTCAGTTTGGGTGCCATATAAGACATGAGAGTGAACAATTTGAAATTGCTTGGCAGATGCCAAATGTTTGGTTATGTTTGGCACAACCAATATGGAATAAAGAAGGTTCAATGAACCTTGAAAGGAGGCTTGACAAACCTCAAGTTTGTAAAAGCCATGTTATAGTATTCTCTAATTGTATTGCAAGAACTTTCATCAGTTGTGGATTGAGCAAAGGAGGTTTGAGGTTCTGTGACCACTATATTATAACACAACCCTTCATCAATTGTTGATTGAGAATGGTTGTTTGACAAACCTCAAGTTTGTGGATACCATATTATAGTATTCCCTAATTGTATTGCACAACCTTCATCAGTTTGTTGATTGAACAAGGAGGCTTGACAAACCTTACATTCCCACCATATGCCACCATATTCCCACACCCCTGTGCACATTCCCACCATATTTTCCCACCATTTTCCCACACCTTTATGTAAATTCCCACCATAAATTCCCACCATATTCCCACACTTTTATGTGCATTCTCACCATGTTTCCACACACCCACCATATTTTCCCACCATGTTTCCACCCCCTCTGTGCAAATTCCCACCATATATTCCCACCATATTCCCACACTCCTGTCTGTATTCTCACCACAAACAATTCATGGGCAATTGTAACCCAGGGATTGTTCATATGGAAATATGTAAGGTGATAGGATAGAGGGTGATGTAACTCAACATTGATGGCAGCACACTGGCAGTTTTGTGTATCTACATTTGAGAAGAGAGAGAGAGGTGTGGGAACTTGGTGTGGGAATGAAGGCAGGGGTGTGTAAAAAGATTGGGGGTGGGAACATGGTAAGACAGAGAGGGGTGTGGGAACATGGTGAGAATGCACACAGGAGTGTGGGAATATGGTGGAAATTTATGGTGGGAATTTACACAAGAGTGTGGGAATATGGTGGGAACATATGGTGGGTGTGTGGAAATATGGTGAGAATGCACACAGGGGTGTGGGAATATGGTGGGAAAATATGGTGGGAATGTGCACAGGAGTGTGGGAACATGGTAGAAAAATATGGTATGAATGCACACAGGGGTGTGGGAATATGGTGGGAACATATGGTAGGAATGTACACAAGAGTGTTGTAAGGGCTCTGACATCTTTGTGAGAACCTTGCTCTCCTCATCATCTTTCTTGACTACTATCTCGATGCGCATAATCATATGCACATCTTTGCAAAATGTATATATTTGTTTGTTGCTTGTACACGCGACCTTATGTCACGCTTCAAAATAATTAGGTAATTAGATTATTCTTTACCATAAACCTGTACATGTGTTACATTGCCAATAAAATTGGTCTAGTGTAAGATGCATCACAGGATTAAGTAAAGAAAACCCAACAACCTTTACACTTTTTTACACTACCATAGGTAGTGTAGCTCACAAACAAACAAAGACATCCTAATTGCAGCACTTAACACTCCCCCACCTATCCTAGTGGAATCTGAGCTCAGTCTGAGTACTCCAAGTGGAATCTGAGCTCAGTCCGAGTTCAGTCTGAGTAAGTCACAAAAGTGATAAGAATCCGAGTGGAATCCAAGTCCAGTCCAAGCTCAGTCCGAGTTGGGAACTTTCACCATTCAATCTGAGCTGAACTCGGACTGGACTCAGACTGGACTTGGATTCCACTCAGATTGAAGAAGACTTTTGGACTTTTGGAGCCCAAATCCTGATCTGATCTTGCAGATTGCAGTCTCAGCATCTTATTGAGGATGCTCTGGGTGTATTATACCATGTTTACATATGTGTATCAATGTACATATGAACTCTCCTATGTAAGGGTCAATCCTCAAATAGTTCTTCAGGCTCATCTGTGTTTGTCTGTCTTCCTTGTCTTTTGACCACCTGCCTTGTGTGATACATAAGCATGCAGTGTAAAAACCAGTTGAAGTTCCAAGAATTCATTCTCCTCAAGATTGGGTCAAAGCCACCTAGCCATGCATTCAGTTGCTCACATGCTTGTGTATTAAATGCATGCTTGTAATATGGCCTGCCTCTTTCATCTGTCTCCACATAAACCAAATTAGGAGCTGATCCATCTAATGGTGCTGGGTTGCACCATTTGCAACATAACAAATCTGAAGCATGGTGGTTTATATAGTGGAAAGAGTCAACTATAAATCTGCTGGTGTTTTTCCAACTCTCCCATGACCCATTTGCAACACTGGCTCGGAGCACTACACAAGCCTTGTCAATGCATATATATGCTGGCCTGTTTTCATGTCTTGGATAAACCTGTTGGAGGAAGTTCAATATGTTTCTGGGTGATTCTGCCTTTTTGAATTTGTCCCATGCAATGACAACACCACATGGGGCACAGATAGTCTCAACACAGTAATAACGTGGAGGATTAAAAAGTTCTCTGGTTGTTCTTCCAGGATTCTCTTCTGTATTTTCTGTATCATGAGGCTGTTGTACATTGTCATTTGCAGGTACCCATGGCCATGTTTCATCTTGCCTTCTCATAGCTCTCCTGTATCCTCCAAGGATATTTGTTCTATGATTAATCAAATGTCTTTGCCACCTTCCTTGGTGCTGTGGACAGGCCTGTGAACCTTGTACTTTAACACCATTGCAATCAGTAACATGACATAATCTCCCAACCAAATTTTCATGAAGAGCACAGTACACTCCACCACGTGCATTCAACAAGTCACCAGTACAATTCTGGTAGGCACAATACTGAAAATGCATAGGCAAGTGTAACTTAACATTATCAATGTATTGACTTACAGTATGACCCATAACAATCCCATCCATCACAATCATCTTCACAGGAGCACAATCCTCAACAACAATTGTCTGAAATTGTGGTGCAATTGATGTATCCTCTGCACCAACCATGGCTGAAGGGTCTACACCACCAGCATTAGCAGACTGTTCTCTGTACTTTTGAGTGCACTCATTGCAACTGTGCTCCAATGAGCCTTTAATAATACCACCATTCCCCAGAAGTGCAAATGCTTGTCTTGTGACATCATCAATTGGCAGGTTATCTGTCATTGTTGCATTTATATTGGACTCAGCTGCTACCATCCATATTGACTCTTGTATGAAGGCTTGCCAGATTGTTCTTCTTGTCACCTTTACTGACTCAAATGCCATGTTAATAAATTGTGCATAAGTGGCTGCTGATGCATGAAAGTTATAAAGACCACTCATAACAGCTGAGGTAAACAGTCTGTCAACCCATAAGTTCTGCCCAATCTTTGGCTGAATTCAAATATACCCTGTCACATGATTCTTGCAGTTGTCTGGGAGCACTTTCATGATCTGCATAATAGACTGATTTGCAAGATGGGCAATATCCACTGAGCAGAGGCACTTGCTCATATGCAATGAAGTTTTTAACTAGAGTAACCAAAGGAATGTCCCTTGGTCCTGTGTGTTGAAGTAATGCTCTAGGATTACATGCTATAGTTTCACAGACAACTGAGTCTGGACAAATGATATGTACTGGCAATATTCCCTTGTTTGAGACTGGTTTCAACTTTCCAATGAATTTCCCTCTCTTATTATAGGGATGCAGCTTAAGAAGTTTAGCAAGAGCATCAAGCTTGAAGCTGAGTCTTATGTTGACTTTATCATCATTATCATCATTATCATCACTGTTTTCATCTGGCAGAATTGGTTGTCCTCTTCCCTTGTGCTGAACTGCACGTGATAAGCATTTTATCCAACCAGTAGTCACATTGGCAATTTCCCCACCATACTGTGGGTTTTGTTGTTGTGCATGGAGACTGAGCAGTGTAGTGTTTTCTGTGACAGAGAATAGAATCATAAGTACAGTTGATAGAGATATTGCTGAGTTGAAATTATTCTCCACAAACTTGCTGAATGTTTGGAATTGGATGTCTGGGAAAGGCTGCTCTGTTCTTCCTGCAGCTGTGGGGATTAAGCCCATCATCCAAATCAACCACATATAGATTGATAGTCCATTCAGTATGCATAGGATAGATTCTTTACAAAATTCAAGGCAACTACAAAAATTTGCATATGATTCAAGCAATAAATGGAGCTTACTTCTTTCCAGATTTCTTCTTAGACCCTTTCTTCCTTGTACTCCCCTCTCCCTCATTGGAACCTACATCACTCTGAGTCACACTTTGTGTCTTCTTTCCCTTCCTCCCTCTGGATTCATCTTGCTCCTTAATATATGCTGCCAAGTCCATAAATGTGTAGCCAGAGGACTTCTGGAAACCCCAAACTTCTACATCATCAAGGGCATTATCCCCTCCCTCCAACCACTCCTGCATCTTGGGGTAATTAGCCACATTGGCAAGTTTCTTGACATGTGAATGCCACATAGAAGGAGAGACAAATAACTTGATCAACTCTGTAATGGTAGGCTTCTTCTGGGCAGGCCATTGCCCCTGAGATACCATGAAATCCACTGTATGCTGGGCCTGAACAAAGGCCTTGTACTTCTGATAATATGACTTTAAAGAAGTGTCATTTCCATCAGTCAGATGGGTAGGTATGTCAAGTAAAGCCTTCATCTCCTGAGCTGATAACTGAGCAGGGACTCCAGAGGCTCCAGAAGGGGTTGTTGAAGCTGAAAAACTGTAAGTGGTGCTGTTAGTTCCAGAAACAGTCCCATGATTGAGTCTGGTGGCTTCATCCTCCTGCAACAGGTCAGGTCATGGCAAAGGGAGATGAGGTGAGACAAATGACTGACAGCACAAAGAGAAACTGTGTGTTTCCCATCCACGACTGACCATTCCACATCTTCATTATCCTCAATAGCATCACTGTACCTGCCTTTGATAATCCAATTTCCCTCTTCATGCACAAATATTCTCTGATTCAACCCTACAAAAGTTGTTAACAAATGTGATAAGTTTACATGAAAGAGGCCACTTACTGCTCACAGGAGAATATTTCCTAGATAATTTTCTGAGGATGGGGACAAGAGAAGGAGTAACCTCAGATTTGAGAACCATGCTGGGTTTGGGGTCATTGACAACATCAACACAGTGTTTATAGACCTTAACCAGGCCCTGAGCCTGAATCTTGTCATGGATAGCATCATGGACATCAGTGTCAGCCAGGCTGAAAACATTGCCAGATGCCTTGCCCCTGATGACTCCCCCAATGGTTTTGGATGATCCTTCCAATGGTAGGTCATGCTCTTCATCCAGTTTGGCATGCAAAAGCAAAGAATAATTTATAATTACTCACCAGGACCCTCATGAAAGACATTGGATGTCTATACAAATGAAACCACATGCAACATGTATACCTTGTCACTGTGGTCGTCCATGGTTGGGAGAGGTGGGGTGCAGGCCAGGCGTCAAAGGGAAAGCGTTGGGTTGCATGCGGTTGAAAAAAATGGGTGCAATTGGGGTGCGGTTCAGTTGTTGCAGGCCAAAAAGGTGCCGTCAGGGTGCGCAAAGGTATGGTTCAGTCGTCCATGGTTGGGAGAGGTGGGGCGCAGGCCAGGTGTCAAAGGGAAAGCATCGGGTTGCATGCGGTTAAAAAAAACCGGGTGTGATGGCGTGGTTGGGGTGCGGTTCAGTTGTTGCGGGCTGAAAAGGTGCCATTGGGGTGTGTAAATGTATGGTTCTGTCGTCTGTGGTTGGGAGAGGCGGGGCACAGGCCGGGGTGGGAGTTGTTATGGACGATGCCCTTGTTGTGGTTCGTTCTAAGTCAACAGCAACAAGCAGAGTCTCGGTCCGCTCCCAGCCACTGGATAAAGGTCTAGACGCTAAGTCAAATGATGACAGAGGTCTTGAGAATGATGAGAGAGAAGAGCGTTCAAGTTGATTGTTGTTGAGAGCAAAACTCATCTAAGTTGGAACTGGAGTTACTCTACAGTACATGGGGTTTATATACGATCAGAGAACAAAGGAAACTATAGAGGGGGTGAAACGATGGCTACCTGAGAAAGGAAATGTGAAGGTAGCTGTAAAAGGAGATAGCGTCCAGGCTGTACAATGTGCAGTTTAGGAGAGATGATGAATATGAAACAGTCTGCTGAAACAGGAAGACGAAACAAAGAAGAAACTGTAACAGGAGTTGGGTAGGGGAGGAGGAAGGGAGGGAGTTCTTTAGAAATGCATTTGGGTATTGAGATAAAGGACATACGGTGTGAGCTTAGAACCTTCTTCTGCTGCTTGGGTGTCTTCCAGGATGCGGGCGGTCGATGTTTTTCTGTTGCGATTAGCATATGATAAATTTTAGTTGAAGAGGACACACCTGCCACCACCTCCTCTTAGTTTGCCTCCCACTGCCTTACCCCTTGTCCTTGTGACACTCACCGTTGGCCCAGACTCAATGTCGGGACTATGGATCCAAAGGTGAGTAAGTTACAGGAGGGTGTCGAGGTACTCACCTTTCCGCTGCCTCAGCTACTTTTGGGCGCTTTTTCTCCTTGACCGAAACAGAAGAAAGCACCTGGCTTCTCTTGCTGGGTGGTTGGGTGGCAGGCTTCTGGGACGAGCGTGTGCTGGGCATAGTGACAAGGTTAGTGCTAGAGTGATGTGTGATCAATAATGTGATAACGCACAGCTGCTGTGCTGATGGTCACATGACCAACACGTGACAATCAACAAATGCGTGTGTTGCGCATTGTGTTGCATGTCATGCAGGCATCACATGTGCTTATATAACATGCTGTATATATATGGCAGCAACACACAGCCCAACCCACCTGAGCTCAGACACTCTTACTCCATTTGGAGTCCAAGTTCAGTCTGAGTAGGCCAGTCCGAGGACTGCCCGGATTTTTCCGAGCTTGGCTTGGACTCAGTTCGGACTCAGTTCAGCCTGAGCTCGGATTGAGCTTGGAATCCAAGTTGCACATTTGGTGGTCCATCTGCCAACTTATGCAGCTCGGAATTGGAGCTCGGAATCCAAGCAGAGTCTGAGCAGTCCGAGTACTGAGCTTGGATTGAGCTCAGACTCCGAGCATCTTAGGTGGGGGAGAGTAAAGCGCTTGGCCATTCATACATATCCCAAAACTGGTTTTTTATTAGGATGAGGTAACAGTATCCAGGTACATCCAGATGTAACGTATGCTTTGTGTGAGCAGGACGAGGGTACGGGTAGGGGATTGTTATTTCCTTTTCAACTTCCCACTTCCAGTTGTTGACTGTCCTTTGCTTTTCCTCATTGAACCCCTGTTTGGGTTCAGCATCTGCAGATAGCCAATCCGCTGTGCAAGGGATAGTCCCATTGTACCAGTTGGCATCCGCCCCTGCAGTTCTGGTTAGTGATTTGCTAGGTCCAGAATGGACAGTTACTGCTTGGGCATATGACATGGGTGCTGACATTGAGCACATGGTTGATGGTTGTCCTGCGACCCAGGACTGAATGGTGGAGGCTCACGCCTTCCCTTTCTTGGACTCCTTTTGTCCGCCAAATCGGGCGAACTTATTGTATTTGCTGTGCCCCTCCATGTGTTTCAGATCCTTCCAAGTATAGGAATTGTCTTCATGTGGGCACAGTGCTGCCTTTTCGATGACATGAAACATGTCCACCTTGTGATGATCTTGGAGACCAAACTTGATGGTCTCGTTGTGCATCTCCGGTTCCCAGGATAGGATCTGGGTAACAGTTGGCCAGGCGGGCCAATCGAACGTGTGGTAAATTTCTTTCTTGAACAGGTACATGTAGCAGTACCTGCTCCTTTGCCATGGTTGTTCCTCGTGGATGTTCGTGACAGGCGCACTTGGTAATTTTGGACGCATTAGGGTGTTAACCCAATCATCCGTGTATGTAAGATCTTCCCCAACAAGTTTGAGGAAGTCTGCTAGTCCTAGCAGGGGTGATGTGCCAGGATCATTGTTCATGACAAGTGGTGAGACCAGGAACGGCGTGTTGTACCTAGTTGGAAAGTCCTTCCTCTTTAGTCAGGCTTTCATATAGGGATCAGGTCATTTCCTGTCCAGCCGTTCCTGGTTTGCGATCTCCTTGGTTGCCCTGTTGTAACTATGGGTTTTGATGTTCCTGTTTTCAGCATGCATCAGCCAATTCCGCTCCTTGGCTGACAAGACCAAGCTGTTGTGTCGTAGTGTTATGATGTTCCAGCCCATCAGCAGGAGCTGGATGTTCAACAGTGTGTCGAATAGTTGTTGCCGGATTTCAGACTCTGGATCCATGTTGTGAAGCAGCCCTACAAGGGTCTGCCTGTCCTTCTCCATCTGGGCAAGCTCTTGCTCCACCCGTTTCTGATACTGGCACTCATCCCGGCATTGCCTGAGTAACTCTTCCCAGGCTTCCTCCTGAATGCAGAGGGATTCCTGTTTTTGCTGCCACAGCTGGAACTCATAATGTCTTTGTTGGAGTTGTCGCTCCCGGTGTTGCACCTTGCACCATGTGTAATATGCCTGAACGTGGGTGTCGCATTGTTGGTTGTCTGTGACGAGAGCGACCGACCGAGTGACTTCTTCTGCGCACTCCTGCGCCCATTTGATTCCAAATTGTTTGCCCGCCTGCACAAGAGTGAGGGTGGCACGGGGGATGATGTAGTTGAATAGAGAAGCCATTTTTGCATCCCTAAATGTCGCCTTAGACCTTTTAAGTAAAAAGGCTGTTGACTCTTCTTCAATACTTGCACGTCCTAATGCAAATATTCTTTGATGTGGTCAATAACACACCTGCACTCAATTCTTGGATTTTATTCCACCAAATGACCCAAAAGCGTGGTGCCTGGGGCTTCACTCGAGTGTCCTCATGCTCAGATCGTTAGATCTGATACATAATTGGTATCTCAAGACTGTTCTCCTTGCTACACAGCATGCTAGTGGATTGCTTTCTATCAGGACTACCCTTGTTGTGACGACTTAGGGCCCTAACAGCAGACTTAGAGTAGAGGGGAGTGAGGGTAGGAGGGAAACCCGAGAGAACTCGACTGAGGACTCTGGGTGCTGGTTGCATAGTTTATATACAATACAGGCTGGTCTGTGCGCTAACCCCTACAACCCTAAAGGCTGTAGAACCCTACGCTAATAATAGTCCTGTATGAGTAAGACTGCTGCGCATCGACTGCGGATTAGTCAGCAGGCATGAGTCATTGGTCCGGTAGTCCGTAATCTAATCTAATCGTTATCTAATCTAATCTAATCTTAGCGCTGACTAGATAAGATAGATGCCGACTTAGCTAAGTGTTTGGCTACCAACTACAAAGAATACAAAAGAAAATGAATATAAAATGACTTAGAATTGGAGTGTTCGATATGAGTCATGACACTTTCGCTTGTTCCTGAGCTTTTCCGAGACAAACGGTGTATTCTGTTGACCAGTGCCTGCCCGCACTTTCAATCACACAGAGATACTCTCGTCCAAATGCCTTTTGTAGACAGTAACCTTTCGGTAGTAGTCCCTGATGATGATCAAGGAGTCTATCTGCTGTCGATGTTGATGGTGATCCTCGAGAGCTGCTCAGTGGTCACGTGGTGTAACATGCACCGAGGTCAGTCACGCAGACTTGAGGGAACTCGTTGAGAGCGCACACAACAGCGAGCAAATGATGCCCAAGGTGGTTGCAAACGATGGCGAGAGGTGTGGTAGAAAGACTCTAGATTATGTTAGGACTAATCCCACACAACCACAGGTCTCAACAAGAGGAGGGAGGAAAAGAGAATGTATTGACACAGTAGACCAGTAAGCTGGGTAAGAGCAAACTATCTAGAGTATGCGCAGCAACAGCCTAGACCCCTCCATAGCCAGACTCATCCTGACCCCTATGCCTAGACCTTCATACAGCCACCCATGGCTTACCTAACCGGTCCTTCCATAACAGATCCCCTCAAGCCCCTATGCGTATTGGTATACCATCCAGCATCCGTAGGCCTCCAGATAAAATATAGAAAAATAGTGAAAAATAGATCGAGTCATAACAGTGACTCCCATGTAACATTTTCAGCAATGCCTGGACTCCAGGGACTCCCTGCCCAGTCCAGGTGCAAGGACTCCCTGGAATTGCAGGACTAGTCCTTGCAAAATGCATGGAAGTCCAGGCACAGTCCAGGCACAGTCCAGGTCCATTTTGGCTGGGGTTGCCTGCCAAACCATGATATGTGGAAATGCAGGGACAGTCCAGGCACTGTGCCTGGAGTCCATGTGGACTCCATGAGGAACACGTGGGGGAGTGTAAAGACCTTGGTATTATGGGAAATCTCCTGAAGATATCATCTTTCAGCAGGACAATGACCCAAAGCACACCAGCAAGAGGGCCAAGAAATGGTTTGAAGAACATGATATGAATGTCCTGGATTGGCCTGCACAATCTCCTGACCTCAATTATATTGAACACCTTTGAGAGCACCTGAAGAGGAGGCTGGGACAGTATGAGACACAACCAAAGGGAATGCTTGAGCTGTGGGAAAGGATTGAAAAGGAGTGGGAAGCAATACCTGCTTCTGAGTGTCAGAAGTTGATGGAAAGCATGCCTAGAAGAATTGAGGCTGTAATCAAGGCCAAGGGAGGGTCTACAAAGTACTAAATGTAGTGTGCATTAGGTCCAGATTCATTGGCAACAAACAGTTTCCAATGCACAGTCTGTGCCAATTTATTTCTATCTTCTCCGAAAATACAAATAACATCACATGGTGTTATTACCAAATACTTCACATATAGACCCACCATCCCTGATTTTTAAGGATTTTTATGGGATTTCTTTCCCACCCTACATCCAAGTCAATCTGAATTTACAAACATTGGAAACCTTTTGTGAGTCACTGTATTTTCCAACAATCCAAAAAATAATAATCATTACCACATACTACTTTTCTTGAGTACTTCACGGTCCCCCCCCTATTCCGCGCGGAATCCACATGGAATGTGGTGGATTCCACATGGATTCCACATCATTCCACCTAGTTGGTGGTCCACTATAATTGGCTGAGCATTCCATGCTCATTCCACATCCATTCCACATCCATTCCACATGGAATGTGGAATTTCCACGAACTGTTCACACGGAATATTCCGCATGGCTTCCACATAACTTCCACATCGTGATTGTCACACTGTCACACCCAAACTCAGACACCTTCGTCGACATGGTCAGCACACGATCGCACACCAATGCTGCCACCACATCACCACACAAGTCTCAAAGCGGTCGCAAACGAGGTATATCAGAAGCATCGGAGCGATCAATCAAGAAGCGGGCCGCCAAAAAACCACGCAGGGATGAGGGGGAGGGAAACAGCGAGCATCTGGACGGCAAGGGGTCACGGTGCGTGGCCTTTCTTTTCCCTAGCAATATGGTACTAACCACTGGATGCTTTAACAGGAAAACTTTGGCCATACATGCCCTTGAAGACGTGGCAGCGTCTGCTGGTGCAAGTAGTTCATTGACCCGGTACATTGCACATCTTTTTCTACTTGTTTTCGTTCGCTAATGTATGGTACTACCTTTCCTCATCCAATCCCACCCAAACGACCCACAAAACACCTCAATTCCGCTGAAACAAACACCTGGCACCCCCTGGCCCTTCCTCTCTCACAAACCGGACACCCTGCAATCGCCCAACGCTTCCCAATGCTTCCCAACCCACCTGGACCCTCCCACAATCGTTTTTGTGCCCATACCTGCACCAACCGCGCACCCGGCCCTCAAACGAACATTTCGCACCTCCTGGCCCTTCCTCCCTCACAAACTGGACACCCCACAATCGCCGAACGCTTCCTGACGCTTCCCGACCCACCTGGACCCTCCTGTAATTGTTTCTGTGCCTATACCTGCGCCTACTGTGCACCCGGCCCTCAAACGAACACCTGGCACCTCCTGGCCCTTCCTCCCTCACAAACCGGACACCTCGCAATCGCCTGACACTTCCCGACCCACCTGGACCCTCCCGCAATCGTTTTTGTGCCCATACCTGCACCAACCACACACCCGGCCCTCTCCATGGTCTCGTCTATGCCCGCACCCTGCGCCGCTTGCTTCACGCCACTAAACCATGCACCACCACCCACCCACCATGTACCTGGCCTATCCCATGGTCTTGCCTATCCCCGCCCATGCACCACCACTCTACCTACCCTCCTCCCACCACTTTTTCATATCTCCACTACCACCATGATTGATATTTCAACATAACGTAAATTTATATTATAATATATATATTAAATTGTCAATAAAATACATATTGGCATATTGCTGACTTATTACAGTTCAGAATCAATTCTAGAGAATAGTGGAATCACAGTTGCACCACCAGAATGTCCACGTTCTGCAACTGTCCAGTTTCTCAGTGCTAGGCCTAGCCAATCCAGCACACGTGTATGACGTTCCAATGCTTAAGGTAAGTGGCATTGTGTTTCATTCTTGTTCAGTCAAATTATATTGTTCTCAAGGTCAAGATCAGCTGTCTGAGGATGAAGAGAGCAGTGAGCATGAGTATAAAGCATCAAGCACTGAGAGTGAGGATGAAGAGTCTGAGTTGGAGGATACTGAAGGAGAAGATGATGGAGTCAGTGAGAAGAGTGGTGAGATGACATTGAAAGTAAAGGTTAGTGGGAATTTGGCACCAGTCCTAGGTGAATTAGCAAAGCGCTATTCACCTGTCAAGAGTAAGTGACACAACCATTCACATTCAGTGACCTATTCATATTTTTGCAGAGAAGAATAAGAGGATCTTTGTCTATGAAGAAGGTGATTGGAGTGTCAAAGGCTGCTTTCAGACAGCCTTGGAGGATAATGACCCAATTTTCTGGGAGAAAGAAAGTGGTGAATATAGGTTGTGTGTAGCCTTGGTGAGTATAATTACACATTTATTTTAGAATGTCACTGAGATGGTTTAGGAGGATGAAGGTCAGCCTAGGACATATGATTTTCATCAGGGACAGGTGTCTGGTACCCCTGCACTCACTCAGGCTGTTCAACAGCCAGTGGCTGACTACAAGAGTGACCTTGTGCATATTTTTGGTATCCCTAACCACTTACTGAGAGACTATGGCAAGAATGAGGGAGGGCTTCTCTTGTACTACAAAAAATACAAGGCTTGCCTTGCAGCTCTTGCAACTTCTGGGAGGATGGCTGCTGCAGGTGAATGGAATATCAAGAAGCCCTCTGAGACAGAGATAGTTGAATTATTTGTTGGAAAGACAATGTGGCATAGGACCCTCAAGAAGATATTCTCCAGATTGCCAAAATATCCTGAGATGCACAAGTGGTTGAATGAGGAGGAAGATGCACTCACTGCTGTTGACCTTTGGGGAGATGAAAAAGCATCATATACCTTCACTGATTTGGAGAAGTGGATGAATGAGAAAGACAAGAAAACTGATGCCAAGGGTAAGGGTAAAGCAAAGGAAATTGTGAAGGGAAAGAAGATGGATGAAAGGGATGATGCTAGCAATGATGATTCTGATAATTCTGATGAGAAGAAGAAGAAGAAGAAGAAGAAAGAAGGAAGCTCAAAGAAGCGTGTTACAAGGGACAAGGGGAAGACCAAGTAAGCATACATGTATAAATCATGAACTTGGAATCATGTAGTTTTAAATTTGATAGTCTTTGGTTCCTTTATGCAATCCACAACTTGATTTTTATGTTCAAAGGTCTGCATGCAGGATTTGGGATGCTGGTCCTTCTATCATGGCTCCCTTTGGTGTGTGCAGCACCAGTTAATGAGAGACCTTTCCCAGAAATACTCTTCAAAGATTTCAGTATTTTCATAGAGCAGAACTTCAGCTCTTCAATCTCATTGACAAGTGTTCTTGTCATTTTGTTCAGTATAACAGAGAATGTACAGCTATTGAGTTTGCATGGGCGCCAGCAGAAAGCAAGGTTCCAAGAAGAGAGATCTACATCTGCCACTTCATGGATAAAAGCCCTTGCACGTCCACTCAGAAAAAGGGTTGAAAATAATGATGGTTGCATATTGAATCAGAAAGACCTGCATTTTAGACAAGATGATGATGACCAACTCACAACTGCAGTTGCAATGAAGCTTGATCAGTTAGCCAAATTGCTGAACCTCAAGCCATACAATAAATCAGGACAATTTACTGGCAAACTTAAGCCCATCTCACACAAGGAGATACAACCTATCCATATCATATGTCCAGATGCTGTGGTCTGTGAGACAATGACATGCAAGCCACGTTCCCTACCTATGTCAACAAAGATAAGAGACATACCATTGGTCACTTTGATTAAAGACTTTTGCATTCATGAAGATGTTCAAGTCTTATCAGGACATTGTCAGAGTTGCAAGACAACATACTATGCTGATCATGAGCGCACACCTTCTGATCAAGAAGGCCAGTATGAAAAAGTGTACTTGAACTCAGCAAAATATATAAAACTTGGTCATCAATTGTGGGTTGATAGGGAATTTACCTCTGCAGTTATGAATGGCATATATCATTTTCATGCATCCATTTCAGCATATACAGCATTCTGGAACAATGCTTTTAGTGGCAAAGTCACATCATCTGGAAAAGTGAGCCACAGACAAATATGGCAAGCTTTTGTACAGGAGTCAATAAGATTCATGGGATCCATGGCTGACTTAAACTTGACTTTGAAAGATAATCTCTCCATTGATGAAGTCACAAAGGAAGCTTATCATGTATTGGGAGAAGGTGGTCTGATCAGATCTGCTAATGGACATACATGTGATGAATGTACTCAGAAGTACAGGAGAACTGCAAATCTAGTAGAGAATGATAACTCAGCTGTTGTGGGATTTGATGAAGTCAATGCTACAGCTGCAGAGGGGCCAACAGTTGAGGAAACTACATCACCAGTGAAAATGGTTGTAGTGGATGGAATTGTAGTTGGACATTCAATATGTGCATTCCCTGACTGTATATCAGAGCTGGTGAATGCCCGTGGAGGGGTATACTGTGCATTCCATGAGGATATGTATGGGACAACATGCCATGTTGCCAATTGCTCAAACTTCATTGTACAGGGTACATTGGCTTGTCAGATTCACCAGGAGAGGTGGAACAGATATAGGAGAAATCATAGACAGAGGACCTTGAATGGATATAAGAGAGCCCTTAGGCGGCCTGATGATAGCTGGCCATGGATGCAAGCCAACCAACAGGTGCAACAGCCACATGATCAAGAAGCTGGCACAAGCAGAGACAAAGATGCATTTGTGCCATCAAGGATTTATTGTGTTGAAACTATATGTGCTCCATGTGGAGTTGTAGTGGCATGGGCAAAGTTTCCAAAGGCTGAGTCACCAACTAATATCTTGCAGTTCTTAGATCATGTTTATCCAGTTGAAGAGTCAAGGCCTGATTATATCTGTATTGATAAGGCATGCCTTGTGTTGAAGCGTAGCATTGCTGATGGTAGTTGGCAGAGGTGGAGTCAGACAAGCAGATTCATTGTTGACTCTTATCACTACACAAATCATCGTGCAACAGATGCCCTTTGCCATAAATGGTGCAATCCTGCACCATTAAATGGTTCAGCACCCAACTTGGTCATCACAGGGACAAACAATGATGGAGACCCTTACCAGAAGAATGCATTTAATACTCAGGCATGTGAGCAGTTGAATGCATGGTTGGGTGGCTTTGAATCAATTTTAAAGAGGATGACACCAGGGAATTTTGATTGGTTCCTCCACACAATGTTGTCATATCATACAGTCCAGGTGGTGAAAAGGCAGAATGATAATCAAGATAAACAGGATGACATTGAAAGTGATAGTAGTGATAGTAGTGATAGTAGTGAGTAGTAGCACCCTGTAACAACATTTGAATGTACAAATAGTCACAATATATGAGAGGACAACCAAGTGAAACCAGGTGTCATAACATTATGCTCAATAACTGCATAACTCATTCATATCTGGTGAAATGCATGAGCAGCATTGATTTGTTACTTACTTATTGTAATTCCATGTGGAATCCATGTGGATTCTGTGTGGATTCCACATGGATTCCACATGCTGTTACTTACTTATTGTAATATAGTATGATTCCATGTGGAATCCATGTGGAATCCATGGAATCCACATGGAATCCACGCGGAAGGGGGGGGGACCGTGAAGTACTGCTTTTCTTACATCATGACAACATGTCATATTTCACCAGTCCACATAATCATTGCATCAGACTACCTTCATGTGGTCTAAGAAGCAACAGGGTCTAGAAATACAGCAGGCTGCCTGCTCTTTGCTGTGACTATCATATTGTTATGTATATGGGTCAGATTCACTCCATCCACACTTGATGCTAATACTACACACCATGATTATGTTTCCACCACTGGTCCTCTGGGAGAAAATCACAAATATCTCATGATGTACTATGTTTATATTTATTTGGTTTATGTATTTGAGGTCAGGTTTGGTCCCTCTACATTTTTTGTTAATAGGTCATGTCAAAATTCTCATGTTTTGATACCGTGAGACATTCAATATTATTGAGCCAAACAAATTATGTACACACCTCAAAGGATTTGCTGTAAAAAGAGCACTTTACACTCCCCCATGTGTTCCCACTGGACTCCCAGTGCAGTTCCAGGCATTCCCAGGACTGTCCTGGTCATTCCTGGTCAGTTCAACCAGGACTCAACCACAACTCCTCTACATACAAATAACCACAAATTCCCCCCCTGTCCACAATCTCACAGTCTGCATTCCTCCCATGTTCACAAACCCCCTGTGCACACATATTTCCCCACCATATTCTCACACCCTTATGTACATTCCCACCATATGTTCCCACCATATTCCCACACTTGTAAAGGTTGTTGGGTTTTCTTTACTTAATCCCACGATGTGTCTTACACTGGACCAATTTTATTGGCAATGTAATGCATGTACAGGTTTATGGTAAAGAATAATCTAATTACCTAATTATTTTGAAGTGCGACATAAGGTTGTGTGTACAAGCAACAAACAAATATATACATTTTGCAAAGATGCACATACGATTATGCACATCAAGATAGTAGTCAAGAAAGATGACAAGGAGAGCGAGGTTCTTGTGAAGATGTCAGAGCCCTTACACCCTCCCCAACTAGATTGCCCCGAAGGTGCAATCTATAAATTTGAAAGAAAGGAGAGACAAACTCTCCTTGGGAAGGTGATGAGGACGGCCTTGATCATTCAGCCCAGGCCCATGGGTGAGCCCTCAATGTCCATGCTGCCAAGTTGCGCACTCAGGTTGGGGCGTGGCTCATCACTTGCTGGCGTCGAGTAGGGCAGGGCGTCTCCCGCTGGGGGTCCTTTGTGATAAGGGAGGGCTGGACAGCCAGTCCTCAGTTCAAAATTTCTGCCTCCTTCGAGGCGATCTGCGAGAGGTTTCCCTCTCCTCCCCTTTGGCTTCTTCCTTTGAGACATGGAGGGTCTTGAAACCCTTGGGACTGGGATGGCTTTGCTCCAGTCGGGCTCGAGCGGCCGTTCGACGCTGGTGATGTGGTTTCTGGCAAAATCCCTGAAGAGGGAATCGCAGTCTCCACTCGTTAGTCTGCACTTGTAGAAGTGCGTGACTATATCATCAAGCTGGTACTCGCCCTTGTGAACAAATCAGGTAAGAGCATACCTGATTTACCCTTCCTCTTTGAAGCCCAATCGAGAAAGGACGCTTTTGAAGAGGCCCAACCTCTTGAAGAGGTGGCAAGCCAACCACCAGAACCAAGCAGTGGTTTCCTCACTTGGGTGTGGTTCTGTCATCGAGAGGAACAGCCACACCATAACATCTTGGACGTTGAAACAATTGTCTGCTCCTCACCAAACAGCAGGAGGAAATCCTTTTCTCCTGGCGATTTCCTTGACGTCAGGTTCTTCCAACAGATTGTTAAACGGGAGGAGCCTGGCCATCATGGCATCCTTGACCGCCCATTGCTGAGTGTTGGACCTCTGGTTGAAAGGCACCTTAGATGCCTCCCTTGCCATCTGCATGGGTTTCCCATTTTGCCAGAACCACTTTCCAGCAGTGGGTCGTTTCGCCCACAGAGACAAGGCATCTCCATCCCAATACAATTTATTGCTTGAGCATACATGCCCGAACGTCCCCAACCTGTAGAATTTGTTCAATCTAAAGGACACTGGGTCCTCTAGGTACTGGTTCGGGTATCCCGGGGGGAATTGCCCTGCCCTCGTCCTCCTGGAGCCTGCAGAAGGCTCATATTTCTTAGTTAATGATGAGGCACCCTCAATTCTCGAGGCAAGTGGCGCTTTGTCTATCACCATCCTAGAGGAAGAAGACAGGTCTTCCCCCTCTACATATCACGACTCCTGGGCAAATTTGTGCCTTGACATATTAGATGCTTTTCCGAGCTCTTCCTCATTGCCTGACAGAGAAAGAGCTCTGACACTTCCCTCACACTCACTATTGAAGTCCGAGTCCGTGTTGTACATAGTCCTTTTTCCCTTTCCCTTAGCTGAGAGGGAGAGGGTGGGAAACGACGGGCAGTTTGTGTTGGGCAAGGGAGGGGCACGGTTAAAACCCTCCTCTACTTGCATTGGGGGAGGGGGAAAGATTTTGTCAGTGAGGAGCGGGGGAGTGACAGGTTTTGAGAGGAGAGATTTCTCGTCTCCTCTTGCTCCGATGCTCGCCTGGGTGAGCCCCTTCCCCACCAGCGTGAGCTAGCCTGGAGGAGTTTCCACTCCTTGATAGTCGAGACAGTTCATGGACCCTGCCTTCGAGCGCCTCCTTATCTTGAGAGAGTTGTGACACTCTCTGACGGTGATTTTCGAGCTCATCCTCGAGCTCGGAGATTCTCTTCTTGTTCTTTCTTAGACCGTCGTCATACGTGACGTCTAGCTCCTCCTGCATTTCGTCATGCAGGACTTTTTGCCAGTGGCAAAATTGTTTACCTAGGAAGAGGGAGAAGGCCCCCCCCCCCCCTTGGTTTGTCTCCACCACATGTCTTGAGAAATTTGCGCAGTCCGTGCACCATTTTGGGTGCAGGGGCAGGTGCATCTCATTGTGGATAACCCAGTTTGGAACTAGCTGGGTCAGGACCGCCACGGCGTCATATTCGTTGTGAGGAGATGGTGATCTCCTCTGATGTCTAGAGCCTTGGCGGCTTGGGTTTCTCTCTTGAGGAGAGTAGCTGCGCTCGTGGCGCTGGCTGTCTCTCCTTGTTTCACCATGGTTGGTAATTTGTTCTGCCATGTTCACAAGCAAATTTGTCGTGGGAATCTATTTGACATGTTTTTCTTCTCGGAGTTGGCAAGTGGATTGTTCCGTTGGCCAATCAACCGATTCACAGCCACCTTTGTGAGTTTACTTGTGACATAAATCCAAGGGCGTGGAAACACCCTCAAGCTCTAGATATTGATCTAGAGCTTCAAGTTCTTCAACAACATCAAGAGGTTCCCACGTGGAATCTCCTAATTCCCAACGCACTTTGAAAGCAAGCCTAGGAGACCATCAGTGGTCTTCTATCGTTCTAACAACCCATTCCTGTTCAGGGTCGTTACCAATGTCATATCTGACTCGAGTTTCCCTTCTAGGGAATTTTTTCGAGTCATTGTCCATGAATAGTTTAAGTACTTTCTCATGGAAGACATTGTGGATATGCCTGGCTTTGAAATCAGGCAGTAAATCAATCTTATACGTCGATCTGTCTGGAAAGCTTTCTAGGACCTTGTAAGGTCCTAAGAACTTTGGACAGAGCTTTCGAGCCCGTCCTTTTGGAAGACTGATGTTTTCCATAGAGAGAAGAACTAGGTCTCCCTTCTGGAAAGCTTGTCCTTCTCTGCGCTGTCTATTTGCCATTACCGCCTGACGCATGCGTTGAGCGGTAATTTTGTCAAATGTTTTGTCGAGAACATCTTTAATGTGAGACCATTACGGTCCCCCACCTTTTCCGGTCTGTTCATTCCGGATCCGGCTGGATTCCGCCGGACTCTGGTGGAGTCCAGTGGGAGCCACCCCACTGTGGCTCCATCCCAAACCCAACATTTTCGTCACCACTGTTCACGGTGGATCCGACCAGATGGCCAGAATACTGCGGGCAGCAGGTGACGAATGTGCGGTCACCAGCGGTCACCACTGGTGACCACTGGTAACCGCAACCGAGGTGGGTGCATGGCCAGCTGCTTATATATGGCAGCCGTGACCACGTCACCCGTCACGTCAACGCACGCGCCGTTGATTGTCATGGGGTTTCGTTCCCAAACACGTGATGCTCACCACACACCGCCCATGTTACCTGCCGCTTGCAACCACCAGCCTGTCATCGCCGCCGCCGCCGCTCATTGCATTTTGACAACCAGAACAGGTACATAGTCGCACTATCCCAATCTGGATATTACACACCACTGATAAAACCATTACCCACCATTGCCACTCGCCACTCACCACTCGCCTCTACCTAATCCCTCTCGCGCCACCGCAACGTACCACGCTGCCCCACCCATATCGCCACCCGCAGTCACATTTTGACGACCATGCCCAGGTATGTCGCACAACGATCAGTTATCTATGTAACTGATTGTTTCATCACTTTTATTGCGACTCGCCTCTCGCTGCCACCCAATCCCTCACGCGCCACCGCAGCGTACCACGCTGCCCCACCCTTATCGCCACCCGCAGCCCCCTCGTTGTTAACCTTTTACACTGCTAGGCAGCTGTGTAGAGGGGGGGTTTGTGAGGTCGTTGGAAGGTTACCAGCACCTCCTTTTCGAGTGAGCATTGTGTCGATGAGCGCGCGCATGCTATACTGATGACCATGGCGACGGTGAGGAGATAGAGAACCCTCCCCCCCAAACGAGAGGAAGGGGGAGGGCAAATGAGCCAAACGACAGGCAAAACGAAGGTGATTACGAGGGAGGGAGGGAGTATTATTATTGTTGTGACTACGTGACAAATGTACTATTATCCTTCGTGACATGCTTACCCAAATTAGGCAGAGCCCCTGTCCACTGCTGTACAGAGTTCTAGCTCATCATCCTCATCCAACTTGAAGATCTGACCATCCTCGGTCAGCTGCTGTAGGCCAATGGTGAAGACTTGTGGCGAGCGGGGTGCGTTGGGGGTACGACGGACAATGGCAAGGGTGGGACGGCGTTGGCTGGCTGTCGATCGGGGACGAACGGCGGTACTGGCGTTGCGAGACGGATGTCAGCTGGCTGGCAATGGACAGGCGACGGTCGAGGCTTTGACTGACGGCGTGAACGTGGTGACGACGTGGCGGTCGATGGGTGTGGACCGACGGTGGTGTCGAGGACGGCGTGGACGCGTCTCAGTGACGTGAACTGTCGTTTGGTTGACGCACAGGTGTTGTTGTGGCACGGTTGACTCGGCGTTGACTATCGATTGACGGCGTCTGGGTTTTGACTACCGGCGTGCGCATGAGGTGTCGCTTTGGAACGGCCTGGACATGGGCTGACGGTCGGGCTTGCTGATTGACGACGCAAACGTCGGTGGGCATCGTGGAAACGGACGGAGCGGCTGCGTCGCGAAGGGCGCTGGCGGTGACGTGATGGTCGAGGTACGGTGGCCGTGGCGACGTCGCGATGGCATGTTGGTCCAGTGGAGGGGCTGTAGTACATTGTAGTCGACTAGAATACTTGTGAACGGCGGATTGGGTGTTCGTAACGAATGTGTTGGGGTGCTGACAAGCTGTGGGGGCGAAAACGAGGGCGGTATCTGTAACGAGGGCGGTATAACGAGGGCGTTAGGTGTAACGAGGGCGCGTCGGGCGCTGCGCGAGCTGAACGGTCTTGCGAGGGGTACCTAACTGATGGCGAGGCGTCGCAGTTGAAACGAATGGTCGATTATGCGAGTCGGAGCTTGCAGGAGCGGTTGACGACGGTGGCGACGGGCTGGATTCGACTTGAACGAGCGGGGGCTGGAGAGCTGGTGTGGCGCGGATACGAAACGAAACGGTGACTTAACAAAAGATAGACCCGTCGTGTCTCTGACGACAGCGACTATAAACGATGACAGTAACTTCAAAAAAAAACTTCAATGCACGGGCTAAACGGCAGGCGCTGGTCCGGAGACGAGTGGCAGGCGTCGACAACGGTGTTTTCCGTTGACTACGAGTGGAAGACGGGCAGTGGGCGACGAAACGGATGGATTGCGGGCATCAACATGGTGAGGTGGGCAAATGTCGGCTGGCGTGCGCATTACGTCGGCAAGTGGGCGCGTTACGCGGGAAAGTGGGCGCTCGTTGGGAAAACGGTCAGAGTGGTCATGGCGAGGGGCGTCGTGGGCTGTGTGGGTCGGCTAGAAAACGGGCGTCGGGCGACGAGCATGGTGGTGGGCGCGAGGCGGGCTCGTCACGCAATGTGACGGGCGCTCGTAGCTAAACTAGTCCGAGGGGGTCGTAAACGAATGTCGGCGGTCGTCAGAGGGCTGTGGGCATCGTAACTGAACAAACACGAGGCGGAGGTGTGGCTTGTCGAGGAAAGCTCGTCGAGGGGAGGTGCCGGTGGTTGTCTTCACAAGGCCTCACTGGGGCAGCCATTATGTTAACCTTTTACACTGCTAGGCAGCTGTGTAGAGGGGGGGGTTTGTGAGGTCGTTGGAAGGTTACCAGCACCTCCTTTTCGAGTGAGCATTGTGTCGATGAGCGCACGCATGCTATACTGATGACCATGGCGACGGTGAGGAGATAGAGAACCCTCCCCCCAAACGAGAGGAAGGGGGGAGGGCAAATGAGCCAAACGACAGGCAAAACGAAGGTGATTACGAGGGAGGGAGGGAGTATTATTATTGTTGTGACTACGTGACAAATGTACTATTATCCTTCGTGACATGCTTACCCAAATTAGGCAGAGCCCCTGTCCACTGCTGTACAGAGTTCTAGCTCATCATCGTCACATTTTGACGACCACGCCCAGGTACATCGCACGACAATCAGTTATCTACATAACTGATCCATCCCTTTTATCGCAACTCGCCTCTCGCTGCCACCCAATCCCTCACGCGCCACCGCAGCGTACCACGCTGCCCCACCCTTATTGCCACCCGCAGCCCCTCGTCACATTTTGATGACCATGCCCAGGTACGTCACACGACAATCAGTTATCTACATAACTGATCCATCCCTTTTATCGCAACTCGCCTCTTGCTGCCACCCAATCCCTCACGCGCCACCGCCTCTCGCTGCCACACAATCCCTCATGCGCCACCGCAGCGTATTGCCACCCACAGCCCCTCGACGACCACGCCCAGGTACGTTGCACGTCGATCAGTTATCTACATAACTGATTGATTCATCACTATTATCGCAACTCGCAACTCGCTGCCACCCAATCCCTCATGTGCCACCGCAATGTACCACGCTGCCCCGCACATATCACCACCTGCAGACCCTTGTCACATTTCGATGACCGCACCCAGGTACATCGCCGACAATCACTTATCTACGTAACTGATTGGTTCTTTGTTGCAACTCACCTCTCACTGCCACCCAATCCCTCTCGCGCCACAGCTACATACCACGCTGCCCCACCCGCAGCCCCCCGTCACATTTTGATGACCACGCCCAGGTACATTGCCGACAATCAGTTATCTATGTAACTGATTGGTTCATCACATTTGTTGCAACTCACCTCTCACCTCCACCCAATCCCTCACATGCCACAGCTACATACCACGCAGCCCCACCCATATTGCCACCTGCAGCCCCTTGTCACATTTTGACGACTGTGCCCAGGTATGTTGCTGACAATCAGTTATCTATGTAACTGATTGGTTCTTTGTCACAACTTGACTCTTGCTGCCACCCAATCCCTCTTGTGCCACAGCTACGTACCACACAGCCCCACCCATATTGCCACCGCAGCCCGCCTGCCACCTGCCACCTGTCACACATCACTTTGACCATTGCTGACCTCACATCACACACTTGCCTACACTTCTCTTTTTAACCATGCCAAGAACAGGTAAGAAGATTCAATTATCACCTCCAAAGACTCATGGTCACAAGCATGCCACATCTGCTGTTGACACTGGGAAAGGAAGCAAGAAGGTGAAACCAGTAGATGGGAAAGATATGCAGGAGGGGAAGGGGACAGAGTAAGTACTATCTTTATGTTGTTTTGCAATATCTCATTACTTGAAGGAATGACGCATCCTCTAGCAAACGGTATTTTTATTTCTTTTTTGATATTACAGAATTACTACAATAACAGCAGTGAAAGGGTTGAAGACATCCTTGCCAGGAGTGGGGTTACTGTGGCCCCTCCTCGTCGTACTTGATCAGGTGCCATTTCCCACCTTCCACCTCCTCCTTCCCAACTTGGCCGGAAGCGCCAAACAGCCTCCAAGAATGATGGTACTGACAACAACAGTGATAATGAAGAAAGCATCAACAGTGGGAAGGGATATGTAGATGCAGATCAAGATGAGGGAATGCTTCTATAGCCAGTGGAGATGGTGGAGATGATGGTGACAGTGACCATGATGGAAAAGCTTCTGTGGGGGATGGAGATGACAGTGACAGTGTCAATATTGGAAAAGCTTCTGGGGTTGACAGAGATGGTGATAAGGATGGGAAGGCCTGCACACCTGATAAAGACGCTGATAATATGGCACCTCCAGCAACTGATGCAGATGAGGGGAAAAGGAATGATCCCAGCCAAGGTGAGCTCTTAAATCATCCTTTTGCTAATTTGTTTCTTAAAGTGTTGCAAATATTCAGATCACCAGCCCATTGGAAACATCCCAAGAACATGGTGATGCTGGTGAGTATGACTGAGCTCAGCTGGTGCTTAATTAACTAAATATCTGTATGCAGATGTAAGAATGAAGAGTCCTCCTGTCAGTTCACCACAAAAACATATTGGTGATGCTGGTGAGCATGAGTGAGCCCTACTGGTGTCCAAATTAGCTAAATACCATAAATCTAGATGTAAGAATGAAGAGTCCTCCTGTCAGCCCAAGCCACCCATCTCAACAGGATCTCCAGGGAGCATCTCGTGTCACAGGTCAGTACTGTTTTATTCCTTCCTGTGATTTTGTTTCTGAAATTATCAACTCAGGTGGTATTCTTCGGGGACATGCTCGAGGGAATACATTTAATATTGGTGATGAACTAGCTAACCCAAGTAATCTAGTTGCCAGAACTGGCAAAGTTCAACTTTATACAGGTCTTCATGCTCAGGCTAGTGGTATTTTACCACGAAATATCTCTATTCCTGTGGCTTGGACTATGAAGCCAGTTCTTGAAGACCTTGCTCGCAAGTGGCCTCCAATCACTTGTATGCCTTTTGTTTTGTGCTATGTTTTCAAAAATAACCATTATATTAGATGGAAATCCTTATATCTCAGTTCTAGAAAATCAAGAGTGGAGTACTTTGGGTCCCTATACAACTGCATTGGAACTTGATGAGGATGCTAACTGGATCAAAGAATCAGGAAAATATGTTCTTTCCCTTTGTTATGAGACAGAGGAGATGATTCTTCAGCCTGGTTCTATGCCAAATAAAGTAGGAGAGGAGATAGCAGGAGCTTCTGTCTCTGGGACAGTGTCTGGTGCTTCTACCAGTTTGGTGATGTCTGTTGGTGGTAGTTCTGTGGGTGCTCTACCCTTCCAAAGCAAGCTTGCCACAGTATTGGATGTTCCAAAGGAGTTGGTCAACCATAGAGATACAGGCCTCAGAGATGCCTGGAAAAAATATCAAGCTTATCTTGCAGCTGAAAAAAAGCTGAATGAGTTATGGGATGCAGGACAACTACAAGACATTTTTGATAAAAAGCCTCAACCAGTGCATATTAAAGAGCTATTCAAGGGGAAAACTTAATTTCATAACACTTTTCAAAAACTGTTTCCAAAAATCTCTGATTATCCTGAAATGATGAAATGGCTAGATGAAGAGGCTGACAAACAATCTGATAAACAACTCTGGGGTGTTCAAAAGAATGTTTACAGATTTCCTGATCTGAAACAATGGCTTGATAATGATGGCAAAGGCTTGGAGATCATGATATCTAGCCCAGAAGAAGTAATTGAGGAGAAAAGGCTTAAAAAGGGTAAAGGCAAGAAGAAGCAGGTTGAAACTGAAGAATCCAGTTCTGAGGAAATGCAGATTAAGGATAAGAAAGATAAGAAGGGTAAAGGAAAGGACAAAAGGAAAGGCTATTCTAAGAACAGAGTTTCAAAGCATGGAAAAAGCTCAAAGGTGTAAGCAGATACTTGTATTTAGAGTTGGACATTGATCAATTGAATTATGCTGCTACAGTTTACACTTTTGGATTGATATGCAATGGTTTATATGCTTTCTGATATTGTGCAAACTATTGCCAACTGCTGCAGCATTGCCCACCAAACAAGGATTTCCAAACATAAAGTTTTCCTCTTTCAGCCAGTTTGTTCTTCAGGAATTTTCAACAGTCTTAACACTTTTGTTCAGTTTAATGGAAAACACAGATCTTCTTAACTTGCATGCTAGGCAACAATATTCATTGCATAAAAATGAGAACTGTATCACAACTTCTGCATGGATCAAACAGTTATCTCAAGCAATCTATCAAAAGTTGGAAATGGATACTGCTGAACTGCTTCAAAAGCAAGACATTTATTCTGGAATTACTGATAATCAGCTTTATACCAACTTTGGAATGAGATTGGACCACATGGCTAAGCACTTACATCTCATACAATTTAAAAAGGGAAGATTAATTGCTCTTCAACCAATTTCATATAAAGCTATTGAAGCTGCTCATGTTATCTCTCCTGCTTCATATGAATGTCAGACTGAAGATTGCAAATCTTGATCTTTGCACCAGAAAACAAAAAACAGAGATGCTCCCTCTGTTGCACTGATTAAAGACAATCATATCTATGAGGATGTCACAGTACTTACAGGAGAATGCTCTGAGTGTCATACTTCTTATCATGCAGATCATGAGCATTATTCTTTGCCTGAAAAAGGTCAATATTCAAAGGTGTATTTAAATTCAGCAAAATATATCAAAGTTGGCACTAGGACATGGGTTGATTGAACTTTCTCTAAAGCAGTCATGAACAGCATGTACCAGTTTCATGCTTCTACCAATGCATACACAGCATTTTGGAATAGTTCATATTGGAAAACACAATCCAGTGGTTCCTCACCAATATCTCGGAGACAAGTATGGCAGTCATTTGTACATGAGTCTATTCGTGCTATAGCTCATACTTCTAACTTAAATTTGGAATTAAATGACAACTTATCTATTGAAGAGATTCCAAAGGAGGCATATGCAATTTTAGGGGAAAAAGGATTGATAAGAGCTGCTGACAAACATGCTTGTTCGGAATGCACTCAGAAATATATACCACCAAATGGGTCTACTTCAGAAGCAGAAGATAATGATGCACATGTTAAAATGATTTTTTGCCTATACCATATGCAACAGTATGGATTCAAATGTCGTGTTCAAAATTGTTTCAATGAAAAGCTCAGGGAAACACAAGCATGCCAACAACATCAGGATCAGTGGAAAAAACATGTTGGAAAATCTGAACGTAGATCTGCAGCTGGTTTTCACAGAATTAATCAAAGGCAAAATCAAAACTTGCCTTGGGTACCTCAAGAAGATATACCACATCAGCCACAACAGCCACATGATGAAGAAGTACCTGACAGGAATTTAAAAAATTATTTCAATGCTTCAAGGTTTTACTGTGTGGAAACTATATGTGCTCCATGTGGTGTTGTGTTTGGTTGGAGAAAGTTTCCAAAAGCTGAATCACCAACCAATATCTTAGATTTCTTACAGGATGTTTTCCCAACTCCTGAATCAAAACCTGATTATATTTGCATTGACAAAGCATGTATGTTATTAAGAACTGCTATGAGAAATGGAGCTTGGGAAAGAAGCTGGAAAGATACATCTCGGTTCATAGTTGATTCATATCACTATATGAATCATAAAAAAGCTGATGAGTTATGCCACACCTACTGTAATCCTGCTCCAAATGATGGTTCTGCACCAAATCTAGTTGTTGAAGCAGTAGATAAGAAAGGAAGAACATATTGGAAAAGAGCTTTTAACACTCAATCATGTGAACAGTTAAATGCATGGCTTGGAGGATATGAATCAATTGCTAACAGAATGACAGTTGGCAGCTTTAATTGGTTTATTCATGTCATGCTATTTATTCATACAATGCATGTTATTGAAAAGCAAGAGCTCAAAGCCTCCAAGACAAATACAGAAGATGTTGAGGCCTTTACTGATAGTGATTAGTGAAATAGATAAACTTCTGTAAATAACAGTTATGTAGCATGGTTATACTCTTTGCTTCAATATTACAACTATCTCCACATGAAGAAATAGTATCAACAACAACAACAACAACAACAACAACAACAACAAAGGATTGTGGTAAAATGTGACATGTGTTAAAAGTAGTCTAAACCAAGTGTTTTCAGGGTCATTCTTTTTTTATAACTGTGGGAAAAACAACAACAACAACAACAACAACAACAACAACAACAACAGCAACAACAACAAAGGATTGTGGTAAAATGTGTGAAAGTAGTAGCCAAGGACATGTTGGGAAAATGTGACATGTGTGAAAAGTAGTCTAAGCCAAGTGTCTTCAGGGTCATTCTTTTTTTATAACTGTGGGAAAAACAACAACAACAACAACAACAACAACAACAACAACAACAGCAACAGCAACAAAGGATTGTGGTAAAATGTGTGAAAGTAGTAGCCAAGGGCATGTTGGGAAAATGTGACATGTGTGAAAAATAGTCTAAGCCAAGTGTTTTCAGGGTCATTCTTTTTTTATAACTGTGGGAAAAACAACAACAACAACAACAACAACAACAACAAAGGATTGTATGTCAGCCAATGGGAATATGTGGGAAAAGCATTGAGCCTTACCTGGTCACTGGTCACTGGTCACCTGTCCCACTACAAGTCATTTGGCAGAGTGGACTCCAGTGGACTCCAGTGGACTCCAGTGGCCTCCAGTGGCCTCCAGTGGAAAAGGTGGGGGACCGTGATGTTCTGTTTAATGTTCTCAGTGAATTGCTTTACTCTGGTATGTGATGCGCCGTACTCTATCCCTTGAATCATTCAGGGCATCCATCCGTAATTCGATTCGAATGGAGAGTAACCAGTGGATTCACTAACTGCTGAGTTCATTGCAAACTCAACCATTGGTAATTGCAATTTCCAATTATCCTGGTAGTCATTGACCAGAGATCTCAGAATCTGAGACATCGTCTGAATGGCTCGCTCAGATGAACCGTCTGTTTGCGGGTGGTAAGATGAGGACATCAGTAGTCATTGTCCCAGGATCTTGCTAAGTTCAACCCAGAATTGCAAGGTGAACTTTGTATCTCTGTCTGATACAATAGACTCAGGTATACCATGGAGTCTAACTAGAATAACTGAAGAGAAAAGACAAACAAGGATAAACTATCTGGAGCCAAATAAGAGCAGTACATCAGGGCTACGTACTGATAAATAAATTATGTAATTAGGCATGGTATCCATGGAGGTATGGGCAATTTAATTTGATAACTCATTGAATCACTTATTTGAGTGTGCATCAGAAACATCAGAAACTGACATGAATCAGTGGCTATGACCTGAAACTGATGATGGATGGTTATAAAAATGATGGTACCTTGACATTAATGTTATATAAGCAGTGCAAACATGCCAGGGCACCCCAGTTCTGATATGCACCCCATCTCTGCTGCTCACAAGGAAAACATCATTTCCCTTGCCTCCCATGATCACTCCACCCAATATATTGCCTCTCACACTGACATTAGCCAGCCTACTGTCTCCAGAGTACTCCAAAACATTCTTCCAAATCAACAAACACCTCATCTTGGTTGTCCTTCCAAGCCCTCTGCCACTGCCACTCAGTCCATCCTCTCACAGATCACCACTGTTAAGGCTGCAAATGCTGTCCAGGTTACCAGGCACATAACCACTATCATCCCCAATCTAGTCTCCACCCAGACAGTCAGGAATGTCCTCAAGAAACACTCATTCAAGGTTGTAACAAAGAAGAAAAGCCACTGCTCACCACAGTGCACAGGAGGAGATGGTTGGCATTTGCTGTGAAGCACAGGGAGTGGACAGTGGAGGACTGGAAGAGGGTAATTTGGTCAGATGGTAAGTAGTGGGTGTGGAAACAGGTGGGGGAGGGATCAATTGAAAGGGAGGTACAAGGAACAGCAAAATTTGGGGGTGGAGATATCATGGTATGGAACTGTATGGGCTGGAATAGTGCGGAGGAGCTTTCAGAGGTTAAGGGGAGGATGGATGCTGATCAGTAGGTGGAGATTTTGGACAGTCACTTGCTGCCCAGCTTGGAAGAATCTGGTATTGCTGAAGATGAAGTCATTTTCCAGCAAGACAATGACCAAAAGCACACCTCCAGAAAGGCCAAAAATTAGATGGAAGAGAATAGTATCATGCTTCTAGACTGACTTCCAGTCTTCAGACCTTGATCCCATTTAACACCTGTGACATCATATCAAAATGCAGTTGGAAAGGAGTTTGGCAGATTTGGGAGAGTGGCAGAGAGGTGTGGAATGATATAGAGCTAGATATGTGTCAGAACTTAATTGAAAGCATGCCTAGAAGGGTGGAAGCAGTGATAAAAGCAAAGGGGGGTAATACAGAGTACTAGAATAACCATTTCCTATATTTCTTATTCACACTCAAAAAAGTGATTCAATGAGGCATCAAATCAAATTGCCCATATCTCCATGGATACTGTGCCTAGTTACATAATTTGTTTATCAGTATGTAGCCCTAATGTACTGCTCTTACTCAGTACCTCATGGTTTACCCTTGTTTGGTTTTGTTTTTGAGATATTTTACAAACAGTCCAAAAGCACCAAACATTGAATCACTTTTTTGAGTCACTGTACATGATTCCAAGTTCATGATTTATACACATGTTCTTCTTCCCATCAGAATCATCATTGCTAGCATCATCCCTTTCACTCATCTTCTTTCCCTTCACATTTTCCTTTGCTTTACCTTTACCCTTGGCATTGGTTTTCTTGTCTTTCTCATTCATCCATTTCTCATTCATCCATTTCTCCAAATCAGTGAAGCTATATGATGCTTTTCATCTCCCCAAAGGTCAACAGCAGTGAGTGCATCTTCCTCCTCATTCAACCACTTGTGCATCTCAGGATATTTTGGCAATCTGGAGAATATCTTCTTGAGGGTCCTATGCCACATTGTCTTTCCAACAAATAATTCAACTATCTCTGTCTCAGAGGGCTTCTTGATATTCCATTCACCTGCAGCAGCCATCCTCCTAGTTGAGAGAGCTGCAAGGCAAGCCTTGTATTTTTTGTAATACAATAGAAGCCCTCCCTCATTCTTGCCATAGTCTCTCAGTAAGTGGTTAGGGATACCAAAAATATGCACAAGGTCACTCTTGTAGTCACCCACTGGCTGTTGAGCAGGCTGAGCAAGTGCAGGGGCACCAGACACCTGTCCCTGATGAAAATCATATGTCCTAGGCTGACCTTCATCCTCCTAAATCATCTCAGTGACATTCTAAAATAAATGTGAAATTATACTCACCAAGGCTACACACAAGCTATATTCACCACTTTCTTTCTCCTAGAAAATTGGGTCATTATCCTCCAAGGCTGTCTAAAAGCAGCTTTGACACTTTGACACTCCAATCACCTTCTTCATACACAAACATCCTCTTATTCTTCTCTGCAAAAATATGAATAGGTCACTGAGTGTGAATGGCCATGTCACTTACTCTTGACAGGTGAATAGCACTTTTCTAATTCACCTAGGACTGGTGCCAGATTCCCACTAACCTTTACTTTCAGTGCCATCTGAGGCTTTCTGGCAGATGGATCCTCTCCACTATTAAAGACCTTCAACTTCCCAATCATAGGTCCCATGTCTCTTTCTGATAGATCCTTGGAATCCCCAATGTTAAAAACATTTCCAGTTGCCCTCCCATGAGAAGTTCCACATGTGGTGCAAGAAGCACCTTGAAGAACAGGAAGACTATCTTTTGAACTACTGTCCACATGTCAATGGGATGCAAATGATTAAAATAATTCTAGAGTACCTTCATTTTCACCAAATAATTCTAGAGTACCTTCATTTTCACCATGCACTATAACTCCTACATCCATCTGTCTTTGTCCTGTTGTCCTAACAAGACGTGGCTTTGTTCTCATGTGGTTCAGATACCACAATGCATCCTTCTCTGACATTTGATTCAGTTCATGAATCAATGTCTCATCCACTTCTTCTTCTCGGTTTTTCTTAACCCATGTTTTTGTATCTTTGATGGCTGTTTCCATCGGTTGATCCCAAATGTGTCTTACCATCCAAGGACCGGACCATGTAGTCAATCTTTGTTTGGTTGCGCTTATGGGTGCGTTTCTTAGACAATGTACCAGTGAACAACATTCATATAAAATTTCAGGCAATTTTACATGTGAATCTTCATACTCTACAATGTCCTTAACTTGTGAATCGAAATGCTCATTCACAAGTTGGTTTGAAAACCCAACTCCTCTGCTAACTCCTTCTTTTCCTCATCTGTCAGATCCCTGACATATTCCCTTGCATTGTTCCATCTCTTCTCCACCTGTTTTCCTTTGTCCTTTGGTGGTGCCCTGCAATCCCGCTTCATATGTCCAACCTTTCCGCAGTTGTAACATTGCATTTGGATCTTTCGATGTAGATGCCGTCGCTGGTGAGTTTTGATTTTGAATTGGTCGATTCTGTTGCCAAGGCTTATTTTGCCTGTTCTGCGTGTTCTGCGCCGGCCTGTTTCCTCCCTGCGTTGTTGTTGTTTTTGGATACAACTGCTGTGCATCCCTCCAACTCTTCTCAATCACCAACGCCCTATCATACCACCGCTGTAGATCTCCTGGCTGAGATCCATCAATACTCCTTGCGCCATCCAACATTCCAATTTCTACCACTCGCCGTCCTAACACTGGGTTGAGACCTTGACAGAAATGCATAACTAATGCAATCCCATTATACCCAGTGAGCATGGCAATACTTCTGAATTCGATGATATAGTCCTCAACTTTTCGAGAACCTTGTTTCAGAGTACTGATTTTGTGTGTTGCATTGTCACGGGTTTCAGTTGTCAAGAAGAAATCTTTCATCTTGATTTTAAGATCTTCCCAGTTATCGAACAGTGGTGGATTTTGAAACGGCTCCATCGCCCATGATCCATCCACTGCCCTAAGAATTCCGCTTGTTCCATTGTCTTTGCTGCAGCCCAGTTGCCAGCTCGGTTATCCATCCCCTTCTTTACTCTTTGCAGTATGATCATCATCTGCTGCTTCGGATCTTTTACTTTCACAAGATTAAAGTAGCTCTCCATTGATCGTAACCATGCTGCAATTTCTTTTGGGTCTCCTTCATACGCTTTAGGCATCTCCATCTTCAACGTTGGAACAGGATCACGCAGTGGATGTAAAGCAGTGTTTAATTGGTTGATAACGTCAGCCAACGCTCTTCCTTGTTCTGCCTGTTCCACTGGTGTACGTGCGTTCCATGCAGTTACACTTGCCGCATGTCCAAAAATGCCTATGGCTACCAAGATGAGCCCCACCATCGCCTGTATGATCGTGTTTGTAATGTCAAACCCGACTGAGTAATGTTGTTGGACCAACTTGTCCCCTCCATACTTCTCCAGTATCTCATCCGCTCCTTTGCCCCATGCATCTCGTTCTACGTGGAATTTCACCTCCCTCATATTGAAGGTTACTTTTACCATTGCATCAGGATCTTGCATATCCCTTTCATACGCCGCAATCTCTCCCCAAGATGGGTTGTATGGCCATGCAAATGCCCTCCAGTACTGTTTTTTAAACAATCGAAGGTAACAGAGACCAGGTGTCTCCGGCCCTGACCCAGTGAATCCTTTAGGCGGCAACACCTTTTTACTGGCGTGTTGCACCTGTTGGTTCCACTTTGTGATGTCGATATAACTGGGCGGATGCACCATTTCCAATCTCATTCGCATTTCCTCCTTCAGTTCCTCATTGAACCAATTGCCCAACAGTTCGCCAAACCAATTTGTTGTGAACTGACGTGTGACTCGTCTGCCAGCTCCCTGGAAATGATTTGATCGTACCGCCTGTGCATACGTCCATCTCGGGTAAACAACCTCCTCGTCATTCTTGGCCGCACCAAGAATGATCTTCTTCCACCAGTAATCCTCCGCAAACTTATCAACATCTTCCCAGTCATACGTCGATTCTACTCGTATTGTACAATTTTCTTCAAGTAGAATTTCGTCTCCCAGGTAGATATGATAGACTCCATTCTTGTCTCCGTTTCGCAATGCGAATCTAACATGAGGTTTCCTTAGAATATGGGCCCATGACGCAACCTCCGCCATGGTCGGGTAACTCGGCCATTGGTACTTTGCATAGTACTTTGGTTCAAAAAGGTACATATAGCAATATCCCTTTTGTCTCCATGGTTCTGATGCCGTTCATTTAGCCTCTACTTTGTCCGCCCACTTCTTAATTCGCTGTGTCTGGTCTTTCAATGTCTCTTCACCGCATGCCGGTAAAAAGTAATCCAAGCTCAACATTTTACGGTTAAGCATCCCCAGTCCCTTATAATCTTTGGGCGTGACCGGTTCCGCTTTATGGATTGTGTAGACTCGCTTTGTCTTATTGTATGGCGAGTACCATGTCGAGTTTGAATTAGTTTTATACTGCTGCGGTTTCATGATGTTGCCGTTCAGTGCATGCATCAATCGGTTCCATTCCTCTGCTGACAGAACCAACACCTCATGCTTCAATGTGATAACATTCCAACCCTTTGTCAAGAGTTGTATGTTTGACGGCATGTCAAACAGTGCTTTTCGGATTACGGAGTCCGACTCCATGGTGTTTAATAAATCTACCAACATCTGGTAGTTCAGCGTCTCTTGACGCTCTGCCTCCTCAAGCCGCCATTGACGACGCAGCTTCTTGCGCTTCTCCTGCATAAGCGCTTGCCATGCCTCCTCTTGTTCGCGGATTGATGCCTCCTCGAGTTGTTCCGCCTCACACTGAGCTTCTTGCTGCAGCCTCTGTCTCTCTCTTTGTTGCTCCTTAAGCCAACAATGATAAGCCCTGACATGGGCATCACATTGTTGTCTGTCCACCACGTTG
Organism: Amanita subjunquillea; assembly: GCA_020011035.1. Lineage (NCBI taxonomy): Eukaryota > Fungi > Basidiomycota > Agaricomycetes > Agaricales > Amanitaceae > Amanita > Amanita subjunquillea. The sequence continues at coordinate 23,699 of JAEBUT010000015.1, read as the reverse complement.
ACGGCCTTTTCCACAACCTTCTTTGTGATTGCGCATCCCTGCGCCCATTCTGCCTCAAAGGCAACTCCTATCTCGCCCAACGTCATGTTGGCGAACAGCAGTACGTAACGGAAAGTTTGTTCCATTGTGACTGATGAAACAAAGTTTTGATAAGATGAATGATATGATTCGCTTATGTAACGAATCCGCGGAATGCCTTGTGTTAGGCACGTGTTCTGTAACAAAAATATTCAATTACTTCTACGTCTCAGCACAGTAGACAGTAATCTGTTCCTTGGCTATATGAGTGACGCTTTCAGATGAAAGGATGTCGTCAAAGGGGAGTCATCCAATGGAATGACCTAAGAGACGTGGTGCCCAGGACTTCACTGGGGTGTCCTTGTGCTCAATTCAAAGAATTGATACGTTATTGGTATCCCCAGACTGTACACCCTTGATACACGGCATGCCTAATAGATTTTCTTCATTGTCGACCAATGGCAATCAGGCTCGGGTTGTACTGGTGCACCTACACCACGTAGAACCAAAGGTTCCTCCTGACTGTTGTGTCGCCTAGACCTGGTTTTCGCTCGCCGCACTATGTGACTTGCTGATGCTGCCTCTACAGCCAAGGGCGTACTCTGTCAACACAGCCGTTTGTTGCCAAGAAATGAAACGAGTCGATGTCGCCTAGGGTGTAGATGATGTCGACGGAAAGGGTAATGAAAATGGTTCGCCTCGTGCAACAATGAGCAAGGCATGCTCATCACTGTTGAGTCAAACAGTGAGGTAGTTAGCCTTACGATTATGTTAGAAGGTTGTTCCAATGATAACCTCAAGGTTTGAGAGTGAAAGAGAAAGGGCTCTTAGTTGCTGTGTGGTACGACACAAACAATCGTAAGGCTAAGGTACACTACCTACTAACCCCTCCTTATATACCTTTCGCCTCATGTCCTCCATGAGTCAATCATGTGACCTCTCCCTCCTGGCTTCCGATGACTCAGCCATCCTTGCCTTGCTGACCTAACCCTCCTGTGGCTGTGTCCATTATATAATCAAAGAAAATAAAGAAATGAGAAATTGTAACACTGAATGATCTATGTTACAGTTTCCCTTTCATTTCACTCTCCTGTCTCAGTGGACCGTTCTATATCCATCATTTTCCCTTAACTGCACATTGTACAGCTTGGATGCTATTTCCTTTCATAGCTACCTTCACATTTCCTTTCTTAGGTAGTTATTGTTTCATTCCTCTTATAGTCCCCTTTGTTCGAGTACTTTACACTCCCCCCCCAATACCGCGCGGAATCCGTGTGGAATCCGCACCATTCCGTGCATTTGACCTTTGTGCTGCATTTGGCAGTGTGGCTCCGTGTCTGTTCCTCATTCATTCCGCGTGGAATGTGCACGGAACGCGGAATTTCCGCAGAATGGCCGTGCGGAATATTCCATGCGGACTCCGCACAGCCTCCTCACATAACGTTCACCGTGACAGGTCACACCCCTGCTCAATCCCACTGTCGCCATGACTCGCACCCGGTTGCAGCCCAGCATCACCACCATATCGCCACCCAAGTCGAGGAGTGGTAGAAAACGGGCCATATCAGCAGCATCCGACCGATCGGCAAAGAAGAGAGCCGCGAAGAAGCAGCGGAAGGATGGAGATGAAGAGGAGATGCCTGTTGCATCGAAGGGCAAGGGTATACGGTGCGTGGTCTTCTTTTTTTATCTAACAAACTCACTCATTTTTGCAGAAAAACCTCTGCTGCCCGTACTCGTGAAGACGAGACTGCCTCTAGAGCTGAAACAAGTGGGGGTGCTCTCACTGCATAAGTAATTTCTCCTTTTTGTCAAACCTTCCTCACGAAAACACCTCCTTGCCCTCCTACATCAACCGTTGCCCCACCTTCACAATCTCGGAAATGCCGCCTCGCCCTCGGAAACCGTTGCCCTGCCATTCACGACCTCGCAAATGCCGCCTTGCCCTTGCAAACACTGCCTCGCCCTCGCAAACACCTCGTCGCCCTCCTACATCAACCATTGCCCTGCCCTCGCCACCACTGCACACCACTGCCACCTGACGCCATCGCCCTCCTACGTCAACCGTCGCCCCACCCTCGCAACCTCGCAAACGCCGCCTCACCCTCCTACGTCAATCGTCACCCCGCCCTCGCAACCTCGCAAACGCCTCCCATGTCAAACATCGCCCCACCCTCCTACGCCAACCGTCGCCCCGCCCTCGCAACCTCGCAAACGCCGCCTTGCCCTCCTACATCAATTGTTGTCCCACCCTCCTACGTCAACCATCGCCCCGCCCTCGCAACCTCGCAAACACCACGTCGCCAATGCCATGTCGCCCTCCTACATCAACCCTTGCCCCGCCCTCGCAACCTCGCAAATGCCGCCTCGCCCTCCTACGTCAACCATCGCCCTGCCCTCGCAACCTCGCAACAAACGCCGCCTCGCCCTCCTACGTCAACCATCACCCCACCCTCGCAACCTCGCAAACGCCGCCTCGCCCTCCCAAACACCACGTTGCGCCGCCTTCCCTCCTACATCAACCCTTGCCCCGCCCTCGCAATCTCGCAAATGCCACCTCGCCCTCCTACGTCAACCGTCGCCCTGCCCTTGCAACCTCGCAAACACAAACGCCGCCTCGCCCTCCTACATCAACCTCGCAAACGCCGCCTTGCCCTCCTACGTCAACCGTCACCCTGCCCTCGCAACCTCGCAAACACAAACGCCACCTCGCCCTCCTACATCAACCATCACCCCACCCTCGCAACCTCGCAAACACCACGTCACCCTTGCAAACACCACGTCCCCCTCGCAAACACCGCCTCGCCCTTGCAAATGCCTCCTCACCCTCCTACGTCAACCATCGCCCCACCCTCGCAACCTTGCAAACACCAAATGCCTCCTTGCCCTCCTATGTCAACTGTTGTTACAGTTTCCTCTTCGTTTCGGCCTCCTGTCTCAGCGGACTGTTTCATACCTATCGTTTCCCCTTAACTGCGCACTGTACAGCTTGGACGCTATCTCCTTCCATAGCCACCTTCATATTTCCTTTCTCAGGTAGCTATCGTTTCATTCCCTTGATAATTTCCGTTGTTCTCTGGTCGTATATAAACCCCATGTACTGTAGAGTAACTCCAGTTCCAACTTAGACGAGTTTTGCTCTCAAACTTCGATCGACTTTGACGCTCTTCTTTCTCGTCGCTCTCAAGACCTTCGTCATCGTTTGACTTAGCGTCTGAACTCTTTGTCCAGTGGCTGGGAGCGGACCGAGACTCTGCTTGTCGCTGTTGACTTAGAACGAACCACGACGAGGGCATCGTCCGTAACAACTGTTGCCCCACCATGCAACCACTCTACTGCCCTTGCTGCCTACGTACCCTCTACTTATCATATATCTATTTATTTATTATGAAATATTTAAATGTAACTAATGTCTCCAGTGCCTTGCAAGTCCTTGAAAGCAGTGGTATTACTGTTGCTCCACCTGAGCGACCACGTTCAGCAACAGTTGCTTTTTTGAAGACCAAACCAAGCCAGTCAACAGGACGTGTGCGACGTACTCAAGAAATACAAGGTAATTACTATTATTAGTGTAAGTCAGTAGTACCTTCCACTAACAAATTGAAGCCCTACCTTCTGAAGATGAGGGAAGCAGTGGGAGTGAGTATGAGCAATCCAGCAGCAGCAGTGCAAGTGAAGAAGAGGAGAGTGAGGTGAGCAAGAGTGCTGAGAAGAGTGAAAGTGAGGCAGAAAGTGGAAAGTCCAAGGTGACAGCCATATCCAGTTAAATAAGGACTTTATTCATAATTGGGCAGATTGATACTCCTGAGGAGAAGGAAGAAGCAGCCAACATAGTTGGATTGTCTCAGGTATGTTTTATGTATAAATTAGCAACATCCAGCCATAATTTGGTTCAGGTTACTATCTCAGAGAAGGATAATGAGGATAATGGTGGAAATGGGGGATTTGAGGTATTTCTTATGATGTTGGCCTTTTAATAATGTTCTTTACATTGACAAGGTTGATGGGGGTGCCAATTTATTTGGTCAAGGTGAAGGTGAGTTATCTTAAAATCATTCAATAGCTAATTTATAGCTCACATGGCAAATCCTTCAGATCTTCAAGGTGCTTCTCGCACCACAGGAGGCCTTTTTTGTGGAAAGGCCCATGGTAATGTTTTTAATGTTGGGGATGCTGAGGATGCTTTACAAAGTGACATTGGATCATTGGATGGGAAAATCAAGGTTTTCAGTCTTGGAGATGATCCTTCTTCCAAGAAGGCTCAAATGACAGTAAGGGTAAAGGTGAAGGGAACACTGACCCCAGTCCTGACTCAATTTGCAAAGCTCTATTCACCTGTCAAAAGTAAGTGGTTCATTCATTTCCTTTACCTGTCATAATCACTTTGTTTTACAGGTAAGAGGATCTTTGTGTATGAAGATGGTGATTGGAGTGTCAAAGGCAGCTTCAAGGTTGCATTGGAAGGTAATGATCCAATTTCCTGGGAAAGAGAAAGTGGGGCATATATCCTTTATGTTGCCTTGGTGTGTAACTGTTCATGTTCAAATAGAAATGTGACTGAAATTACTCTATTCAGGAGAATGAAAGTGAACTCACACCTTTGGTCACAGATTCTGAGGCCAAGTCATCTGGTGCTCCTGCACCTTCTCAGCCTGCTGTTCAGCCAGGTTCTGGCTACAAGAGGGAACTTGTGGCATTGTTAAACATCCCTAGCCACTTGCTCAGGGATGCTGCTAGCAAGACTGATGCAGGACTGCGCTTATATTATTCAAAATATCAGGCCTGCCTTAGAGCCCTGTCACTCTCAGAGAGTATGGCCACTACAGGTGCATGGGAGATAAAAAAGCCATCTGACACAGAAATTGTGGAGTTGTTTATTGGCAAAACCATGTGGCATGAGCATCTCAAGAAGCAATTTAGCAGAGTTCCAAAGTATCCTGAGATGCAACAGTGGTTGAATGATGAGGAGGATGCACTTCCAGATGTTGAGATTTGGGGGAAGAGAAAACTTCACATTCCTTCAAAGACCTGAAGAACTGGTTGGATGAGAAGGATCAAAGGGCTAAAGCAAAGGGCAAGGGCAAAGCAAAGGAGGATGAGAATGACAAGAAGAAGAAGAAGAAGAAAGAGAAGAAGGATGACCTAAGCTCAAAGAAGCACTTGACTAGGAGCAAGGGAAAGATGTAAGCAGATATGTAAATGAACAGAGTTCTGTAGTTCAATGTAACAGTATTGGCTTTCTTTTCAGACTATGCAGGTTGATTTTCATGTTCCAAGGTCTACATGAATTATGGGGATACTGGCCATGCTACTATTTATTCCCTTGGTCTCTGCAGCTCCAGTGAATGAGAGGCCATTCCCAGACATAACATTCAGGGCATTCAGCACTTTTATTGAGCAGAACTTTAGCTCATCAATTTCATTGACAAGTGTCCTGGTGATTTTGTTCAGCATAACAGAAAATGTGCAGCTGTTGAGTCTGCATGGGCGTCAGCAGAAAAAAAAGTTTATGAAAGAAAGGTCCACAACTGCCACTTCATGGATAAAAGCCCTTGCACGACCACTAAGGAAAAGGCTTGAACAAGATAATAATTATCTAATTGATGAGCAGGACATGGATGATGAGCAAATTACAGTGGCAGTGGCATTGCAACTTGATAAATTGGCCAAATTGCTCAAACTTTACCCATATAATAAGTCAGGTCATTTTACTGGCAAGCTGAAGCCCATCTCACACAAAGACATACAACCTATCCATGTTATATGTCCAGAAGCTGTTGTATGTGAGACAAATACATGCAAACCACATTCTCTTCCTATGTCTACAAAGATAAGAGACATACCTTTGGTCACTTTAGTCAAAGACTTTGGTGTTTATGAAGATGTGCAAGTATTATCTGGGCATTGTCAGCATTGCAAGACAACATACTATGCAGATCATGAGCGTACACCTTCAAATCAACCACCCCAGTATGATAGGGTGTACCTCAACTCAGCAAAATACATAAAGATTGGTCACAATTTATGGGTTGATCGACAGTTTACATCTGCAGTTATGAATGGTGTATATAACTTTCATGCATCCACTGCAGCATATACAGCATTCTGGAATGATGTCTTTAGCAATAAAGTGACATCCTCTGGTAAAGTGAGCCACAGACAAGTATGGCATGCTTTTGTCCAGGAGTCAATAAGATTCATGGGGTCCATGTCTGACCTTGACTTGAGTATGAGAGACAATCTAGCCATTGATGAAGTGACAAAGGAAGCCTATCAAGTACTGGGAGAAGGTGGTTTGATTAGGGCAGCCAATGGGCATGCCTGTAGTGAATGCACACAGGAGTACAGGAGTGTTGGAGGTGCAGTCCAAGCAAGTGCATCACCAGTAAAAATGGTTGTATTGGATGGAATTGTAATGGGCCATACAATATGTGCATATAAAGACTGCACATCCAAGTTGCTGAATGCTCGTGGAGGAGTATATTGTGCATTACATGAAGATATGTATGGAGCAGTGTGTCATGTTGCTAACTGCTCAAACATGAAGGTCCAGGGCACTTTGGCCTGTCAGCATCACCAGGGAAAGTGGGACAGATATATGAGAAACCACAGGCAGAGGAACCTGGATGGATATAAAAGGGCAATTAGGCAGTCAGATGATACTTGGCCATGGATGCAAGCCAATCAACAGGTGCAACAGCCACATGATGTGGAAACTGGCACAAGTAGCAACAAAGATGCCTTTGTGCCATCTACATACTACTGTGTTGAAACCATATGTACTCCATGTGGGGTTGTTGTGGCATGGGCCAAATTTGCAAAGTCTGAGTCACCAACCAATATCTTGGACTTCTTAGAACATGTGTATCCAAGTGATGACTCAAGACCAGACTATATTTGTATTGATAAGGCTTGCCTTGTGTTGCGATCTAGTATTGCCAATGACAGTTGGGAGAGATGGAGACAGACAAGCAGGTTTATTGTTGACTCATATCACTACACAAACCATCGTGCAACAGATGCTCTTTGCCGCAAATGGTGCAACCCATCCCCATCAAATGGTTTAGCACCAAACCTAGTTGTCACAGGTACCAATAATAATGGAGAGCCCTATCAGAGGCATGCATTTAATACTCAGGCTTGTGAGCAATTAAATGCATGGCTAGGTGGATTTGAATCAATGCTAAGGAGGATGACACCTGAAAATTTTGATTGGTTCCTGCACACAATGATATCCTATCATACTGTCAAGGTTTTGCAAAGGCAGGAAAACATGCAGAATTATACTGAAAGTAGTGAATCTGACAGTAATGATAGTGAGTAGTGGTGATGGTGATAGTAGTGGGTAGTTGGCTGTGATGATTGATAGTAACAAACAATTGACTGTAATGATCTGATTATTGTAACAAAATGTACCTATATAAATGAAATGAAACTTGGTCTAGACTCCTCCTGTCACAGACTGTTTTGTAGTTAGTCATAAACATTTATTTGTTACTTGTTGTTGTAATAGATTCCACATGGAATCATTCCATGCATATTCCTTGTGGATTCCGCACGGAATGCTTATGTAAGCCAAGTCATTTATTACATTTTAATGTAATGACACCCCATTCCACACGGAATCCACACGGAAAGGGGGGGGAGTGTAAAGTACTGCTTTGTTCTCTAATCATATATAAACCCCATGTACTGTAGAGTAACTCCAGTTCCAACTTAGACAAGTTTTGCTCTCAACATCGATCGACCTCAATGCTCTCTTTCTTCGTCACTCTCTAGACCTTCGTCATCATTTGACTTAGCATCTGAACTCTTTGTCCGGTGGCTGGGAGTGGACCAAGACTCTGCTTGTCACTGTTGACTTAGAACGAACCACGACGAGGGCATCGTCCGTAACACAAGTTGGAACTCAGGAACCGCTCAGTGCATCGTCACTAGCCAGACACCATTGATACCAGGAACTCCCAGATCAGACCACTGAACAACTCTGTTCATTACAAACAGAAGTACTACCTTAATTGGAGAGAAGTCTACTTTTCTACAACACATAAGGCCTGGTGCTACATTTCAGGAACAAAGAGGAAGAACCTACCAGTTCCAGAGGAACTCTTCGAGGGAGAGTACCAGGAAGGAGATCACAATGACAAACTACCAGGAGAAGTTTGGATTCACTGGTACAACGAAGAGAATGACGAGGACAATCAATTGTTCCTAACCTCAGGCACCAAACCCAAACTTACTTGGTGGCACAAGTTTCGAGTTGATAAAGAACTCGGAGACTTTGCTTTCCTAGCACTCGACAAGCAGACATTAACCGAGTGGAACAAATACAGAAAACAACAACAGATCGAGATAGATCTAGCCTTTGGGGATAAATCAAAACAAGGAGAAAGCTCAAAACAAGACACAGGACTGAAACACGAACCTGGAACACAGGACCCGAAACCTAAAACACCAGAACCGAAACAGGAACCAAAGAAGGACATGTCAGAGGAAAAAGAAACATCCTCGAAAGGGATAAAAGGAATCTCCATTAAGGAATTCAAAGGACAGCACTCTAAGGCGAAACACTTCATCAATACATTTGATGACATCTTTGATCTTGATGAGGGGCACTTCGAAACATCGAAGAAACGAATCAAATATGTTCTCCTTCACCTAGGGGAAGAACTAGACGATTGGAAAGCCAATCTTCGAGGAGAATTAGAAGCAGCAGAAGCAACCAAAGGGAAATCAGCAGAAAGCGCATATACACTTTCTTGGGATAACTACCCCAGCTTCAGGCGACGATTCTTGAGCGACTGGGGAGAATCTGACAGCGCAGCCAGGACCCTGAATGATCTAGATAAAGTCAAAGTGGGCGGAGACATTGACATCCCTGCCTACATTCAGAAATTCCGATCACTCATACACTCCACCGGAATCACAGGGTTCATGGCGCAACACATTTACTTTTGTAAAGGACTCCCCTGCATCAGTAGCAGCAAAGATCATCAAAAACCCTGCAGTCATCAGTATGGAAACAGCTTACAACACTGCAGAATGCCTGCACAATGCATGGGAGACCATGAAATTAATGAACCGATCATCTGGATCAGGAGACACAAAGGGACGTTTCAAATTTAACCAAAACCAGAAGCCCTCTGCATCCGGATCAAGGGGAATTAATGCTGTGAGCACAGGACGTCTTTCAGATGCCCAAAAGGAGGAATACCAAAAAACCGGCAAGTGTTTCAGATGTGGAACACAGGGACACATATCCAGGGACTGCCCAAACAAGGGGGAATGCCCAAACATTGTCCTACAAGTCCTCCTCCCCACAGAATCGCTCAATCAGAGCGATAGAGGAAACGACCTCGAATGAGTCAGCTGCCCAACGCATTAGGGCACTATTGAAAGATCTTCCAGAGGAAGAATGTGAAACAAACCTCCAGGAACTCGAGTCTGAGGGTTTTTAAGAAGGAGATGCCAGAAAGCGGTTGACACCTCCAGTACCATTGAACAGTCAGCACTCGACTCTGTAATTGTAAATTCAAATAATAACAAACGAATTTCCATTACTGTGCAAATGACCCATAAACCCGCTAAAATATCTGCTCTCATTGATTGTGGAGCAGAAGGAAACTTCATTGACGAACGAATATCAAAAGACCTACCTAAGGAACCCTTAAAAAAACCGATTAGAGTCAAGAACACTGATGGGACAATCAATCAGAACAGATTAATCACTCATCGCACTTGTCTCACCTATTCTATTGAAGGCAAGAAGTACAACAACTGGTTATGCATCACCAATCTAGGAGATCAGGCGATAATATTTGGAATACCATGGTTAGAACAACATAATCCTACAATCAATTGGCGAAAGAAAACCCTCCAAATGGACGATGATTCAGAAGATACCAAGCCTATCTGGCGCATGGCATTAGACAACCGACAATGGGGAGAAGACAAATATTGGATAAGGGTGAAAACATTGGCATCACAGGCACTTGAACATCAAGCAAAAAGAGACGAAGCGCCCATAGTGCTACCTTCTGAATACACGCCCTGGCACGCCACCTTTGAGAAGAAAGTGTCAGAGCATTTTCCATCTTCTCACCCATGGGATCATGCGATCGAACTCAAAACAGGATTTACGCCAAAAGTCAACAAAATCTACCCGTTATCACTAAAAGAACAGTCAACCCTCGATGAATGGATTAAGGAACAACTCAATAAAGGATACATTTGACTGTCTAAATCACCACAAGCATCACCATTTTTCTTCGTCTCTAAGAAGGAAAGCGGCGCACTTCAACCGTGCCAAGATTATTGATACCTGAATGAATGGACAATTAAGAACGCCTACCTGTTACCCCTAGTCTCCAATTTAATGACAAAGTTAGAAGGCACAAATTACTTTACCAAACTCGATTTGTGCTGGGGATACAACAACATCCGAATCAAAGAAGGTGACAAATGGAAAGCGGCATTCATAACCAATCGAGGACTGTATGAACCAACAGTCATGTTCTTTGGTCTTTGCAACTCCCCGTCAATGTTCCAAATGATGATGACCAAATATTTCCAGGATATGATAAACGAAGGATGGCTCATCATTTATATGGATGACATCTTGATCTGTGCAAAGACAAAAGAAGAAATGCAGGAGCGCACAGAACGCGTTTTGAATCGCCTACAGGAAAATGACCTATTCTTGAAACTCGAGAAATGCAAATTTTGCGTTCAAGAAGTTGAATTTCTTGGAATGATCATTACACCCGGACACATTCAAATGGATCCTGTTAAACTTGCAGGAATTTGTGACTGGCCAACACCAACAACGGTTAAACAAGTCAGATCCTTCCTTGGATTCGGAAACTTCTATTGGAGGTTTATTGGCAACTTTGCCGCCATAGCGAAACCATTGACAGATCTAACAAAGAAAGGTTTACTCTTTGACTGGACAACCACTTGTCAAACAGCGTTTGAGGAGCTCAAAAACAAGTTCTCCTCCATGCCTGTTTTACACATGCCCGACCCCACTCGACCGTTCATTCTTCATATGGACGCCTCAAACAAAGCTACCAGAGCAGTGCTTAAACAAGCGGATACAGCCGGGATGCTTCACCCACGTGGATTTATTTCGCATGCCTTGACGCTTACAGAACAGAATTACCAGATTTATGATCGAGAACTACTAGCAATAATTAAAGGACTGCAGGCATGACGACATTTACTTCATGGATCGCCACATCCTATAGTAGTTCACTGCGATCATAAAAATCTTCTATTCTATCAGTCACCCCAGCAATTAATTTCTCAACAAGCACGATGGTCCATGATGCTCTCGGAATTTGACTTGAAGATCGAACATGTACCTGGCACCAAGATGTTTGAAGCAGACGCTCTATCCCGTCGACCTGATCACATGAAAGGCGATGATGCTCTAGAGGATGTCACCATGTTACCTGACAATAAATTCATCCGTCTCATTGCTACAGACCTCTCCCAAGAAATTAGGGATGCTACATCGCTTGACAGCTTTGGACGCACAATCATTGAAGTCATTGAAACTCAACGCACTCCACCGATTAAATCCAAACTGCAGGACTGGGCATTTGTTGATGGGATCATCCGATACATCAATAGAGCATACATTCCAGATAATGGAGTGCTCAGGACACAGGTTGTCAAAACAGTTCATGAATCGCTCACATCAGGACACCCAGGATGCATGAAAACCCTTGAACTTTTACAACGTGATTACTGGTGGCCAGGAATGTATAAACACATCAAAGAATGGATTACTGGTTGTGCCACTTGCCAACAGATGAAAGTAAATACTCATCCAAACACTCCGGCCCTTCTACCTATTGGATCCAAGGCGACTTGCCCTTTTCAACAAGTCACATTAGATTTCATTACAGATCTTCCTATTGCAGATGGATATACTCGATTCTGGTCACGGTGGACCATGGCCTTACGAAGGGGGTAATTCTTACTCCTTGCAAGAAAACCATCAACGCATTAGGGACAGCCGATCTTTACATCTCAGAAATATTCAAACGCTTTGGATTACCCGATTTACTCATCTCAGATCGAGGACCACAGTTTTCGGCTAAAGTCTTTCAGGAGATCAGAAAAACGCTAGGAATCGATCACAGAATGAGCACAGCCTATCATCCACAGACCGACAGAGAAACAGAACACATTAATCAAGAATTAGAAGTATACCTTTGAATATTTTGTGCAAATGAACCTCATAAATGGAAACAATTACTCCCAATCGCCAAGTTTGCACACAATAATCGACATCATGACTCAGTTAAAGCCTCCCCATTTCAACTCATGTATGGAACGAATCCCGTTGCATTACCAACTGCTGTACAGAAAATGACAACACCTGCTGCTGAAGAACACTTACAGCTATTACGAAAAGCTAGGGAAGAAGCGTTAGCTGCACACGAATTAGCAAGACAGATGGTTGCACGACGAGTCAGAGACAAAGCAATCAAATTTGTACAAGGAGACAAAGTATGGCTTGAAAACAGAAATCTCAATATTCCATATCAGTCTAGGAAACTAGCACCTAAACAAGAAGGACCCTTTATAGTCGAACAAGTACTAGGACCAGTAACGTATAACCTCAAGCTACCAAAACAATGGCGCATTCACCCAGTCTTTCACACATCACTTCTCATGCCATATAGAGAAACTGAAACACATGGACCGAATTACACGACTCCGCCCCCTGATCTCGTAAACGGACAAGAAGAGTTTGAAGTGGAAGCGATTCTCACACATCAGAAACGCGGAGCAGGATATCAGTATCTGGTTAGATGGAAAGGATATTGTCCGAATGACAACTCCTGGGAACCTGAGTGCAATCTAAGCAATGCTGTGGACGTTTTACAAGCATATAAACTCAGACGGCAATTGTAAAACCCCATGTCTCACTATCGCAACTGTCAAACCCTCAAACAAAACATCCGATACACTAAGAAATATTGCTCCACTCGAGGACGGTATTCTCCGAAACCATACGAAAGCTTCAAGGGACGAATCATTACATTTCCCATTCCTCATCCTCCAATCAATCCTTTAGAACCACCTCGATTAGTCAACTTCATTTGAACCCTAGCAACCCGATTAATTGCCTACAAGACTCCCAGACTTTCTAATGAACATGCGATGCACCCACAGGGACATGTCGAAATCCCATTCAATGCCCAATTACACTACCTTCCGAAATATATGGACCTTACATTCGACCCAGAAGAACTACCATCTTATCCTAACGCAATGTCACCCTATCTCCCATCTCCCAACAGACCCTTGAATCACACACGTGATGTGTACACCGAAGCTGCCCTTTGCCGAGAAGACCCCGCACTCTTTGACTTTGCTAAACAACTAGCAGATGCAAGTAAAGAACCAGAGATTTTTAGATGGACTACTATGCTGCGTGTCCCAGACGCAATATCAAATCTCAACAGAGCACTCGAGAGCCTTGAATTCTTAGACACGTTTAACAGCACGGAGGGACCTACCATACCCAACTCGCCTGAAAGTGTCGAACCACAAGACTTCGTCCTTGAACCAGGCAAGGATCATGAGAACAAAGTTTCTACCACTACCAGGAACAAGCTAAGCGAATCAGAAGAATCTGATGAAGAACTTGAATATGTTCCCAGCATCAGAGCGCCCACATTCACTTATCGATCTACAGATGGAGAACTCCGGACAATCAATTGGGATTCAACTGAAGATAAAAAGGATGTGTTGACAACGTCAACCCCCCCAACTTCATACTACCGAAAGAAATGTCTCCCTTCACTGCCATCACTTACTTCGCCGCCTTTGCCTTTGCCTTGTTGGTCACTGCATGTGGCCATTATTATATTGAACCAATGGATCTCCTCTCGCCTTTCATCGCCACCGCTCATGACTTCCCCCTTGAGGTCTTTGTCAAGACCACTATCACCATTGATGACTTCGATTTTGCCAACCTCCCCGAGCTGCACGAACATCCTGCAGAACTTGCCAAACCTACTGCCACCATCACTACTTCCCCCATTGTCATCCGCCCTTGAAATGCAATGCTTCAAAACGTCAGTGATCGCCTTGCTGAAATACTCATCCTTTACAACCAGTTTGCCAAACCCCCTAGACTTTGTCACTGGGCTCACCATCACCACCGACCCTCATTCCCTTACTCTCGAAGAAAGGGATTCAGCGCTAGCACAGGCAAGACAACTGCAGCTAGCGGTTTGAAGTCTCCAATGGCGAGCTGAAACAGCAGCAGCGGATCTAGGCAACATGGTCACCTGGCTCAAGTCACGGCAGGATCACGCATGGACATCTGCATGGTAGAAGTTGGTGACTTCTCACATACGAAGGGGGTAATGTTACAGTTTCCCTTTCGTTTCACTCTCCTGTCTCAGTGGGACGCTATTTCCTTTTGTAGCTACCTTCACATTTCCTTTCTTAGGTAGTTATCGTTTCATTCCTCTTATAGTCCCCTTTGTTCTCTAATCGTATATAAACCCCATGTACTGTAGAGTAACTCCAGTTCCAACTTAGATGAGTTTTGCTCTCAACATCAATTGACCTCAATGCTCTCTTTCTTCATCGCTCTCTAGACCTTTGTCATTGTTTGACTTAGCGTCTGAACTCTTTGTCCAGTGGCTGGGAGCGGACCGAGACTCTGCTTGTCACTGTTGACTTAGAACAAACCACGACGAGGGCATTGTCCATAACAAAAGGGGTGTTTCAAATTTAACCAAAACCAGAAGCCCTCTACATCTGGATCAAAAGGAATCAATGCTGTGAGCACAGGATGTCTTTCAGATGCCCAAAAGGAGGAATACTGAAAAACTGGCAAGTGTTTCAGATGTGGAACACAGGGACACATATCCAGGGATTGCCCAAACAAGGGGAACACCCAAATGTTGTCCTACAAGTCCTCCTCCCCCACAGAATTGCACAATCAGAGCAGTAGAGGAAACAACCTTGAACAAATCAGCCGCCCAATGCATTAGGGCACTGTTGAAAGAGCTCCCAGATGAGGAGCATGAGAATACCCTCCAAGAACTCGAATCCAAGGGTTTTTAAGAAGGAAATGTCAGAAAGCGGTTGATGCCTCCAGTACCATTGAACAGTTAGCACTCGACTCTGTAATTGTAAACTCCAATAATAACAAACGGATTTCCATTACTGTGCAAACAACCCATAAACCCGCTGAAATATCTGCTCTCATCAATTGTGGAGCAGAAGGAAACTTTATCGATGAACAAATATCAAAAGATCTACCAAAGGAACTCTTAAAACAACCGATTAGAGTCAAGAACACTGATGGAACAATCAACCATAACGGATTAATCACTCATCGCACCTGCCTTACATACTCTATTAAAGGAAAGATGTACGACAACTGGTTATGGATCATGAATTTAGGAGATCAGGAGATAATCTTTGGGATACCCTGGTTGGAACAACATAATCCTACTATTGATTGGCAAAAGAAAACCCTCCAAATGGACAATGATTCAGAGGACACCAAATCTATTTGGCACATGGCATTAGACAACCAACAATGGGGAGAAGACAAATATTGGATTAGGGTAAAAATATCAGCATCACAGGCGCTTGAACATCAGGCAAAACGAGATGAAGCACCGACGGTTTTGCCTTCTGAATACACACCTTGGCAAGCAACCTTTGAGAAGAAAGCATCCAAGCACTTCCCATCCTCCTGCCCTTGGGATCATGCAATCAAGCTCAGAACAGGATTTA
The DNA here is from genome assembly GCA_020011035.1 of Amanita subjunquillea. Lineage (NCBI taxonomy): Eukaryota > Fungi > Basidiomycota > Agaricomycetes > Agaricales > Amanitaceae > Amanita > Amanita subjunquillea. Next base: position 7,901 of record JAEBUT010000015.1, on the reverse strand, counting down.
TGCCAAAAGTCAACAAAATCTATCTGTTATCATTAAAGGAACAGTCAACTCTTGATGAATGGATTAAAGAACAGTTAGACAAAGGATACATTTGACCATCTAAATTGCCACAGGCATCACCATTTTTCTTTGTCTCTAAGAAAGAAAGCAACACACTCCAACCTTGTCAGGACTATCGATACCTAAACAAGTGGACAATCAAGAATGCCTATCCATTACCGTTAGTCTCTGAGATAATGACGAAATTAGAAGGCACAGTCATCACCCCTGGACATATACAAATGGATCCCGTCAAACTTGCAGGAATTTGTGACTGGCCAACACCAATGACAGTCAAACAAGTCAGATCTTTCCTTGGATTTGGAAACTTTTATTGCAGATTTATTGGCAATTTGCCGCCATAGCAAAACCGCTGACAGATTTGACAAAGAAGGGTCTACTTTTTGACTGGACACCCACTTGTCAGAGCGCATTTGATGAACTCAAATGCAAGTTTTCCTCCATGCCCGTTTTACGCATGCCAGACCCTACTCAACCATTTATCCTCCAGATGGATGCTTCAAATAAAGCCACAGGAGTGGTATTGAAACAAGCAGATACAACCAGAACACTTCACCCATGTGGATTCATCTCCCATGCTTTAACCCTCACAGAACAAAATTACCAGATCTACAACCAAGAATTACTCGCAATCATTAAAGGACTACAGGCATGGCGACATTTACTCCATGGATCACCACACCCAATAGTAGTTCATTGCGATCATAAGAATCTTTTATTCTATAGGACTCCCCAACAATTAACTCCTCAACAAGCGCAATGGTCCATGATGCTCTCAGAATTTGATCTGAAAATTGAACACATACCTGGCACCAAAATGTTTGAAGCAGATGCTTTATCCCATCGACCTGATCATATGAAAGACAATGATACCCCAGATGACATAACCATGCTACCAGATAACAGGTTCATTTGCCTCATTGCTACAGACCTAGCCCAAGAAATTAGGGACACTACAGCACTTGATAGCTTTGGACGCACAATTATTGCAGTTATTGAAACTCAATGCGCTCCACCAATTAAATCCAAACTCCAGGACTGGGCATTTGTTGACGGAATCATTCGATATATTGATAGAGCGTACATCCCGGATAATGGCATGCTCAGGACACAGATTGTCAAAACAGTTCATGAATCACTCACCTCAGGACACCCAGGACGCATGAAAACCCTTGAACTTCTACAGCGTGATTACTGGTGGCAAGGAATGTATAAACATGTCAAAGAATGGATTACAGGTTGCGCCACCTGCCAACAGATGAAAGTAAACATGCATCCTAACACCCCAGCTCTTCTACCTATTGGATCTAAAGCAACTTGCCCATTCCAACAGGTCACACTGGATTTCATCACAGATCTACCAATTGCAGACAGATATGACTCGATTCTGGTCACAGTGGACCATGGTCTTATGAAGGGGGTAATTCTTATTCCTTGCAAGAAAACCATTGACGATTTAGGAACAGCCGACCTTTACATCTCCAAAATATTCAAGCACTTTGGACTGCCTGACATACTCATCTCAGATCGAGGACCGCAGTTCTCAGCTAAGGTCTTTCAGGAAATCAGGAAGACACTAGGAATTGATCACAGAATGAGCACAGCCTATCATCCACAGACCGATGGAGAAACAGAACACATTAATCAGGAATTAGAAGTATATCTTTGGATATTTTGTGCAAACAAACCACAGATGGAAACAATTGCTGAATTTGCTCACAGTAACCGACATCATGACTCAGTTAAAGCCTCCCCATTCCAACTCATGTATGGAACAAGCCCTGTTGCGTTACCAACTGCTGTACAGAAAATGACAACACCCACTGTTACAGACAATGCCCTCGTCATGGTTTGTTCTAAGTCAACAGTGACAAGCAGAGTCTCGGTCCGCTCCCAGCCACTGGACAAAGGTCTAGACGCTAAGTCAAACGATGACAAAGGTCTTTGAGAACGATGAGAGAGAAGAGTGCTGAAGTCGATTGTTGTTGAGAGCAAAACTCATCTAAGTTGGAACTGTTACGGACGATGCCCTCGTCATGGTTCATTCTAAGTCAACAGTGACAAGCAGAGTCTCGGTCCGCTCCCAGCCACTGGACAAAGGTCTAGACGCTAAGTCAAACGATGACAAAGGTCTTTGAGAACAATGAGAGAGAAGAGTGCTGAAGTCGATTGTTGTTGAGAGCAAAACTCATCTAAGTTGGAACTGTTACGGACGATGCCCTCGTCATGGTTCATTCTAAGTCAACAGTGACAAGCAGAGTCTTGGTCCGCTCCCAGCCACTGGACAAAGGTCTAGACGCTATGTCAGACAATGACAAAGGTCTTGGAGAACGATGAAAGCAAAGAGCACTGAAGTCAATCGTTGTTGAGAGCAAAACTTGTCTAAGTTGGAACTAGAGTTACTCTATTGTACATGGGGTTTATATATGATTAGAGAACAAGGGAAACTATAAGAGGAATGATACGATAACTACCTAAGAAAGGAAATGTGAAGGTAGCTACAAAAGGAGATAGTGTCCAAGCTGTACGATGCGCAGTTAAGGGAAAATGATGAATATGAAGCAGTCCACTGAGACAGGAGGTCGAGACGAAAGAGAAACTGTAACATTACCCCCTTTGTATGCGAGAAGTCACCGACTTCTACCATGCAGATGTCCACGCATGATCTTTGTTACAGACAATGCCCTCGTCGTGATTCGTTCTAAGTCAACAGCGACAAGCAGAGTCTCGGTCCGCTCCCAGCCACTGGACAAAGGTCTAGACGCTAAGTCAAACGATGACAAAGGTCTTTGAGAATGATGAGAGAGAAGAGCGTTCAAATCGATCGTTGTTGAGAGCAAAACTCGTCTAAGTTGGAACTAGAGTTACTCTACAGTACATGGGGTTTTATATACGATCTGGGAACAAGGAAACTATAAAGGGAATGAAACGATAGCTACCTGAGAAAGGAAATATGAAGGTGGCTATGAAAAGGAGATAGCGTCCAGGCTGTACAGTGCGCAGTCAAGGGGAAATGATGGAAAAGAAACAGTACGCTGAGACAGGAGGCTGAAACGAAGAGGAAACTGTAACATTACCCCCTTCTTATGCGAGAAGTCACCGACTTCTACCAAGAGTTTGTCCAACCATGATCCTGCCTAGACTCCAACCATTCAATGATGTTCTTGACATCCTTTTCCGCAGTTTCCATTATGCGATGCAACCAAGGGACATGGTCGAAATCCATTCCATGCCCCAATTACACTAACCTTCCGCAATATATGGCCCTACATTCGACCCCAGAAGAACTACCTCTTATCCTAACGCAATGTCACCCTATCTCCCATCTCCCAACAGACCCTTGAATCACACACGTGATGTTGACACCGAAGCTGCCCTTTGCCGAGAAGACCCGCCACTCTTTGACTTTGCTAAAACAACTAGCAGATGCAAGTAAAAAAACAGAGATTTTTAGATGGACTACTATGCTGCGTGTCCCAGACGCAATATCAAATCTCACAGAAGCACTCAGAGCCTTGAATTCTTAGACACGTTTTAACAGCACGGAGGGACCTACCATACCCAACTCGCCTGAAAGTGTCGAAACCACAAGACTTCGTCCTTGAACCAGGCAAGGATCATGAGAACAAAGTTTATCACCACTGACCAGGAACAAGCTAAGCGAATTCAGAAGAATCTGATGAAGAACTTGAATATGTTCCCAGCATCCGAGCGCCCACATTCACTTATCGATCTACAGATGGAGAACTCCGGGACAATCAATTGGGATTCAACTGAAGATAAAAGGAGGTGTTGACAACGTCAAACCCCCCCAACTTCATACTACTCGAAAGAAAATGTCTCCCTTCACTGCCATCACTTACTTCGCCGCCTTTGCCTTGCCTTGTTGGTCACTGCATGTGGCCATTTTATATTGAACCAATGGATCTCCTCTCGCCTTTCATCGCCACCGCTCATGACTTCCCCCTTGAGGTCTTTGTCAAGACCACTATCACCATTGATGACTTCGTTTTGCCAACCTCCCCGAGCTGCACGAACATCCTGCAGCAGAACTTGCCAAACCTACTGCCACCATCACTACTTCCCCCATTGTCATCGCCCGCCAATGCAATGCTTCAAAACGTCAGTGATCGCCTTGCTGAAATACTCATCCTTTACAACCAGTTTGCCAAACCCTAGACTTGGTCACTGGGCTCACATCACACCGACCCTCATTCCCTTACTCTCGAAGAAAGGGATTCAGCGCAGCACAGGCAAGACAACTGCGCTAGCGGTTTGAAGTCTCCAATGGCGAGCTGAAACAGCAGGCAGCGGATCTAGGCAACATGGTCACCTGGCCTCAAGTCACGGCAGGATCACGCATGGACATCTGCATGGTAGAAGTGGTGACTTCTCACATACGAAGGGGTAATGTTACAGTTTCCCTTTCGTTTCACTCTCCTGTCTCAGTGGGACGCTATTTCCTTTTGTAGCTACCTTCACATTTCCTTTCTTAGGTAGTTATCGTTTCATCCTCTTATAGTCCCTTTGTTCTCTAATCGTATATAAACCCTGTACTGTAGAGTAACTCCAGTTCCAACTTAGATGAGTTTTGCTCTCAACATCAATTGACCTCAATGCTCTCTTTCTTCATCGCTCTCTAGACCTTTGTCATTGTTTGACTTAGCGTCTGAACTCTTTGTCCAGTGGCTGGGAGCGGACCGAGACTCTGTGTCACTGTTGACTTAGAACAAACCACGACGAGGGCATTGTCCATAACAAAAGGGGTGTTTCAAATTAACCACACACCAGAAGCCCTCTACCTCTGGATCAAAAGGAAGGAATCAATGGTGAGCACAGGATGTCTTTCAGATGCCCAAAAGAGGAATACTGAAAAACTGGCAGATGTTTCAGATGTGGAACACAGGGACACATATCCAGGGATTGCCCAAAAACGGGGAACACCCAACTATGGTCCTACCCAGTCTCCTCCCCACAGAATTGCACAATCAGAGCAGTAGAGGAAACAACCTTGAACAAATCAGCCGCCCAATGCATTAGGGCACTGTTGAAAGAGCTCCCAGATGAGGAGCATGAGAATACCCTCCAAGAACTCGAATCCAAGGGTTTTTAAGAAGGAAATGTCAGAAAGCGGTTGATGCCTCCAGTACCATTAACAGTTAGCACTCGACTCTGTAATTGTAAACTCCAATAATAACAAACGGATTTCCATTACTGTGCAAACAAACCCATAAAACCCGCTGAAATATCTGCTCCTCATTGTGGAGCAGAAGGAAACTTTATCGATGAACAAATATCAAAAGATCTACCAAAGGAACTCTTAAACAACCGATTAGAGTCAAGAACACTGATGGAACAATCAACCATAACGGATTAATCACTCATCGCACCTGCCTTACATACTCTATTAAAGGAAAGATGTACGACAACTGGTTTGGATCATGAATTTAGGAGATCAGGAGAGTAATCTTTGGGATACCTGGTTGGAACAAACATAATCCTACTATTGATTGGCAAAAGAAAACCCTCCAAATGGACAATGATTCAGAGGACACCAAATCTATTTGGCACATGGCATTAGACAACCAACAATGGGGAGAAGACAAATATTGGATTAGGGTAAAATATCAGCATCACAGGCGCTTGAACATCAGGCAAAACGAGATGAAGCACCGACGGTTTTGCCTTCTGAATACACACCTTGGCAAGCAACCTTTGAGAGAAAGCATCCAAGCACTTCCCATCCTCCTGCCCTTGGGATCATGCAATCAAGCTCAGAACGGATTTATGCCAAAAGTCAACAAAATCTATCTGTTATCATTAAAGGAACAGTCAACTCTTGATGAATGGATTAAAGAACAGTTAGACAAAGGATACATTTGACCATCTAAATTGCCACAGGCATCACCATTTTTCTTTGTCTCTAAGAAAGAAAGCAAACACACTCCAACCTTGTCAGGACTATCGATACCTAAACAACGTGGACAATCAAGAATGCCTATCCATTACCGTTAGTCTTCTGAGATAATGACGAAATAGAAGGCACAGTCATCACCCCTGGGACATATACAAATGGATCCCGTCAAACTTGCAGGATTTGTGACTGGCCACCACCAATGAACGTCAACACAAGTCAGATCTTTCCTTGGATTTGGAAACTTTTATTGCAGATTTATTGGCAATTTGCCGCCATAGCAAAACCGCTGACAGATTTGACAAAAGAAGGGTCTACTTTTTGACTGGACACCCACTTGTCAGAGCGCATTTGATGAACTCAAATGCAAGTTTTCCTCCATTCCCGTTTTACGCATGCCAGACCCTACTCAACCATTTATCCTCCCGATGGATGCTTCAATAAAAGCCACAGGAGTGGTATTGAAAAAGCAGATACAACCAGAACACTTCACCCATGTGGATTCATCTCCCATGCTTTAACCCTCACAGAACAAAATTACCAGATCTACAACCAAGAATTACTCGCAATCATTAAAGGACTACAGGCATGGCGACCATTTACTCCATGGATCACCACACCCCAATAGTAGTTCCGGCGGATTCTGGTCACGGTGGACCCATGGCCTTACAAAGGGGGTAATTCTTACTCCTTGCAAGAAAACCATCGATGCATTAGGAACAGCTGATCTTTACATCTCAGAAATATTTAAACACTTTGGACTACCCGATATACTCATCTCAGATTGAGGACCACAGTTCTCGGCCAAGGTCTTCCAGGAAATCAGAAAGACGCTAGGGATTGATCACAGAATGAGCACAGCCTATCATCCACAGACCGACGGAGAAACAGAATGTGTTAATCAGGAATTAGAAGTATACCTTCAAATATTCTGCACAAACGAACCTCATAAATGGAAACAACTACTCCCAATTGCCGAATTTGCTCACAATAATCGACATCATGACTCAGTTAAAGCATCCCCATTCCAACTCATGTATGGAACGAACCCCATCGCGCTACCAACCACTGTACAGAAAATGACAACACCTGCCGCTGAAGAATGCCTACAGTTATTACAAAAAGCTAGGGAAGAAGCGCTAGCAGCACATGAGCTAGCAAGACAGATGGTTGCACGACGAGTCAGGGACAAAGCAATCAAATTCGTACAAGGAGACAAAGTATGGCTCGAAAACAGAAATCTCAATATCCCATATCAGTCTAGGAAACTAGTGCCTAAACGAGAAGGACCCTTTATAGTCAAACAAGTATTAGGACCAGTAACGTATAAACTCAAGCTACCAAAACAATGGCGCATTCACCCAGTCTTTCACACGTCACTCCTTATGCCATATAGAGAAACTGAAACGCATGGACCGAATTATACTACTCCACCCCCTGATCTCATAAATGGACAAGAAGAGTTTGAGGTGGAAGCAATCCTCACGCATCGAAAACGCGGAGCAGGATATCAATATTTGGTTAAATGGAAGGGATACGGCTCGAATGACAATTCCTGGGAACCTGAACGAAATCTGAGCAATGCTGCGGACATATTAAATGCATATAAGCTCAGAAGGCTGCTATGAAATCCCATGTCTCGATACTGCAACCGCCAAACCCTCAAGCAAAACATTCGTTATGCAAAAAGATACTGCTCCACTCGAGGACGATACTCCCCAAAACCCTATGAAAGCTTTAAAGGACGAATTGTCACGTTTCCCATTCCTCATCCTCCAATCACCCCTTTAGAACCGCCTCGATTAGTCAACTTCATCCGAACCCTAGCAACCCGATTAATTGCATACAAAACCCCCAGACTTTCTAATGGACATGTGATGCACCCACAAGGACATGTTGAGATCCCATTCAATGCCCAACTACACTA